>CM055908.1:65586358-66186358 GCA_029582155.1 Panopea generosa | reverse complement strand
CTCCATCACCACACTGAATCATTGTCACCAGCAATCTATGTAATGGAATATACCTTAATAGTGTAGACTAAAGATAAATTGTTTGGTTTCTTTAGTAAACACTTTTCACCATAATTGTAACAAAATATCACAGAGTGTTACTAAGATTAAGTATTAAAGGACAAGAAATGTCACTTGTAAGTGGCACATGCCCCCTTAATGGTCTGTGAAAATAATGATATATTTTATAATAGGTAGCAATGTAAATTTATCCATGATATCAAGAGTAATGGACTGTCATTTCAGACTAGACACGCAATTTCATGTTTTTTTAAATCAAAAGTGTGACCTTTACCTTTGTGTAACTTTGTCCTTGACACCTGATGTAAAGGTCTGGGTATTTAGACAGGTAAATGCAAGTGACATATCGTCATGACATGTTCATCACTTGCGCCAAACTATTTTAATACCCCGCCATGTAAGACAAAGTTACAGACCAGACATGAAATATCAAACAAACTGAAAATGCGACCTTGACCTTTGAGGTACGGTTCTGGGGCTTAACCCGACACGTCGTCATGCCATGTTGATCATAAAAACATTAAAAGTGAAATGATGAATAAAATGTGCAAGTAAGGTAAGAGTAATGCTGACAACACTTAACATTAAAAAATAATGAAAAGGCCATACCTCGACCAGAAGTTAATGGACTGGAACATGACATTGATATGCGCAACTCGGCATCCTAATGATACTTCTTGACAAGTTAAACAGGAGTACAGCTGACCAGAAAGTGTTTGACTTACCACTAAAGAGTAAATAAGGGCCATAACTTGCCAACTGATGGACAGGAATGCAGAAGTATTCTTCATACTGATATCCCTAGCAAGTTTGGGGAAAGTCAGTTGAGAGGCTTAGGAGAAGACCTGACAAGAGTTACCATTCAAAATAAATAAAGTGTCACAACTTTGCCAATAGACTGGAATGCAGTGATGATAATTATGCACAACTTGACTTCGTACTGATAATTCAAGATCGGTGTAAATCATTACTGAAGTATAATATAGGGGCTGAAAAGAAAGTGTAATGTAATTATATGGATGAAAGGGAACTCTATATGCACCCACTACCCCTATAATATCATAATGAGCTTAAGATGTAATCAATCTGCCAAGAATCAAAATTAAATTTTACCTGAAATTCTGGAAACTGTAAAACTCTCCGAATTCTGATTTTTGCAGGACATTCCTGTTTTTTAGTAGTTCTCACAACTTTTCTTCTTTTGGTAGAATAGTCATCATGATCACATGTTGATGTACTCTGCAAAAATATTTTTATAATTGTATAGAATTTTAAATAATAATAATAGTGGAGGCCGTAGCAGAGATATGATTAATAGTATGGTAATATCAGCATTTAAGTAGCGGCTGATGTTGCCAGGCTAAAGCAGTTTGTCAGGTCATTTTAAAGATTTATAACATAGCCCTATATCAAATGTTCAGTTTCATAATTCAAAAATGCAAGAGTTTCTGTTACATAAATATGATTTACTTTATTCTTTAACAACACAGCGTTAGGGTTGATTGCAATCTTAAGTAGAAATAGGGCAGTGTACAGTATGATACTATGTACATTAAAACAACATAAACTAATTATTTTAATGAAATTTAAGTTGAAAAGGAACTGTTACTCCTGTAAAAAGTGACTGAAATATAGAACTTGACCTGTAACTTATAATTATACAGGTACACTCAAAGTATCAATTTAATACATAAGACGTCCTTGGAAGCTATTGATCAGAAACCAACTTTTACCTGATGGACAAACGAACAGATGGACCAATGGACAGACAAGAGTAACTCTTAATTCCCTTTATTGGACTGACCAACAGAGTCAAGCTATCCTCATCCTATAGACCATGAAACCAGTTTTGAACCAGTAGGCAACTAATAATGTGTGTATTTACTGACAAATGCAAACTGATGACAAACCTGTTTTTCTGTCCTTAAATGTCAATGGTGGCATTCCCTCACCTCGTTCCCCAGCAAAACAAAAGGACACCCATCATACAGAATGTCGGGTCCAAAGCCTTTTGCATTACCCTTGTCCTCAAAGTAGATTCTATGTCCTTGAAGGCTGTCCAGATCTGATTATATATTACAGCTGAATATTACATGTTATGCAAAAAAGAAGTAAATGTTACCTAATTTATTTCCATTTCAGATTTAATTCTTAATACATAATAAACTCGGCTCAGTTTTTAAGTTAACAATTCTCTGTATTTAAAATATATTTACTAAAGAGACAGCCTGACCTTGAAAATACTTTATGAAACTAACAAATAGCTGATTTGTTTTAAGATCATAATTATGCCGATACAATATACGTTTTATGTTACAAGACAGAACAGTAGAAAATACTAAATTCCATTTTCTGCAACTGTGTTACCAAACTACCAAAAATCCCTAATTCATATTACAAAAGACAATACTTTTTCAATGTTATCAATAATTGCACCAGCTGGTACAATTGCACTCTGTTGATTGCATCCAATCCAATAAAACATCATCAACTTATAGGGCATTTCTTTCATAAAGCACTACAGGGTTGATTGATTAATAAACTGGAAAGGCTTTCAATGTCTCTCCTCTTTTCTGGTGATTTTTGTTCATCAAAATTCAGAAACCTACTTGAATTGAAACCATCTGTAGGTCTTCGGGACACCTTAAACTTGTCTTTATTTATATTGCAGCAGTTCACATGTTAGCATCAACCAGAGTTGGTCCATGATTTTCATACATAGTGTCCAGACTTAAACGTACACCAACAGTCCGCCTCTCACATAGTGTTATGCTACATATTGCACATATTCATTGTTAAAATTTGTACTAAATTTATTTTTCGTATTATTTTAAACAATATCTTGAATTTTCAACTGTACAATATGAAATATTTGATTAACTCTGTAACGAGCCGGAGTTGTAACGTGACAGAGCTATGTTAGTGCTCGCAGTGTGCAATTATAAACACACAACAATAACAATTTCTCAATCTAGACTGAGTACCTGCTCAAAAATAATAATTAGATTGATTGTTACAAATGATTTGTGTGGGTCCCTCAGTTATAGAATGAGAATCAGCTAAATAATCAAAATACTAACATATCTATATTGTATACAACAGTTTAATTATAACACTCGTCAGTGTGAACGCTCAGTGGCTCAATGCAATAAACAAGCACACAATCGCTTAATTTGACATAAACAAGAGCTCACTGACATAAAATGAGCTCTCAGTGGCTCAATTCAGCCCACTCAATAACGAGCGCTCACTAGTACAACAGTAGCTCAATGTCATAACAAGCGTTCGCTAGACCATCAGAACAACGCATAAAACGCTCAGTAGCTTGTTTTAAACCAGCATATACATACACAAATACACCTGTCTCAATAATGAGAGCTCGCTGTCACTTCTGCAAGTGAGTGTTCACCAGGTAAACAGTGGTATAGGTAGATACTGCACTATGGAAAGGAGCGGGCAATGATGATTACAACGGCAGCTCAAATTGCAAGAGAAACATTAGTAATATACAGCCAGGTAACCCATTAAACTATATTGTATCTAAACCCTGTATTCTTCTGTATTTCTATGATTTTAATCTGTCTGTAGCAAATCAAGAACTGCTATTTATACCAATTTTAAATGATGTGGCTCCCAGCATTTACATCGGGCTACAAAATATAACGGAACCAAGTCGGCATAGCACCAAAGCTGGGTTCAAGTCTTATTTCCGTTTCTGACACGAAAGTAAAACCATTTATTGAATGTTGAGGTGGACTTTATCGATTGTTATTAATAAAACGTATGTTTTTCATGATAGCTTTGTTCTTTATGTCTGCTTCTGTCATATATCGTTTACTGATCATAAAATATCAGTTCCAGTAAACTTCTATATATATTGTAGTCCTATGATAACATCGGGAGTAGGCGATTTGCACAACACTTATAGGTTGTGGTTAATACATGGATAAAGTGTCCAATCTACACTGACGCCAGCATTTATCCTGGTCCATATAAGTGAAATTTATTTATTTGCACCATGTAGACAGCCGCATGTAGACAGTCTCCTTAAGGTTCCTGTCAAAATTTAAAATGGAAAAAATGGTGTAACCAACTTATAAATAATTTGTATGCATTTATATACCATGGAATAAAATGAAAATCCCCAATTTTAAAAATCATTATAATTCACATATGTGAAAGAGAGATGGAGTTAAATAACACATTATGTAAAAAGATATGAAGGAAAGTTTGGTCAAATTTTGTTGTAAAACAATGGTAGTTTGAACGGAATCTTATACTCAGTAGAAAAGTTACACACATATATATAATCAAATTACAAGCTTCATAACGATGTCATAAACAATGTCCCTCTCGCAATTTTGCATGCCATTGTATTTAAAGCATGAAAAGTAACTCTACAGTCATTCATGTGATCGGATTTTGGGCGGCCATCTTAAATGTTGACAGGTGGTTAAAATCTAATGATGATTAACACATTTCCCCGACATATTTAGTAATGATCATACGACATATATGTTAATTAACTGTATATATACCTTAGCAAAGTAAATGCGTGTCAATCGGGTGCTATGTGTAACAGCAAGTGGCATTTATACTGCCAATGTTTTCTTTCGTTGTTGTTGAAGACAACGGGTTCAAGACAACCGAATCACTTTATAATTACTACGCCAAACGGAAGCTCCGGATAACCAAGGGTTGAACATGGGTTTATATCAATATAATGACCAAAACAAATTGTTTTCATTAAATATACAGCATTTGTATGTATTGTTTGCATTAATTGAGATGTGTTAGTTTTATATATGAATTAATCTATTTTAAGGATTGGGTTTACTTGTAGCGTAGTATTTTCCGGAAGTAAGTTGTTAGACTCTTCCTGTAAATTTATAAGGATTCATAACAGTAAACATTTACATTTTGTAAGTTTATTTCGTGCTTTTTTTACATAAGTAAGTTTTTATATAATTCATGCGTTATGAGTTTTTCAATTACCGATCATATGTTGATTGTTCACATATTCAATGTAACTGTTGTCATCAAGCTGTCAAATGCCCAAATGTTTATCGAAATAATTTGCGTGAATCCCATGCGTTTTTTCCATGTGCTCAGAAATAAGATTCGGTGTATCAGTCGCGATACAATTGCATAGTTTCAGATTTAAAATAAGCAATATGCCGTCACGGGGAAATTTTGGGAAAGCTGGTGGAAAGTTCAGTTACTACAGGAAAAAATTACACAGTGTTGGAAGGGGTAGAAAGTGCCATACATATAGTGTTTCCTCAACTGAAGATAAGCCTTTGACAATGAAAATTACAAGGAAAGATTCTTACCACTAAGTGAAAAACTTGTACGAACTATTCAGATGCAATGGGAAGTTAGTCAAAAGGCAAGTGAAAAGGAAATTTAACAGCCACTGTAATGTCGAAGGCTACAGATTAGTTAATTTAAGCTCTTTGCAAACATTAATTGCAGATGTAAGTTTACATTCAGCAACATGTTCTGAGGCAATTGTCTTTGGTGAAAATGGTGCGTCTCCCATTGAATTTGTATCCGAAATAAACAGTTATGGATTATCATCAATATTGTCAAAAAAGTGTACAGGGTGTAAAATTTTTTTTACATTTCCAACAAACAGAAAGACACAGACATTATGACATTAATGTACGTGCAGCTTGGGGTACTTTAGTTACTGGAAATGGTTTGGCCCACCTGAATGAACTGCTGTCGGTATTGGATTCCCCTGGTAAGAGTCGGGCAACTTTTTCTATAATTGAAAGGATGTTGTAGTTGTTATATGGTGTTTAACGTCGCTTTCAACAATTTTTCAGTCATATCGCGACGGTGTCTACTTCAGACAGTATTCTAAGCGCTGTCACACTGGAGTATCATGCCACAGACACATGTTATGATACCCCACCCAGTCACATTATACTGACACCGGGCCGACCAGACCTAGAACTCTCCTCTAAATGCTGAGCGTCAAGCGAGGAAACTTTTTAAAGTCTTTGGTATGACCCAGCTGGGGATTGAACCCACGACCTTCCGCATGCGAGGCGGACACTCTACCTTTAGACCACGCCGCGGTAATTGAAAGGAAAATTAACATCTGGTGGGAAGCCATTGAAGAAGAAAAGTGATTGGCTATTGAATGTGGCAGTTTTCATGAGGGTAATTATTATCCCATTTCACATAAGGTTTTCAATACTTCAATATTAATTTATTATTATTATTGCATACATGTGATGGATTTGCTGATTCTGAGATTTCAAATCAGTAGATTTGGGATTAAAAATCAGCAGATTTGATAAAAAAAACAAAAAAACGTCAGTATATTTTTGTAGTCAATGTAGAAACACCAATAAAAAATAACTAAAATAACCTATTTCTACTCACGTTTTATTCTATAATTGCATTCACTGGTGAGCTTGGAGCTCATCAGACGACACTCTAGTATATAATAAGTCTTCTGATCTAGATTTCTCATAGCATCCTATTTAGATATTTATAAGAAGGGAGCTTAACTGAATCATGATATGACTTAATTCAGAAAATGATATTATGAAACTTAACTATAAATACCTTATCCCACCCATTATTTTCAACATATAGTCGATGTAAATATTATTAAAATTGGACTTTTACAGAATAACGTTTACATACCTTCAGTTCCAATTATTGTAAATGTATTAAATATTTATAAAATTACCAAAATATCGCTGATATTATACATAAATCGATCTATCATGAATTATTTACAGAAATATATTTGGATGTTCCAAATTGGCGCCATCTTGAGCAGAGTTATGGACAATCCAGCCCCACGCAAATCCGGCCCCGCTACCAATCCGGCCCCTAGACAAAACGTCCTTGGTTAATCCGGCCCCATTTAACATGGTCAATCCGGCCCCACTTTTATTTTATAAATTATAGCATTTATTTTTTGGTATTTCTAATTAAAAAAGTAATATACTGAATAGTTATTATATAATTTGAAATGCACATAATAATAACTGCGGGATTGTTATTGAAAAAATGACTGGTAACGGGAATTACATAGTACACATATTAGTACTCGCTACATATCCATTGTATAGACATGTTAATTTGTTTACATGATGAGCGACCAAAGTATTAGGTCTACCTTTAATTAACGAAAAGCTGTACATTTTTAATTTACAGTTTTTAAATATCAAAAGAGATGTTTTACTAAATGCAAATTGATTTACATTGTGTCAACATTGTGTCTATTTATTTGTTTGCATATTGCCCGACGTAAACAATCAAGACTAGTTTTAAATCAAACGGAAATTGATTCCATTATTTTAATAACTGGGATGTATGAAAAACATGTTTATTTGTTTGCACAATGTGCGACGTCTGTATTGGCGTTTAGATATTTGTAATCAAACACAAACTGATTTTCATTGTTACGTCTTCGGTTTAATCGTTAAAATGATACGCTTTCAATCAAACGCAAATTGTTTTCCTCGTTCAAAAAATTGTTGTAATTGTTTGCACAATGTATGACCCGAGTAATCAAGTTTACCTTTAATTTTTAAAAACCATTAACCTAATTGTTTAAACATTAAAAAACCCGTATACTTTTTATTACAATGTGCGACACAAATTATCAAGTTTAACGCTACCATGTTTATTTCATGAATATTTTAATGATTAATAACTGCATCATATATTTTATGTATATAATAATTGTTATGTATGTAATAATATAATAATTAACACTGATATTGCTATATAAAATAGAAATAAAAAGTGGGGCCGGATTGACCATGCTTAATGGGGCCGCATTGTCCAGGGGCCGGATTCTCCATGGCCGTTTTGGAGTGGGGCCGGATTGTCCAGGTTCCCTTGAGCAAGGGGAGATAACAATGTTAGTACTTCCTGTGAGTCAGGGGATCAGACTATTACCACAATTGTCTATTTTTAAACATTTGGGGAACTCGCTATTTTTAGATCAAATGCTGCTCTGCTGATTTGGCCTGAAGGAAAACACAGCATGACGACGAGATTTATATGCATATTTTGCAGATATTTCAAAGCGGTAGATTTTGTACCTAAAACAGTAGAGCGGTAGATGTGGTAAAAAAGCGGTAGATTTTACCTACTGGCGGTAGGATCACATGTATGCTATTGTTTCAAAGTAATACAATATTGTCCTGCCTTATTATTTACATCAATTTTTATGTTTACATCTGTTTGTTTGTGTTTATGTAGCAGAGTGGTGTATTTTAAAGGCAGCATTTCAACATCATTTAACTGTCATCGTTAAGGTCATATGTTTGAAACTTTAGTCCCATTCCGGGCAAAACTTGTGATAAAGTTTGCCAATTACTTGTGGAAGAAATGTGGTTATAGTCAGTATGACTCAGTATGAGGTATTTCTCCATCAGTAAAACCGGATATATATATATATATATATATGCCATATAAGTCGAAATGAGTTTAAAATTGTGTTAATCTCCATTAAAGAAATTTTGTATACGTAATATATCCCATTGCCTACTGAACAACATAAATAAGTATTGACCTATTTTTCTCAATATTTACATGTTTAATATTGTTATAAGTAATCATTGCACAGGAAAGTAAAATTATAACATGTATAAAAACAAAATTTCAGGAGTTCCTGCTATCGTTGTAATTTGCCATGGTGGATGGAGCAAGCGGTTACAAACACTCTTACAACGCATTATGAGGAGTAGCAATAATTATTGGACAAAAAACTAAAAAAATTCTTCACATTGGCGTGAGAAATAAATATAGTTGTTTGCTCAAGAGCCGAATCTGTTGGTTGTACAGCCAAGAAACATGAATGTTTCAAAAATTTGAATGCGTCAAGTCAGGCTATGGAAGCAGACATTATAATTGAAGGATTTAAAAAGGCAGACAGTTACGGAATAACATACATGAATCTTATAGGGGATGGCGACTCTTCAGTATTTGCAAAAATTCGAGAAGTTCCTGTTTGGGGAAGAAATGTGAACAAATTAAACAGAATTGCTGAAAAAAAGCAACAGACTCATAGGAAACTTCACATCAAACCTCTGTGAGTCGTGGATGCATATTCGATCAAAGTTTGACGGAGGTAAAGTGTTCAATCATTGTAATCGCTTTTCATGGAACACCAGATGCTATGCTGGTGCTTTGAGGAGTAATCTTGGACCAAAATTGATCTCATATGTGTGGGAAAAGTGCACGAAACTAAACCTGGCCAGATTTTCAAAGAACATTATGAAAAGTAAGACAATTACACATAAATGATGAAAGTAAAGCTTTGCCAAATGCCAAGAGACAATGGGCAAAGAAAATGAAGAGTATATGACAAAGTACAGGTAAAAAGGCAAAAAAGAATATGGTCAAGAAGCATTAGATGTTACTCCAGACGTTACACCAGATGTTTTAGAAAGAGAAAAAAATGTATTTTTTGAATCACAAGTGAATATTCCACCTGAGGATATAACAAAAATTGAAGAATCTACAAGAAAGCAATCAGGCTCTCCAAAGTGGAAAGAGCAACGAAAAAAGACTAACCTCCTCCAACTTCAGCAAAATATTTAAAAGAAATCCAGCATTGAAGATAAAACCTATAGTTATTTCCTTTTTATACAGTAATTTTTTCAGGAAATAAAGCAACTGATATTGGCTTTAAGAATGAATCAAAAACAAAGTATGAATATCTTAACATTAAAAAAGATACTGTAAAACAAATTGATGATATGAGACTTGTGGTATCACAACAACATAAATATTTAGCTGCTAGTCCAGATGAAGTTATCTGTCATGATGGAGATATTGGACTTATTGAAATTAAAAACATTTTATATAACAAGTCTGTTTCATTGAAAGAAGCTGCCAAGTTGAAAAATATTCCCAACTTTTGTTTAGACATTACTGCTGGAAATTTGCATTAAAAAAAAAAAATCACCATTATTACTTTCAGTGTCAAGGTGTATTAAACATAACCGGATATGAGTGGCTAGATTTTGTTGTCAGAACTGAGAACCCCTATGACATACACATAGAGCAAATTAAACGGGATACTCTGTTTTGGGAACGTATGATTGCAAAGTTGAGTGCCTTCTACTTCAATGTCATTTTGCCTGAGCTAGCAGCTCCAAGACAAGGAAAATGTCCAGGAATCAGAGGACCTGGATTATGGGTATATTTTTGTCTATTGACATTTTGCTTCAAACACTGTTTTTAAAATTTTATATGTAACTCCGCCAACCCCCTGTTCACTCACCAAATACAGACATTTTAAAAAATTAGAACACGTAAGTTGTTTTCTATACTAAATATTGACAGCGGAGTCTCACAGTTGTACATGCAATATGGTGATAACTGAAAAATGTGCATTTCTTTTCATTACTTTCACAATATGTAAAACATTTCCATACAAGTACCTAAAAATTACACATGTCAACAATCCTGCATATATCAAAAATTTATCATATATATAATAATATAATGGATGACACAGTAATAATGTTAATATATATATTTGTAATCTGTATTTATAGATATTATTTGCTGTTTACAACAGTTATTGTTATTACATCTATAGAACATATTTAGATGTTATATGGACAACATAAGTGATTTATTGCTTTGATATAACAGTATTTCCTTATTTCTTACATGTATGAACGTTATTGTGCTAAATTTCAAAATACTTGTCAATATAAATGTTATTATTATAAAACACTTTCTTTAAATAATTTGACAAAAAGCAGGAGACTAAACCACTACAAGAACAGCAACGGTCATCGCAACCTAGTACACATCAACAGTATACAATCAGGTGACAGTTTACTTTAAACAAGAAATGGTTTTATAATTTCTAACGGATTCTCTTCCATTTTTCATTGATTACATTTTTTCCAAATTTCATAACATACAGGAGAGGCATTAATGTCCTAGTGATATATTTTTAGTTTTATTTTAATTTTTGATTTATATATTGCAGAGCTCGTCGTAACATACATACTAAACTCCTGGGGAGAAGGATAAAGCACAAGTGGATAGTAGGTGATAAACCACAGTGGTATTGTGCAACAGTTGTAGGCATTGCAAGTGGAAGAGATGGAATAGATGCTGTATATGAAGTAGTATACGACAATGATGACAAGCTCAAAGAAATCGACCACCTCATAGAAGACTTCAGGAATGGTGAAGTAATCTTCATTGATGTTTAAGGTAAAAATATATACTATTCAATTTGTACAGATTCCATTTTTTTTTTACACTTACAACTGTATTTCAAACAATAACATTTGATTTATTATGGCACTTGTGAATAAAATCGTTTACATTTACAGTTAATGTAATGACTTTACTACACATTAAAAAGAAGACACTTAAAGGACACCATACCAAATTATTTTGAAAGTAGTTCCTTACTGCCTTCATGTATTTTTCAAGTCACTGTTTAACAATAATACATTTTTATTTTCAACAAATCTTTCCATATTTACTCGAAATATTTGAAAAATAAAAAAGGCACCACATTAAACAGGTTTTCAACTGGGTACTTAAATATTGTTTAAACAGAAATTAACACAATTTAATCATCTTTAGATTCCTCCCCAACAGCTTTTAAATGCCACAAACTTCCAGTGGCCTTTCATTTCCTCCTGCTGTATAAAGTGATTCAACTCTTCTTCATTTTTAAAAATAAATTGATCCGGCTGTGTCGAGGAAGGCATATCAGCCACCATTTTCTCTCTAATTATTATCTCCAACATCAAAGAGCGAGAGGCGTGGTTTCTCAAAGTAAGTGGCGTCTAACAACCTGTCTATTGTAGTCAACTTAGATTCGTAGTCAACAAATAGTCCTGGCCCTTTCAACCAATGGCGCAATGTCGATGAAATTGTCATTTTTAATTATAACATATCAAATTTATGATCGGAAAATAATTATTACATTTATAATTACAGTTTATTATTCAAATTAATGAATTTGAAAAAATATATTTTTTTATTTTTTATAAATTAATATTTCAACCAACAGCGCAATGACAATTCCTTGTGCACAATGTCGATGAAAAAATAAAATTATCATTTTTAATGATAACATATCACATTTATGGTCGAAAAATACATATTTCATTTATAATTATACTTAATTATTCAAATAAATGATTTTATAAAATAAAATTTTAAGTTATCATAATTTTTCATATTTATAACCAGCGGTGCAATGGGAGCCTATATTTATTTCCTGCACTATTCCCCACAAACATTAAAATACTAAACTGTTCACTCTTCTGGGTGCATCACCCATGTGAGAAACTGGTGATGTAAATTAAGCTTACATACAATTTGTCAAACAAACATTGTCATTTATTTCTTAATCTTATAAAAACTTTATTTAATTTTCAGTGATGAAGTCAGTCAAGTAGTACACCAGGACCAGGCCAATTTATTACAATATGTGTTGCCAGAAGCATGGATTGTGACAGTAATCAGATATGGGACCATGTTAAGAAAAAGTATTAGAAAAACATCAGGGTTCGACATTAACCTACGTCCGACTGACAAAGTCTAGTATATACTTCGTCCGGTCGTGTTCTACTGGAGTGTAGGTAGCCAGACTGGTTGTGTTAAATTAAAATTAAGAAATCAGTTAAAAAGCACCAAAACTTGAGCTGATAATGTTTATCATTGAATAAATTAAAATGCACCTGCCGACGAGCATGTAATATCATTGATTATCGATAATTTGTAGCATTACAGCGAACACGAAAACACATAACGTAGAATTACTAAGCGGCCCAAACTAAGGGGCATAACTCTAACCTGTTCTAATGACGCAATATATTATTCGGCGTAACTATTCAAGGTACGATCAGCTTCAGTTATTTCCATTCTATATTTTACGACATTAGAAGACCAATTTATAATATTAACAATGAACAACACCTTTCGACATGTTTCTATACAATTTTGGCTTCACCGGGAGAAAAAAAATCAGGACGATAATGACAAATATACAGAAGGCAGAACTGAAACAAAGAAAACTTATGGGAAAACTGTGATTGTGATCAACTTTCAGTACTACAGTCAAACCTGTCTTAAGCAGCCAGTCAACGCAAGGAGTAAATGTGGCCTTTTAAGACAAGTTGTTGCTTAATACAGGTTGATTTACTCTGAAAGCATAGAAATAGGAAATAGAAAATATGGTTGCTTAAGACAGGTGGCTGCTTAATAGAGGTGGTCGCTTATACAGGTCTGACTGTATGTCCAGAGTCATAGTTACAATATTAGTCTGGTCTAGTTGAAGTTTGGTCAGGTCTAGTAGTTTTACTGCGTTACTAGCCAGTTGGTCTAGTGGAAAAAAATTAATGTTGAACCCTGAACATGTTGTTTTTTCAAAAGACTGAAGGAAATGTACATATTATGAAAAATTAAGAACAATCACTACCAGTTCACCAGTGTTCTAAAATTTGAATGACAATTCAAAGATTAATGTTGGAAGTAGCCCAGTACAGGAATTAAAATGTCCAAGTTATTGTAATAATAATGGATGACGAAAGTGTTGTTTCGATTATCGCTGATAATCGAATGTCAGTCGAAACTGTTTGTATCGCCGACAATCGATAATGTTTTTAACTGTTGTGACATTTTGTATCCCTGGGGCTTGTCAAATCTGGATCCAGGCATGTGCCTTTTTCAAAGTTACTTGCCCTTCGGGCTTGTCTTGAAAAATCGGACAAGCTAGTTTTCACAATACACAGGACTGCAAATATCTCTATTCGATACGACACAGGTCAAACTGTTGTTATAGAATCAGTAGAAACAATTGACCCCGCGGTGTTTATCACACCACATGCCCAATATTGCGACTTAAGAAAACCTCTCATGCATATTCGATTATCTATTTTTATTCCTCTAATGTGATTGGTGGATAGCTTTGAATATAAATTAATCTATTTTTAATAACTGCTCTGATTGGTTGGATATCTGCGACCAAGGTACACATTCTTACCACACTCCTGAGCAAATACAGAAAATAGATGATGACGTAATCCGCGGGTGTCCCTCAAATCCTCCATTATGAAAAGCATAAAATTATCTCCCTTTGCCAGAATGGTGACAATTTTTAAAATCTGATTATGTTTTTGCAGATAATGCGCAACTGATTGAATTATGTATAATGTCAACGCTAGGTTTTGGTAAATATTTCGTAGATTTACAATAATTGGAGCTGTATGTATATAAATTTTCTTCTGTTAAAACATGAAAGTTGATATTTAAATCGAGTTTACGGTAAAGAAAAATGTGTGTGGGGTATTACAGTAATAAACTTATTACTTTTTGGTTGTGTAGTTCTAGCAAATAATTTTCTTTGGCACGATTTAAATGTGTATTGAAAACAACAATTAAGATCAATTATGTGTTGTTTTTTTAATATTTGGAATATAGTTGACTAGTTGCACTTTCTAGATATTGATATTCTAGATACTTGCACAGCCTTGGAAGTTGGGAACATTAAACTGTTTCACATTATGTGAACGGTGCATGTAATAGATATTTTCGAATTTTACTTTTGAAAGTCAAATTAATTAATAAATAATTAATAATCGATCAGTCTGTCCATTCGATAATTAGGTATGTTTTTTTTGGTTCAATTCCCAACACTAGATGACGGTGCGACTACTATAGCCAATATAAATACCAGAAAAAAGGACTTGAATGGACTCGTAGATAAAACTCTGAAAATATTATGTTGAGTAGCAGGTCACTGGTGATCCAACCTTGATTGACAGTACATGGTTTTACCACTAGGCCTCTAACATTTCAAACTATTACTCACAAATATTGACGTTCATCAGTTACCGATATATATGAAATGTATAAAAGCAACATAACAGTAATTACATTATAAATTAAAAATATTATAATTGCTATGTAGTGCATCATTTACAAATATGAAAGTTACCTCTGCAATGGAACTTCATTTATAAAAAATAACAAGATATAATGTTCACCATTTTGACAATTTTAGGTTATTTTATTAAAAGGGGAAGTAACATTTAACACTGTAGCTTAGTAACAAGCAAGGTGACATGTATTTTATTTCAGATATTGTTTGTTGTTGTGCTTCTTTGTAGAAAGAATGGAACAATTCTCTGCGTTAGAACCTTTTTTATTATTGAATTGGCGTGAAAATGCATCGAATGCGGCCATTTTATGCCAAGGGGAGTTAACATTTAGCACTGTAAATTTGTAACAAGAATGGTGACCTGTATTTTTTATTTTAATTTCGATTTGTATTGTTACAGTGCCTCTTTGTAAAAAGAATGAAAAAGATTGCGGTCATTTTATAAAAAAGGGAGCTAATATTTAGCACTGTAACTTAGCATGGTGACATATATACCTATATATATATTTTTTTTTTCTGAAATGACGCTAAATATTCAATCAATCAATCAATCAATCAATTATGGTGACAATGTATATATAGTATTCCTTGGTACATGGGAGATGGAAGTCCAAATTATTGATGTGCCTACAGACTTTTTAAAATTGTTTTTCTAGTCGAGCGACCCTGAAGTTTCCAACATTTTGTTTATCCTGTACAGAGAAATATATTTAATAAGTCATTGTTTACCAGTAACATTTAAACCACAAAAACTCTACTAATGCTTGAATACAACATGAATGCCTGGTGTTTAGAATTATACAAATGGCTCTTGCTGTGGCATTTACTTCTCACCGCTTATATTGTTGGTAACTTGCAGAAGAATAGTAGCTCTACTGAGATTCATTACTAGGTATTCTTGGTTTGTTTTGAAATTGGTGTTAAACCTTTAATATTAAAATAAATACTGGGTATTGACGCAGTGTAAATTATATTATAGACTTTGCTTATGTTACAGGACAAGAAAAATATGCAGCCAGTCTGTGACTCGACCTGGAACTTTTTGCTTACAAGGCAAATGCTCTACCGACTGAGCTAACCAGACTGCTGACATATAATATTTGTCTCCTAACAGGTTTGGTTCACACTGTGACATTTAAATTATGCAAAAACAAATTAATTTAACAGGGAAAAAACATGTCAGGGGGTCCTGTTTGTACAAAAAGAGTTAAAATAGACAATTTTCAAAAGTTTTCTTCTAAACAATAGGTCAGCCAAATTTGTTCATATTTGATATAGTTGTCCTTATGAAAAGGGGTTTAAACTTTGTACATATCAAGGGATTTGCGTGTATAGAGGTCCTGTAAGGGGACTTCATTTTTACATAGGAATACTATGGGGAATGGAAAATTCTATTTTTTCATTCATTTATGATTTTTTTTATTCAATTCGAGTTTTAAAGCATCATCTAGTCAAGACAATTGTCCTCTTCATGTCAAACTTGTTCATATATGATATAAGTTATCCTAGCATCAGCAAGTGATTAGAGATTCGGCAAATTAGGGGGCTGGGATATATTGGGACCCAGTATAAGGTGACATTTACTTCTACGTAGGAATATTATTGCAGAAAGTGATTTTTGAGGTGCCAGACTTTCTGGCAATTCCTTCAGTATCGTAGGTTAATTATCTGTTGCTCATTTCATATTCACCAAAGAACTGCTTCCTCATGGTTTCATACTACAAGAATGACATCGCTATTTAATGGAGCGCAGCAATGGCTGAAATGCAGGAGTGTCCATACAAATTAGAATATCGGATGGCAACAATGAAAAAAGTCCCTGAAGCAAATGTTACCAGCTTTCTGCTTAAAAGTTTAACATGTCGTCAATATTAATTTCGACATTCCATTTAGAAATGTTCAACATTATCACAGAAAAGTTCTGTAATGACCTATGTTGTATAGATTCAGATTCAGATCAGTTCATTTAAAAGTACATTTGTATGTAGTAAAGTCGCGGGAGATCGCCTCTTTTGTCAAACTAATTCTTTATCCGAAGTGTATTATCAGGGGCATTCATCTTGTCACTCGTTTTTCATAGTCTATGTAAATAGGCTATGATTTTTCTTGTTCAGATTAATAACAGACTTGGTTGAGGTGTCTTAAGAGTTACGAGACAAAATAGCACAATTAAGCTTCTCAGGACCTACTAAATGATGTGCAAAGAGCATATATGAAGTATCGAACTCAACAAACAATTGAAACAGGGAAGTCAATTAACTATGCTCTTGCAAGACAGATAATCAATCAAGGTGTAAAGGAGCGCCTGTAGGAAGAGCGCTTTAATCCTGGCGAGTTAGGGGATTTTGTAAAATACATTATCAACAGAATTAAAAATGAAAAAAAGATATGAACAGGAGAGCTCTTCTAGATTCGCAAGCAGAAAAAGTGAGTTCGCTGATTGCAAGTTCACTCATGGAAGTAAACTCATTGGGTCAAGATCTAGAACAACAACAAGATGACTGTTCCCCACTGTAAATAGTTTAGCTGCTCTGTTATTCAACTTTAACTGTGATTAACAGTGATTCTAACAGTGGAAATAATAAAGTGTAATAAACGTATTCAATCACTTTATAAATGTAAATAGAAAACGGAAAGTGTCCAATTATGGCCTTTTTACAGACGAGACTGTGGCCTGTACATGAATGCATATCTGTGTTAGGGGTTTGTGACAGAAAAAAGACTGTTCCCCATTGTAAATAGTTTATCTGGTCTGTGTTAAAAATTTAACTATGTGATCAACTGTGATTCTAGCAGTGGACGTAATAAATTATAACAATCATTTTCAATCACTTTTGGAAAGTGGATAGAAAACGGAAAATGTCCAATTACGGCCTTTTTACAGACGAGACTGTGGCCTGTACATAGAAAGCATATCTGTTATAGGGGTTTCTGACAGAAAGAAGACTGTTCCCCATGTAAATAGATTATCTCAGGGCTCGAATTTAAGCACACGCAACTTGCAAAATGCAAGCTGTATTTTGAAAATGCGAGTTGAAATTACTTAGGCTGGCATTTTTTTGCAAGTGGATGTTGAGAAAAATACTTATTGTATTCATTTTATTGAGCTTTAAAAATAAACAAGTATAATCAAGGTGAAAATAATGAGTTCTTGTCAATTTTACAATTTCTTTTGCTTCTCGAACCAAATTACCCACTAACAGCACGATTGTCAATGACATGTATGAAATATTTAAATGAGAAGACTGCGTCCAATTGTTTTTGATCTTGAGTTCATTCTGTAAAAAGGAAGTACAGTTAAAACCCGTCAACAACAAATGAGTAAACTGCGTCTAGTTTAATCAATCGCGCACTCGCTCTATAAAATAAAAGTAAAGTTGAAACCCGTCAAACTTATTGTTTGCATATTTTGTCAGCTGTTCAAATGGCTGATAAAATAACATCTTTTTCTCCACTGAACCGATGAATAAAAGCAAGTCCCAACAAGAAAAAAGGGAAATAATCCTTTCATTAATACTGTTATGAAATGGGAGCTAGAGCTCAATATCACACTGGGCTATAAAGTTGACAATGACAAATTGGTGTGTCAATTGTAGAAACCATGCGATCGACAGATCATCTATAATAATTAAACTATAATACTATGATATCACAACATTTACACATGTTAAACAATCGTCCTTGACTAGATCTAGATCTAATTTTAAAATAAACGGCCATTGGCTATATTAATTCTATAAATAGAAATATTTGTATCTCTGTACACTTGTTATTGTTGAATCCATGATTCATATTTTTGTTTAGTTAAAAGTGTTTATTTATGATATATCATTGTATGTATTTATTTATGGTAGTATAATAAATAACAAAGACAATTTTATTTTTGAAAATATTTTGTTTTGTAAAGTACTGCTTTGAAATTGAAATACCTTAACATATATAATAACTTTGATACCATTGTATATAAAATAATTACAAGCTAATAATGCATATTAAATAACACACGGGCATTGAAACAATTAATTTTGGGTTTGTTTAGACATTTGGGACTACAATTTTCTGTGAAAATTGGTTTGGCAAGTTGGTTTCAAATTTGGCCAGTTGAAATTTTAGGCACTAACAGTGGACATAATAAATTGTAACAATCAATTTTCCTCAGCCTCTCTGAAGGGGGCATCATCTCGTTGAGGTGAACATTAGTAGTTACAGCACATTGTCACTGTTGCTATTAATGGCCAACAGTTAGACATACAACAAAAGTATATTTCATGTTCTATCTCAGGACTTGAACACTGATTATAAACAGAACATTAAGTGGATTTCAGTTAAAAAACATTAAGTCTTGCAAAAATCATATAGTTACCTACACATCCTTTAATAATATGAGTTCTTACTTTTCAGATACTTTGTGTCAATGTTTGCAGTGATACATATGAAAGTGCTAGCATTGTAACTGTCAACATGCTATTAAAGTGTTGTACTGACAATATCATTTTTGGCTTCAAAATAAATAAATTAGGTAGATGAATTCGGTGATTACAAGTGATAGTATTTCTTGATGATTTTAATCAACCTCACTCAGAGTACACTGTTGTGTAAATAGCAGAATGACAATGATGTTTCTTGAATAAAACTTTTTTCTTTTTTTTTAAACAGCTTCTCGCCATTTTTACGAAAACGAACATAACTGGCCTACAATTTAACAAGCGAAATAACTTTTACGATACTATATTTATATACATGTATTTCTAAGCAAATAAGGCATTAATATCTATATGTGGTCCATGTGCAATTGCCATTATCTCCAGAGCATTTTCCCCTTCTTGATATGTTATATTTAATTATCAAACACTATATAAGGTTCTTTACAATTCAAAATTCAATATAAATCAAAGGACTAAAGGTCTTGAAAGTAGCCAATTATTTGTTTGTTTGAATATTTAGCATCATTTTATGCCATCTAAGGCTAACAGATGTTCATTTAACCTAACCACTCTTTCCTGGGATCCGAGAAGGTTAACCAGTACTCCAGCACACTGATCCCCCAAGTAACTCATAACTTTCCCACTTGAATCAGTGGTTTGAGACGAATGACAATGATACACAATGTCAACTATCAATCCTCCCAGAGGCTGTGGCCGCCTGGGGATTCAAACTCATAAACCGTGGATTTATAGTCGGACGTGTTACCAACTGAGCTAACCGGACAGATAGAAATTTGAAGTAAATTCAATTAAAAACCATAGGTACATTACCGTGTTTCCCCTAGGAAATTCAGAAGGTATGTTATAAGAAATGAGATGGGGTAAGTATCCCATCCTGTGTTGAAAATGTTTAAGTTTGGCATTCAGTAATGGTGCATTTTCAAGTATAGGTTTCTATTTTATTATTCGACCTTGCTCATGGGGAATGAAAAAGACCGATAGTTGAGTATGTGTTTTTTGTGTTGCTTTACATGTTAGAATGGCATTATTATTCGCCACCTCCTGACAGTTTAAAGTGTCAGTTAAAATAAATAATGGTATGTGCCTCGAATAATATTGACCTGTATTTAGAAATATTTTAATTGATGTGTTATCAAATAATTAAATTTTTTGACTAATAAGTTCTCCCTACATGGTAAGACTCCACTAAATCTCTTCTACATCATGTTGTGTATTTTTTTTTATATACATATGTCAACTTGTATTCTTAATGTTTAACTAGTAAATACATATAACGCATTAAGTATGTTTAGTTTCGGTAAACATTTTCTCTCAAGTATTTCATCTTTTTGTGGTATGAGCGCTGTGTATATATCAAACACGCTTGCAATCACGTGATCCAAAGATAAAATTAGGGCTGACCCAAATGTTGTTGTTTTTTGTTTTTTTATTTAGATATGTAAACTTGTATTCTTTAATGTTAAATTGTTTATTACATTAAATGCATTAAGTCTGCAAATAATTCATATATGTTTTATTACTGACAGGTTTAGTTTCGGTATATATTCTCTCTCAACGATTTCATCTCTTTGTGGTGTGTCTGTGCGCTGTTGTTATATGTATATCGAACGCGTTTTACTGCGTCCTTCTAAATTAAGACTTCCCTAGCCTTGCTATCAGTCCGTAATGGTTGACCACACAGTAAATGTTCAAGGATAATATGAGGGCTGACCTAAATGTATCTATTTACGATAAACTATTTTTGAGTCGCCCATCAGTTTAAATGATATTAATTATTTAGGATTACATCTTAACCTTGAAACTGACAAGAGTTGTCAGAAGACAACAAAGCTCGCCGATGGGATAAAACTGACCACCAATGCAAAGATTGAGATTGGAGGCAAACACCAAAAAACGCAAAAGTTTAACCTGTGCGTCTACAGACAAAAAATTAAGTCTTAAAGGGCCATAACTCTGCCAAAATGCAACCCAGAGTTATGGTTCTTGTCTCTGTGTGTTTCAATGATGATGGTGAACACACATGCGAAGTTTCATTCATATCCAATGAGTGGTTGCATAGATATCTTACGTGATAAAAAACTTTAACCTGAAAAATTAATTTAAAAAAGGTCCATAACTGTACCAAAATGCAACCAAGAGTTATGGTTCTTGTCTTTGTGTGTTCCATTGATGATGGTGAACACACATGTGAAGGTTCATTCACATCCAATGAGTGGTTGTATAGATATCTTAAACTTAAACGCAACTAAACTCAAAGTTTAACCTGGGTTTCTAAGTCCAAAAAGGGCCATAACTGTGCCAAAAAGCAATCCAAAGTTATGGTTCTTGTCTGTGTGTGTTCCATTGATGATGGTGAACACACATGTGAAGGTTCATAGACATCCAATGAGTGGTTGCATAGATATCTTAAACTTAAACGCAACTAAACTTAAAGTTTAACCTGGGTTTGAAAGTCCAAAAAGGGCCATAACTGTGCCAAAAAGCAATCCAAAGTTATGGTTCTTGTCTGTGTGTGTTCCATTGATGATGGTGAATACACTTGTGAAGTTTCATTCACATCCAATGAGTGGTTGCATAGATATCTTAAACGCAACGAAATGCAAAGTTTAACCTGGGTGTCCAAGTCCAAAAAGGGCCATAACTGAGCCAAAATGCAATCCAGAGTTATGGTTCTTATCTCTGTGTGTTCCATTGATGATGGTAAACACACATGCAAAGTTTCATTGACATCCAATGAGTGGTTGCATAGATAACTGAAACTTAAACGCAAAAGTTTAACCTGGGTGTCTACAGATGATGTAGACGACGCCAACGACGACGCCGGGGTCATGACAATAGCTCTCCTTGGACTTCGTCCCGGCCAGCTAAAAATGTATACATTATTATTAAATATAATACATACTTTATTAGCAACGATGTTTTAAAATGTAAAAATACAACATTGATAATTAGATACCTTAATTCCTAGGCACTGATTATTAGGCATCGATGTTTAGATCGATTTCTCAATTTCCCATTATCTGGCTTATTTCCATATTTTTGTAAACAATGAATAAAAGTTATGGAACAAAAGAAGGAGCCATTTTAACCGATGATTTTATCCCCTCGCTTTATTGAAATAAGATGCTGAGGAGACCTTTTATGATTTCATTGTTTTGTAACCCTTACACTTGTCAGGGACTCGAACATGACACCTATATTGCGAGCAATGCACATGTTTGCACTGAGCATTTTCTGACTGAACGGAGACAGATAGCTGACTACTTTAAGCCAAAAGTTGCTTAGAATGGTCTGTTCTTCAACATATATGAAAATTACTTCATTGCACGTGACTCTCATATCAGTACATGTGCTCCGTTAATGGCCAAGTTCGTAGCATGGGAGTGATCCCTGGTGGCCGACTCTCGTATCCACTGACACTGAGAACTCAATATATATATATATATATATAAATATATGCAATACCTATCCAACAAAACCAAGATGAATAAATTCTGTCGAGGTATGAGCTTTTGGCAGAGGTTTGAACATGACACCTATTTTACGACTTTTCGCGGCTTTACACCAACTTCAAAATATTCTCACAGCTTGAATTTTTCTTCTACAATTATGATTTAAGCACAGTTAGTTCGAAAAAATATATCTTTAAAAAATGCATACAAAAAATATCCCATTATATACGTTTTGATATATATTAAATAGGGTACAAATTAGGTTCAAAAATAGTGATTTTTCCTTTGAAAATGAGAAGTCCGAACTACTTTTTGGCCACCTTCGAATGGTTCTCCCGAGATCATCCCTTCACTTATTCTACTGGTCTTTTCGGGGTTGAATAGAGTGTTTTTTTCTATGAAATGGAATTGTTTCAAAGCTGGCTTAATTGAAGGAATGTGGCCAGATGACTCCGTCTGGAAATTCAGAGAATTCAACAAAATAGATACTGTCTGTAAATCATTTAACGTATCAATGAACGACGAAACTGCCTTCAATTTTAAACATGATCATAAATGTGTGAGTATTTTGTGTCCATTAGCTCAATAAAAAAATGTGGTCTAAGATCAACAAGGTTGAACCAGAAATGAGCACAGGCCCGAACAACACCCCTATAAACCAAAAATGTCCTATTGTACACTGATACTGCAGATGGCATTATACTCAGTAACCTGATACAAATAGCTGATCACTACAAGATCATTTTTCTTCTTTTTCATCAATTTCAATAATTTTTCCTGATCTCATTCCTAGCACTAAGGAGATGATTATCTTCAAAGGAGGACCCACTCTACTTTTTTAAATTTTTATAGGTAATTACAAGCACGTTTGGCACATGCAAATTGGCTCCAAATATAGTGATTTTTGCAGATTTTTGCGTTAAAATTGACATCAAATCTATCTTTACACCTATGGAAGATACTCAAGCACACCCAACTCAAGTAACTGTTGACTTTCCCACTTGAATCAATGGTGAGAAACAAATGGCAATGAGACGCAATGTCGTATATCAATCTCTTTGGGGACTGTGGCGGAGCGGGAATTTTACATCACAACCCCTTGTCTAGTGATTGATAGTCAGACGCGCTGCCGACTGAGTTAACCGGGCTCGGTAACTAGTGAAATCACACTAGTTTTAAAAAGATAATAAAAATCTTAAAAAATAGAAGCATGGGTCTACCAATAAGTTAACAGATAGCCTCTCTCGTTTGCAGGTAGGTGGCTTCCATTTACTCGCACCAGTGGCAGAACAAGAGCCATGCAAAATACTGCCCCACTTATGGTACATCTTCAGACAGGTGCCAGACAGCTCATAGAAGCAAGTTTATCGGTTAACACATGTTTCCCATACAAGAATGCACTTGTTAATTTCAATCAATTTATTCTCTAAATGACATATGGCCAGTACCAGTGACTCAAATAATGGCTTATATTTCCTATTTATTCAGCAATGTTTATGCTCCAGCTACAGTTACCACATACATAGTTGCTATAAGTTTTGAACATAAAATTGGCAATTTTATTGATAATACAAGTGCACTTTGTGTAGTTTAAATGTTGGAAGGATATAAACGTTTAAGAGCAACATGATTCAAGAATACCAATAGCGCTTGAAATACTTGGGTTGATATATAACATCCTAGCAAATATTTGCTCATCAAACTATGAAGTCAAATTATTTAGAGCAGCTTATACACTGACCTTTTTTGGACTGTTCTGAGTAAGTGAGCTTGTTTATTATACCTCTCCTATACAAGCTGACCGCCCATTGTATTTGTCTGATATAATGGTGGCTACAAAAATTATTCTAATTTAATTACAATCAAGCTCAAGCTCAGGAAGTCAAAATGTAACCAGTCTAATGTTTCAGACATTATCAAAATTAGTGAGAAGAGATGTATGGTCTGCCCCATTGATGCTATGACATCATTAATTTTCTAGATGCTAGAAAACTAAATAAGGCCCAATTCTGTTTATCTTCTTTGTCACAGTGATGGTAAACCATTAACAAGATATCAATTTGGGGCTATTCTTACAAAATCAATACAAGCATTAAATTAACCAAGTAAGAATTACAAAACCCACTCCTTTTGAATTGGTGCAGTTAGTTGGTTGTCAGCAAAGGGTGTATCTGATTCCATTATAATGAAAATGGGTCGATGGAAATCTGATTCGTTTAGAAAATACAATTGTTTGTGAAGACGATTAGTTTAATGTTGTTACAGTGTTTTGATATTATTTAATTGCAGACATTTGGATCATTTGTGATTCATATATCTATTGGGCAGAACAGAGGGCCAAGCTCAAAAAAATAGAAGTAAATTTAGGTATTAGAAATCCACAGATTGCCAGCAAATGGGTGGGCATACGTGGGATGAAGTGGTGTGACCTCGTGCAGAAAGTACAGTATTATTCATTGTACGGCAATTCTCCCAAAGTAATGATTATTCATCTTGGTTCCAATGACCTTGTTTCGATAATTGGAGGCATTCTTGATTCTACTATGCGGAAGGATTTGCTGCACTTAATAAACATGTTTCCCTCCGCCAAGATTGCATTTTCAGCAATGATGCCGAGGATAGAATGAAATGGCGCATTATCAGTTGCTAAAATTGATGGGAAAAGATGCCATTTTAATCGAAGGCATTTTTTCAGATTTTAGGGGATTGCACATTACATTGAACGCCCTGACGTCACACTGACCAGAGTGGTATTTACTTTAGGGATGGTGTTCATCTTAGGGATGAGGGGTACGATATGCTTTTGTTCAACTTTAGTGAGTCACCACTGACCAGAGTGGTATTTACTTTAGGGATGGTGTTCATCTTGGGGATGTATGGTGCAATATGCTTTTGTTTGACTTTAGTGAGTCACCACTGACCAGAGTGGTATTTACTTTAGGGATGGTGTTCATCTTTGGGATGTAGGGTGCAATATGCTTTTGTTCGACTTTAGTGAGTCACCACTGACCAGAGTGGTATTTACTTTAGGGATGATGTTCATCTTTGGGATGTAGGGTGCGATATGCTTGTGTTCGACTTAGTGAGTCACCACTGACCAAAGTGGTATTTACTTTAGGGATGGTGTTCATCTTGGGGATGTGGGGTGCGATATGCTTGTGTTCGACTTAGTGAATCACCACTGACCAGAGTGGTATTTACTTTAGGGATGGTGTTCATCTTGGGGATGTGGGGTACGATATGCTTGTGTTCGACTTAGTGAGTCACCACTGACCAGAGTGGTATTTACTTTAGGGCTGGTGTTCATCTTGGGGATGTAGGGTGCAATATGCTTGTGTTCGACTTAGTGAGTCACCACTGACCAGAGTGGTATTTACTTTAGGGATGGTGTTCATCTTGGGGATGTGGGGTGCGATATGCTTGTGTTCGACTTAGTGAGTCACCACTGACCAAAGTGGTATTTACTTTAGGGATGGTGTTCATCTTGGGGATGTGGGGTGCAATATGCTTGTGTTCGACTTAGTGAGTCACCACTGACCAGAGTGGTATTTACTTTAGGGCTGGTGTTCATCTTGGGGATGTAGGGTGCAATATGCTTGTGTTCGACTTAGTGAGTCACCACTGACCAGAGTGGTATTTACTTTAGGGATGATGTTCATCTTTGGGATGTAAGGTGCGATATGCTTGTGTTCGACTTAGTGAGTCACCACTGACCAAAGTGGTATTTACTTTAGGGATGGTGTTCATCTTGGGGATGTGGGGTGCGATATGCTTGTGTTCGACTTAGTGAATCACCACTGACCAGAGTGGTATTTACTTTAGGGATGATGTTCATCTTTGGGATGTAGGGTGCGATATGCTTGTGTTCGACTTAGTGAGTCACCACTGACCAAAGTGGTATTTACTTTAGGGATGGTGTTCATCTTGGGGATGTGGGGTGCGATATGCTTGTGTTCGACTTAGTGAATCACCACTGACCAGAGTGGTATTTACTTTAGGGATGGTGTTCATCTTGGGGATGTGGGGTACGATATGCTTGTGTTCGACTTAGTGAGTCACCACTGACCAGAGTGGTATTTACTTTAGGGCTGGTGTTCATCTTGGGGATGTAGGGTGCAATATGCTTGTGTTCGACTTAGTGAGTCACCACTGACCAGAGTGGTATTTACTTTAGGGATGGTGTTCATCTTGGGGATGTGGGGTGCGATATGCTTGTGTTCGACTTAGTGAGTCACCACTGACCAAAGTGGTATTTACTTTAGGGATGGTGTTCATCTTGGGGATGTGGGGTGCAATATGCTTGTGTTCGACTTAGTGAGTCACCACTGACCAGAGTGGTATTTACTTTAGGGCTGGTGTTCATCTTGGGGATGTAGGGTGCAATATGCTTGTGTTCGACTTAGTGAGTCACCACTGACCAGAGTGGTATTTACTTTAGGGATGATGTTCATCTTTGGGATGTAGGGTGCGATATGCTTGTGTTCGACTTAGTGAGTCACCACTGACCAAAGTGGTATTTACTTTAGGGATGGTGTTCATCTTGGGGATGTGGGGTGCGATATGCTTGTGTTCGACTTAGTGAATCACCACTGACCAGAGTGGTATTTACTTTAGGGCTGGTGTTCATCTTGGGGATGTGGGGTGCGATATGCTTGTGTTCGACTTAGTGAGTCACCACTGACCAGAGTGGTATTTACTTTAGGGCTGGTGTTCATCTTGGGGATGTGGGGTGCGATATGCTTTTGTTCGACTTAGTGAATCACCACTGACCAGAGTGGTATTTACTTTAGGGCTGGTGTTCATCTTGGGGATGTGGGGTGCAATATGCTTGTTTTCGACTTAAGTGAGTCATTGAAGTCGTTGCTCTAACAAAGAATTTTGGGGTGATCCAGCTCCTGGTTCGTGTGGCAGGAAAATTCTAGAGCCATATAATTTAAGTTACTTTAGACAACATATTTACATGTATAACGACTGACTGGCTGCTGGGGATTGTGGGCAATATGTGTAAACACTGTGGGTCTTTGCGAGAAACTCAATTTTATACAGCAACATGTGTCTGAGCTGATGGGGGTTATCTACTATGGGTAAACACTATAGTGGTTTGGGGAGTTACCTGTTGCAGCCACCATGGGTAAACACTGGAGTGGTTGATAGAGTATGGGGTTTGCAGCCATTATATGTGTAAACACTATATAGAGGTTTGTGGAGCCACAACGGGTAAACACTTTAGTAGTTTTTGGATTTGGGGATTTTGCAGCCACCATGGGTAAACACTTTAGTGGTTTGTGGATTTTTGGTTTTTGCAGCCACAACCGGTAAACACTTAAGTGGTTTGTGGTTAGGGTTAGTTGAATTATTATGATGACTTATAGTCTATAATGGTCAAATTGAAACCACTCTAGTTCAGTTGAATTATTATGACTTATAGTCAATTATTGTCTAGTTCAGTTGAAATAGTGTGACTATTTTCAATAATAGTCAAAGGGAAACAACTCTAGTTCAGTTGATTTATAATGACCTATATTCTATCATGGTCAAATGGAAACAACTCTCGTTCAGTTGAAATAGAATAACTATTTGCAATAATAGTCCAAGGGAAACAACTCTAGTTCAGATGAATTATTATGACTTATAGTCTATAATGGTCAGAAGGAAACCACTCTAGTTCAGTTTAATATGACTTATTGTCAATTATTGTCAAAGGGAAACAACAGTAGTTTAGTTGAATTGTTATAGAACTTATAGTCTATCATGGTCAAATGGAAACAACTCTCGTTCAGTTGAAATAGTGTAATTATTTTCAATAATAGTCCAAGGGAAACAACTCTTTTTCAAATGAATTATTATGACTTATAGTCTAAAATGGTCAAATTGAAACCACTCTAGTTCAGTCGAATTATAATAACTTATAGTCAATTATTGTCAAAGGGAAACAACATTAGTTTAGTTAAATTATTATAACTTATATTAATTAATGGTTAAAGGGAAACAACTCTAGTTCAGTTGAAATGGTGTAATTAGTTTCAATAATAGTCAAAGGGAAGCAACTCTAGTTCAGTTGATTTATCAATCTTTATAGTCTATCATGGTCAAATGGAAGCAACTCTAGTCCAGTTGAAATAGTGTAACTATGTCTAATAACGGTTAAAGGGAATAAACTCTAGTTTATTTGAATTATTATGCATTGTAGTCAATAATGGTCAAAGGGAAACAACTCTAGTTCAGTTGATTTATTATGACTAATAGTCTATCATGGTCAAATGGAAACAACTCTAGTTCATTTGAAAAAGTTGAACTATTTCAGTAATAGTCAAAGGGAAACCACTCTAGTTCAGTTGAATTATTATGACTTATAGTCTATAATAGTCAAAGGGAAACAAAACAACTTTAGTTCAGTTAAATTATTATGACTTATAGTCAATTATTTTCAAAGGGAAACCTCAATAGTTTAGTTGAATTATTATAATTTATACTCATTAATGGTTAAAGGGAAACAACTCTAGTTCATTGGGAATAGTGTAACTATTTTCAATAATAGTCAAAGGGAAACAACTCTAGTTCAGTTAATTGATTATGACTTAGAGTATATCATGGTGAAATGGAAACAACTCTAGTTAAGTTCAAACAGTGTGACTATTTTCAATAATAGTCAAAGGGATAGAATTCTAGTTCAGTTGAATTATTATGACTTATAATCTATAATGGATAAAGGGAAACCACTCTAGTTCATTTGAATTAGTAAGACTTATAGTCAATCATTGTCAAATGGAAACAACTCTAGTTCAGTTGAAAAAGTTGAACTATTTTAAATAATAGTCAAAGGGAAACAACTCTAGTTCAGTTGAATTATTATGACTTATAGACTACAATGTTCAAAGGGAAACAACTCTAGTTCTGTTGAATTATTATTACTTAGAGTATATAATGGTCAAAGGGAAACAACTCTAGTTCAGTTGAATTGTTATGACTTGTAGTCAATTATTGTCAAAGGGAAACAACATAAGTTAAGTTGAATTATTATAACTTATATTCATAAATGGTTAAAGGAAAACAACTCTAGATCATTGGAAATAGTGTAACTAATTTCAATAATAGTCGAATAGAAATAACTCTAGTTCAGTTGATTGATTATGACTTTATGAGAGTATATCATGGTCAAATGGAAACATGTCTAGTTCAGTTGAAATAGTGTTACTATTTTCAATAATTGTCAAAGGGAAACAACTCTAGTTCAATGGTTGTATTTTGACTTATAGTTTATAAGGATCAAATGAAAACCACTCTAGTTCAGTTGAATTATTATGATTTAGTCTATAATGGTCAAATGGAAACCACTCTTGTTCAGTTGAATTATCATGACGTATAGTCAATTATTGTCAAAGGAAATCCACTCTTGTTTAGGTGAATTATTATAACTTATAGTCATAAACGGTTAAAGGGAAACAACTCTAGTTCGTTGGACATAGTGTAACTATTTTCAATAATAGTCAAAGGGAACCAACTCTAGTTCAGTTGAATAACTATGACTTATAGTCTATCATGGTCAAATGGAAACAACTCTAGTCCAGTTGAAATAGTGTAACTATATTTAATAACCGTTAAAGGGACACAGCTCTAGTTTAGTTGAATTATTATGACTTGTAGTCAATAATGGTCAAAGGTAAACAACTCTAGTTCTGTTGAATTATTATGACTTATAGTCAATTATTGTCAAAGGGAAACAACATTAGTTTAGATGAATATTATAACTTATAATCATTTATGGTTAAAGGGAAACAACTGTAGTTCAGTTAAAATCGTATAACTATTTTCAACAATAGTCAAATAGAAACAACTCTAGTTTAGTTGATTTATTATGACTTATAGTCTATCGTGGTCAAATGGAAACAACTCTAGTCAAGTTGAAATAGTGTAACTATATTTAATAACTGTTAAAGGGATACAACTATCGTTTAGATTAATTATTATGACTTGTAGACAATAATAGTCAAAGGGAAACAACTTTAGTTCAGTTGAATTATTATGACTTATAGTCTATAATGATCAAAGGGAAACCACTCTAGTTCAGTTGTATTATTATGACTTATAGTCAATTATTGTCAAAGGGAAACAACATTAGTTTAGATGAATTATTATAACTTATAATCATTTATGGTTAAAGGGAAACAACTGTAGTTCAGTTAAAATCGTATAACTATTTTCAACAATAGTGTAACTATATTTAATAACTGTTAAAGGGATACAACTATCGTTTAGATTAATTATTATGACTTGTAGACAATTATTGTCAAAGGGAAACAACAATAGTCAAATTAATTATTATGACATAGTCTATAATGGTCAAAGGGAAACCACTCTAGTTCAGTTGTATTATTATGACTTATAGACTATAATGGTCAAAAGGAAACCACTCTAGTTCATTTTAATTATTACGACTTATAGTCAATCGTTGTCAAAGGGAAACAACATTAGTTTAGTAGAATTATTATAACTTATAGTCAATAATTGTTAAAGAGAAACAACTCTAGTTCAGTTGAAATAGTGTAATTATTTTCAATAATAGTCAAAGGGAAACAACTCTAGTTCAGTTGATTTATTAAGCTTTTTAATCTATCATGGTCAAATAGAAGCAACTCTAGTCCAGTTGAAATAGTGTAACTATGTTTAATACCGGTTTGAGGGTTAAAACTCTAGTTTAGTTGAAGTATTATGAATTGTAGTCAATAATGGTCAGTGGGGATTCAACTCTAGTTCAGTTGAATTATTATACTTATAGACTATCATGGTCAAATGGAAACAACTCTACTTCAGTTGAAATAAGTTGAACTATTTTCAATAATAGTCAAAGGGAAACAACTCTAGTTCAGTTGAATTATTGACTAATAACTATAATGGTCAAAGGGAAACAACTCTAGTTCAGTTGAATTAATATGACTTAGAGTATATCAGGGTCAAAGGGAAACTACTCTAGTTCAGTTGATTTATTACGACTTATAGTCTATTATGGTCAAATGAAAACAACTCTAGTTCAGTTAAATAATTGTACTATTTTCAATAATAGTCCAAGGGAAACAACTCTAGTTCAGTTGAATTATCATGACTTGTAGATTATAATAGTCAAAGGGAAACAACTCTAGTTCAGTTGAATTATTATGACATATAGTAGATAATGGTCAAAGGGAAACAACTCTAGTTCAATTGAGTTATTATGACTTATAGTCAATTATTGTAAAAGGGAAACAACATTAGTTCAGTTGAATCATTATAACTTATAGTCATTTATGGTTAAAGGGAAACAACTCTTGTTATTTAAAAATAGTGAAACTATTTTCAATAATAGTCAAAGGGAAAAAACTCTAGTTCAGTTGATTGATTATGACTTAGAGCATATCATGGTCAAATGGAAACAACTCTAGTTCAGTTGAAACAGTGTAACTATTTTCATTAATAGTCAAAGGGAAACAACTCTAGTTCAGTGTATTTATTATGACTTGTTGTCTTTCATGGTCAAATGGAAATCACTCTAGTTCAGTTGAATTCCTATGACTGATAGTCAATTATTGTCAAAGGGAAACAACATTAGTTTAGTTTATTTATTATGACTTATAGTCTACCATGGTCAAATGGAAACAACTATATTCCAGTTCAAATAGTGTAACAATATTTAATAACTGTTAAAGGGATACAACTGAATTATTATGACTTGTTGTCAATAATGGTCAAAGGGAAACAACTCTAGTTCAGTTGAATTATAATGACTTATAGTTAATTATTGTCAAAGGGAAACAACATTGGTTTAGTTGAATTATTAAAACTTATAGTCATAAATGGTTAGAGGGAAACAACTCTAGTTGAGTTGAAAAAGTGAAACTATTTTCAATACTATTAAACGGGAAACAATTCTAGTTCAGTTGATTTATTATGACAAATAGTCTATAATGGTCAAAGGGAAACTACTCTATTTCAGTTGAATTGTTATGACTTATGGTCTATAATTGTCAAAAGGAATCCACTCTTGTTCAGTTAGTTTAGTTGAATTATCATAACTTAAAGTCATTAATGGTTAAAGGGAAACAACTCTAGTTCATTTGAAATAGAGTAACTATTTACCCTAACCCTAACCCTAACCTTACTTTGGTTTTTTTCAGCCACCAGAGTAAACACTTTATTGGTTTGTTGAGTTTGGGTTTTGCAGCCACCATGTGTGAACACTGGCAGTTTGTGGAGTTTGTGGTTTGCAGCCACCATGTGTGAACACTGGCGGTTTGTGGAGTTTGTGGTTTGCAGCCACTAATGCATAACACAGTAGTGGTTTTCTAAGTAATCACCAGCAGCCAGCAACCGTTTTACATTTCCTCCTGGTACCCGGTCACTATGACCTGGCCCCGGTTTCACAAAAATACTTAAGTCTCTTATTTTACTTGAGTTTAAATAAAATAGCAGACTTAAGTATTTTCGAGAAACTGGGCCCTGACCTTATCACCACATTGATATGATAATGTTTTAACATTCACAGGTTGTTGTTTTCATGTTTTCATGTTTTGATTATTTTTGATACTCTTTGTGTTTTATATGTTTTGATGTATAGTTTGATGTATAGTTATATAGCATTGTTTTAAGACAATCTATGTATTTTACATAAACAGAGGTGAATTATTTGGGTAAAACCACAAATCTTCAATTTGAAATTAGCTCCCGAAGTGAAAACATCCTATAAAATCAAATGTAAAAATACTGAGGACACAATGTCAAAATAGGAGGGGAAGAGGTGCAGCTGCGAATAACACTGCAGCGGTGAAAAAGGAAGAGATAAGGCAGGCAACAGCGGTGGAAGAGACAGATGCACGGATGATAAGGCAGCACATGTGGAATTCATTTCTTGTATCTGGTATTTTGTATCTTGTATTCAACTTTCTTCGACTCAGGACGAGTCAGGTAATGTGTTGGACACATGCAAAAAGCTATTGAAACTATGACGACTTCTACTCGGTACTTTGATGGTCAAATATTTAATTGTACTGATGACGACCTGTCTGTTCATGTGAAACAAAAATAAAATTATGGCGCAATGAATAGCATATATACATTAAATTGTCAAGTTTGTTTGGTCAAGACAGAAAGACATGGTCCCAGCAAATGTTTTTTATTGAAAATAGTTTGATAGTCTAAAGTTTATGCAAATAAAAGCATTGCCAATATTGGAGAATGAACAGATGTTTTTATGATATTTGCATCCATTTATCAGCTTCAGTTCCCAGAAAAGTGATAGAAATTTTCAAGTACATGTCTTTGTTAAGGGAAGCAGAATTTCACTTCCCGCATATGGCATGGAAAATGTATTAGAGGCAATGCAGGATTCATCAGGCAGTAAGTCCAAATCTTTGGGGAAGCTCAACCCTAATTTGTGGTTACAAATTATGACTGGGTCAAATGGGGGACTGGCCATAAAGGGTAGCTATGCAAGAAGAATTGTTGGCAATTATGTCTGGGTCAAATTGGGGACTGGCCATACAGGGAAGTTGTACAAGAAGAAAGGTTGACACCTTTGATTATAAAAGGTCATCAGTAATATGTTAAGACAAATTTTCGATCCGTGTGAATTCTTGCATGTCTGCTCTGCACTTCGTGGGGACTCTCCAGAGAGCAATAGTTACTGAATAAGCTAAATAAGTGTCAATGTTATACAGACAAACATAACTATGACAGATATATGCAATTGTTACTATAGATAAGTAAGTGTCCAAGTGATACAGACATACATAACTATGACATATATATGCAATTGTTACTATGACAGATAAGTAAGTGTCAATACGATACAGACAAACATAACTATGACAGATATATGCAACTGTTACTATGATAGATAAGTAAGTGTCAATGTGATACAGACATACATAACTATGACAGATATATGCAATTGTTACTATGATAGATAAGTAAGTGTCAATATGATACAGACAAACATAACTATGACAGATATATGCAATCGTTACTATAGATAAGTGTCAAAGTGATACAGACATACATAACTATGACAGATATATGCAATTGTAACTATGATAGATAAGTAAGTAAGTGTCAATGTGATACAGACATACATAACTATGACAGATATATGCAATTGTAACTATGCTAGATAAGTAAGTGTCAATGTGATACAGACATACATAACTATGACAGACATATGCAATTGTTACTATGATAGATAAGTAAGTGTCAATACGATACAGACAAACATAACTATGACAGACATATGCAATTGTTACTATGATAGATAAGTAAGTGTCAATACGATACAGACAAACATAACTATGACAGATATATGCAATTGCTACTATGATAGATAAGTAAGTGTCAATGTGATACAGACATACATAACTATGACAGATATATGCAATCGTTACTATGATAGATAAGTAAGTGTCAATATGATACAGACATACATAACTATGACAGATATATGCAATTGTTACTATAAAAGATAAGAAAGTGTCAATATGATACAGACAAACATAACTATGTCAGATATATGCAATTGTTACTATGATAGATAAGTAAGTAAGTGTCAATGTGATACAGACCAACATAACTATGACAGATATATGCAATTGTTACTATAGATAAGTAAGTGTCCAAGTGATACAGACATACATAACTATGACATATATATGCAATTGTTACTATGACAGATAAGTAAGTGTCAATACGATACAGACAAACATAACTATGACAGATATATGCAACTGTTACTATGATAGATAAGTAAGTGTCAATGTGATACAGACATACATAACTATGACAGATATATGCAATTGTTACTATGATAGATAAGTAAGTGTCAATATGATACAGACAAACATAACTATGACAGATATATGCAATCGTTACTATAGATAAGTGTCAAAGTGATACAGACATACATAACTATGACAGATATATGCAATTGTAACTATGATAGATAAGTAAGTAAGTGTCAATGTGATACAGACATACATAACTATGACAGATATATGCAATTGTAACTATGCTAGATAAGTAAGTGTCAATGTGATACAGACATACATAACTATGACAGACATATGCAATTGTTACTATGATAGATAAGTAAGTGTCAATACGATACAGACAAACATAACTATGACAGACATATGCAATTGTTACTATGATAGATAAGTAAGTGTCAATACGATACAGACAAACATAACTATGACAGATATATGCAATTGCTACTATGATAGATAAGTAAGTGTCAATGTGATACAGACATACATAACTATGACAGATATATGCAATTGTTACTATGATAGATAAGTAAGTGTCAATATGATACAGACATACATAACTATGACAGATATATGCAATTGTTACTATAAAAGATAAGAAAGTGTCAATATGATACAGACAAACATAACTATGTCAGATATATGCAATTGTTACTATGATAGATAAGTAAGTAAGTGTCAATGTGATACAGACCAACATAACTATGACAGATATATGCAATTGTTACTATGATAGATAAGTAAGTAAGTGTCAATGTGATACAGACAAACATAACTATGACAGATATATGCAGTTGTTACTATGATAGATAAGTAAGTGTCAATGTGATACAGACAAACATAACTATGACAGATATATGCAATTGTTACTATGATAGATAAGTAAGTGTCAATATGATACAGACAAACATTACTATGACAGATATATGCAATTGTTACTATGATAGATAAGTGTCAATGTGATACAGCCATACATTACTATGACAGATATATGCTATTGTAACTATGCTAGATAAGTGTCAATGTGATACAGACCTACATAACTATGACAGACATATGCAATTGTTACTATGATAGATAAGTAAGTGTCAATATGATACAGACAAACATTACTATGACAGATATATGCAATTGTTACTATGATAGATAAGTGTCAATGTGATACAAACATACATTACTATGACAGACATATGCAATTGTGACTATGCTAGATGAGTAAGTGTCAATGTGATACAGACCTACATAACTATGACAGATATATGCAATTGTTACTTTGATAGATAAGTAAGTGTCAATGTGATACAGACAAACATAACTATGACAGATATATGCAATTGTTACTATGATAGATAAGTAAGTGTCAATATGATACAGACAAACATTACTATGACAGATATATGCAATTGTTACTATGATAGATAAGTGTCAATGTGATACAGCCATACATTACTATGACAGATATATGCTATTGTAACTATGCTAGATAAGTGTCAATGTGATACAGACCTACATAACTATGACAGACATATGCAATTGTTACTATGATAGATAAGTAAGTGTCAATATGATACAGACAAACATTACTATGACAGATATATGCAATTGTTACTATGATAGATAAGTGTCAATGTGATACAAACATACATTACTATGACAGATATATGCAATTGTGACTATGCTAGATGAGTAAGTGTCAATGTGATACAGACCTACATAACTATGACAGATATATGCAATTGTTACTATGATAGATAAGTAAGTGTCAATGTGATACAGACAAACATAACTATGACAGATATATGCAATTGTTACTATGATAGATAAGTAAGTGTCAATATGATACAGACAAACATTACTATGACAGATATATGCAATTGTTACTATGATAGATAAGTGTCAATGTGATACAGACATACATTACTATGACAGATATATGCTATTGTAACTATGCTAGATAAGTGTCAATGTGATACAGACCTACATAACTATGACAGACATATGCAATTGTTACTATGATAGATAAGTAAGTGTCAATATGATACAGACAAACATTACTATGACAGATATATGCAATTGTTACTATGATAGATAAGTGTCAATGTGATACAAACATACATTACTATGACAGATATATGCAATTGTGACTATGCTAGATGAGTAAGTGTCAATGTGATACAGACCTACATAACTATGACAGACATATGCAAGTGTTACTATGATAGATAAGTAAGTGTCAATACGATACAGACAAACATAACTATGACAGATATATGCCATTGTTACTATGATAGATAAGTTAGTGTCAATGTGATACAGACATACATAACTACGACAGATATATGCAATTGTTACTATAGATAAGTAAGTGTCAATGTGATACAGACATACATAACTATGACAGACATATGCAAGTGTTACTATGATAGATAAGTAAGTGTCAATGTGATACAGACAAACATAACTATGACAGATATATGCAATTGTTACTATGATAGATAAGTAAGTGTCAATATGATACAGACATACATAACTATGACAGACATATGCAATTGTTACTATAGATAAGTTAGTGTCAATAAGATACAGACATACATAACTACGACATATATATGCAATTGTTACTATGATAGATAAGTAAGTAAGTGTCAATAAGATACAGACAAACATAACTATGACAGATATATGCAATTGTTACTATGATAGATAAGTAAGTGTCAATACGATACAGACAAACATAACTATGACAGATATATGCAATTGTTACTATGATAGATAAGTAAGTGTCAATATGATACAGACATACATAACTATGACAGATATATGCAATTGTTACGATAGATAAGTAAGTACAGACAAACATAACTATGACAGATATATGCAATTGTTACTATAGATAAGTAAGTACAGACAAACATAACTATGACAGATATATGCAATTGTTACTATAGATAAGTAAGTACAGACAAACATAACTATGACAGATATATGCAATTGTTACTATAGATAAGTAAGTACAGACAAACATAACTATGACAGATATATGCAATTGTTCTTATGATAGATAAGTAAGTACAGACAAACATAACTATGACAGATATATGCAATTGTTACTATAGATAAGTAAGTACAGACAAACATAACTATGGCAGATATATGCAATTGTTACTATGATAGATAAGTAAGTACAGACATACATAACTATGACAGATATATGCAATTGTTACTATAGATAAGTAAGTACAGACAAACATAACTATGGCAGATATATGCAATTGTTACTATGATAGATAAGTAAGTACAGACAAACATAACTATGGCAGATATATGCAATTGTTACTATAGATAAGTAAGTACAGACAAACATAACTATGACAGATATATGCAATTGTTACTATGATAGATAAGTAAGTACAGACATACATAACTATGACAGATATATGCAATTGTTACTATAGATAAGTAAGTACAGACAAACATAACTATGGCAGATATATGCAATTGTTACTATGATAGATAAGTAAGTACAGACATACATAACTATGACAGATATATGCAATTGTTACTATAGATAAGTAAGTACAGACAAACATAACTATGACAGATATATGCAATTGTTACTATGATAGATAAGTAAGTACAGACATATATAACTATGACAGATATATGCAATTGTTACTATAGATAAGTAAGTACAGACAAACATAACTATGACAGATATATGCAATTGTTACTATGATAGATAAGTAAGTACAGATATACATAACTATGACAGATATATGCAATTGTTCTTATGATAGATCAGTAAGTACAGACAAACATAACTATGACAGATATATGCAATTGTTACTATGATAGATAAGTAAGTACAGACATATATAACTATGACAGATATATGCAATTGTTACTATAGATAAGTAAGTACAGACATACATAACTATGACAGATATATGCAATTGTTACTATGATAGATAAGTAAGTACAGACATATATAACTATGACAGATATATGCAATTGTTACTTTAGATAAGTAAGTACAGACAAACATAACTATGACAGATATATGCAATTGTTACTATGATAGATAAGTAAGTACAGACATACATAACTATGACAGATATATGCAATTGTTCTTATGATAGATAAGTAAGTACAGACAAACATAACTATGACAGATATATGCAATTGTTACTATAGATAAGTAAGTCCCGACATACATAACTATGACAGATATATGCAATTGTTACTATAGATAAGTAAGTACAGACAAACATAACTATGACAGATATATGCAATTGTTACTATAGATAAGTAAGTACAGACAAACATAACTATGACAGCTGTATGCAATTGTTACTATGATAGATAAGTAAGTACAGACAAACAGAACTATGACAGATATATGCAATTGTTACTATGATAGATAAGTAAGTACAGACATACATAACTATGACAGATATATGCAATTGTTACTATGATAGATAAGTAAGTACAGACAAACATAACTATGGCAGATATATGCAATTGTTACTATAGATAAGTAAGTACAGACAAACATAACTATGACAGCTGTATGCAATTGTTACTATGATAGATAAGTAAGTACAGACAAACAGAACTATGACAGATATATGCAATTGTTACTATGATAGATAAGTAAGTACAGACAAACATAACTATGACAGATATATGCAATTGTTACTATAGATAAGTAAGTACAGACAAACATAACTATGGCAGATATATGCAATTGTTACTATGATAGATAAGTAAGTACAGACAAACATAACTATGGCAGATATATGCAATTGTTACTATAGATAAGTAAGTACAGACAAACATAACTATGACAGATATATGCAATTGTTACTATGATAGATAAGTAAGTACAGACATACATAACTATGACAGATATATGCAATTGTTACTATAGATAAGTAAGTACAGACAAACATAACTATGGCAGATATATGCAATTGTTACTATGATAGATAAGTAAGTACAGACATACATAACTATGACAGATATATGCAATTGTTACTATAGATAAGTAAGTACAGACAAACATAACTATGACAGATATATGCAATTGTTACTATGATAGATAAGTAAGTACAGACATATATAACTATGACAGATATATGCAATTGTTACTATAGATAAGTAAGTACAGACAAACATAACTATGACAGCTGTATGCAATTGTTACTATGATAGATAAGTAAGTACAGACATACATAACTATGACAGATATATGCAATTGTTACTATGATAGATAAGTAAGTACAGACAAACATAACTATGACAGATATATGCAATTGTTACTATGATAGATAAGTAAGTACAGACATACATAACTATGACAGATATATGCAATTGTTACTATGATAGATAAGTAAGTATTAAAGTGGTACAGATGGGTTAATGTGATACGGAGCTACATTACTCTGATTATAGATATGCAATTGTTATTGTATTAGGTAAGTGTCAATGTGATACAGATCTACATTACTATGACAGATGCAATTGCTAATGTATCAGATATGAGCCATAATATGGAGTCCGGGAATTTGTGTTATATCACAAACCCTTTGGTGTTCTCTATTTTAATATTTAATACTTGTTAAATTTTATGCTTTATTAGGTTACTACACTATTTAATGTTATTATATTGTTAAAAATATTAACAGTTTCTAGCTTTATGTATAAAGGAATGTGATTTTTAAATTTCACTGTTAGTAACACTGGACACTATACTATAAATTCATTTATTTATGGTCAAATTAGTTTCATGCATCTATTAAGTCTACTTAAATGAATTACCAGGTTTAGTTTAATTGTTTCAAATGTAAAAATGGTTACTTAGTTCAATACATGTATTTAGCAATTAGTGCCAAGTGGAAGTATGATGTAACGAGACACCAAGTATGATGCAACTGGACGCAAAATGTGTAACAGGACAACACAAAACTGCAGAAATTGTCTAAAAGACACTAAGTTACACCATTGCAGACACAATGCATCTATACAATTTGATTCAGGTGTTTCAACTACTGTCTTCATGCAAAAACAGTCACAGGACATTTCTGTTAACAATGTTTGACCAATCATAAACATTTAATTAAACTGGATTTTTGTATTCATGAATAAATTGGGCAGAATAAATCGGACACAGGTGTAACACTGGACTTGGTGAAAATTGTGTCCCGATTTCACTTGTTACGCACAAACAATGTGAGAGTAAATAATACATCAAATATATATTTCAAAGTTCATATTGTTCCCTTGTACTTTTAGACATCTTAATTGTTCAAACCCATTTCATTTTCACGGGTACAGCATGTCAATCACTGTAAACCATGAGATTCCTGTTGTCGGCGTAATACGATACACTACATCAGTCAGGCAGAACTGAACAAAACCTTGTTCCATAGAATTAATTATTCATAATGGTACTTTCATACATCACATATCATTTTGGTAATGCTTAAAAGCATTTTAAATGCATTTAAGAGACAGGAAGATACCAAAACATTGTTGTCGTTGTAACTTTTTTCCGAAAACTGACCACGTGTATATTGTCGTCCTCCATATATTGAGTGGATTCCTCAACCTTCCTTATCGCTGCCAGCTGTAGAACTGACTGGTATTGATGTTGTAAGCAGACTCAAGGTTAAAAGGTTACGCAGGTGAATTACTTGGTAATTTTCCATTATGTTCAGATACCGTGACGTTACAAAAGAGGACACGTTTCTCGTAACGGATATGTTGACTGTATGCCATATTTAAGTGGTGGTTTCTAGAATACCATGTTTACGTCATTTTCATAGTGCACGGACGATCATGTATAAACAACATGTGCATGAGATCATCGATGTCAAGGTTGTAAGCTACAACACATTTTGTCATGACGTAATTCTGAGGACACATTTGGTTAGGCAACATTACAGAAAAATATATAGTCAAATTCTCATATTTACTTTGCAAATAAAACAAACAGAAGTTAATCAATTCAAATAAAGGAAAATGAAGTTTATTTCCAAAAAAAAAAAACACAAGATGTTTTGGTTTAGAATATAAGAGTAATACGTGTTTAGTGCAAACACACACGCAAATGAGAACCACGAAACCAAGAAATTACACAATAAAATAATGATTTAAGAGGAGTTTTAAGTTGTTAAAAAAGTCCCCTGCGTGACAATTAAGAGAATTATTTGTTTTTTAAAGGTTCTGCAAATAACTTTAAATACTTCTGCAGCTTACCGGTACATTAATTTATGTAGAATTTGTGTGATGTAACGCAAATTCCCGGACTCCATATTATGGCTCATATGTAAGTATTAAATCAATGTGATATAGATCTATGTTACTGTGACAGATATGCAATCATTACTGTATTAGGTATGTAAGTATTAAATAAATGTGATATAGATCTATGTTACAGTGACAGATATGCAATAATTACTGTATAAGGTATGTAAGTATTAAATCAATGTGATATAGATCTATGTTACTGTGACAGATATGCAATCATTACTGTATTAGGTATGTAAGTATTAAATCAATGTGATGTAGATCTATGTTACTGTGACAGATATGCAATCATTACTGTATTAGGTATGTAAGTATTTAGGGCTATTGTTAAAAAATAAGTCTTGTTTATTTCAGGCTTAAATCGCACCTGTTTAAATGAATGCATGAATTTTACAGTAAAGCGAATCTCACACAATAAATTATACATCAACACCGCTGGAGGTGAATTATATGGGTAGGATGGGTCTATGTCATTTTGGAATTGGATTTCAAGAAGAAAACATTGCTATAAAATTAAAAACTGTAAATTTGCCAAGGAAAAGGAGACAAGCTAGGGGAAGAAAAGCAGCAACAAACCCGGCTGCAAGAAGAGAGGAAGCCATCACGCAGCAAGCCACGGCGGCCGTAGACGAAACAGACGAGGCACCTGCTGTAGAAGTCATTCGCCTTTCGTCAAACTACAACTAGTCAGGTAATGTTTCAGACACATGGCAGAAAGTTATTGCAATGGGCATGACTTCCCAAACACTTGACTTTGATGGTCAAGTGGTTCATTGTAGCGAGGATGACCTCTCTATTCATGTGCCTCATGAAATTAAGTAAAAAATATGGTGGAATGAATATGTCAACCTAGCAATTTTTTTTGGTCAAGGTAATAAAACAGATGGGCCCCAGCAACTTTATGTCAATGAAAATGGTTTAATAGAATCTAAAGTGGTCGCAAATAAGAGTATTAACACTATAAGAAATGGAAAAATGCTTTTTTAATATTTGCATCCATTTATTTGGCTCACTTTCCAGAAAAAGTATTAGAAATTTGCAAGTACATGTCTGTCATAAGAGAGGCAAAATCTTGTTTCTCTCATATGGCTTGGAAAACGTACGACAAACAATTTAGGATTAGTCAGGCTGTAAGTCCACAATCTTGGTGGAAGCTCAACCCCAATTTATGGTTACGATTTATGTCTGGAGCACATGGGGGCCTGGCCATGCAGGGAAGGGAAATAAGAAGTAAGGTTGGCAACTCATTTCATACCAATAATAGACCAACGGTGCCATGTGTGACTTTTAATAGACATGGTAACTGTCCATATCGCCCATGTAAGTTCGTACATATCTGCTCTGCCTATCGTGGAGCTCACCCAGAGAGCAATTGCTATAGGTTTTTAAGGAATAGAGTTGCATCTAGCCATACTGATAGTTTTCATCAAGGCCAAGCTGTGTTAAACCAACAATTGGCGGGAAGTGCAAGACAGGATGGTTCATTTCAGGGATATAACAGGGGACGACCATTTCTCAGGGGAAACAGAGGGGGTTATAGACAGCAATAAAATGGTAATTTATTGAAAGCATTGACATCATACCCTGACCAACTCCCGGCAAGTGAATTGGCTGTTGGTTTTCAGCAGAGTTTTAGGCTGGGATATGAAGGGCCAAGGTGCAAATATGAAGCTAAGATCCTAAAATCTGCTTTTGATAATCCGGCTGTAGTAAAACAAGAGGCCCAAGAGGGCCTGAGGGCTCTACTGACTCATAATGGCAATAGCACTTTTTGAAATTCTACTCTGCAATAGAAACATCGGGGCGGGGTCATTTTTAACTCTAGAGATACCATTTGAACAAATCTAACAAAAGTAAAGTTGGTCATCATTACCACATAAACATTGTGAAAATCTGTTGGACCGTTCATGAGAAGAAGATTTTTTTAGTTTTGGACTATTTTTAGTAATGGTGGCCTTCTTGAATTTTAGATAAAAAAAAAATCTTTTGTATAGTCTCCTATGCAATAGTAACATCCATGTGAAGATTCAATTTAATTGGCCAAGTGCTTTCAGAATAAATGAAAAGATAAGAGAATTTTCTGGTTTCCCATAGTATCCCTATGTAAAATTCTAAGTCCCCTTACAGGGCCCCAATATATTTTAGCCCCTAAATTCTTATCTGCAATCAAACCCCTACACATACGGATAATTTATATCAAATATGTACAAATATGACATACTGGTTCTTAAGAAAACGATTTTACTAATTCCCAATTTACCTTTTGGGGCCCCTCCTGACCCCTTAAGACATAGGAACCCAGTCATTTTTACAAATCTTAACCTCCTTCACATAACAATGCTTTAGTGAGGATATAGGCAACATCATTTCCATTTAAAAAAAAATATATATATATATATATTATTTTGACATGTGTCCCCTAATTGAACTCTTGGGGCAGGGTCATATTTAACCCTAGGGACACCATTTGAACAAATATACCAATACTATAGTTGGTCATCATTACTACATAAACATTTTGAAAATCTGTTGGGCCGTTCATGAGAAGAAGATTTTTTAAGTTTTGGACTATTTTTAGTATTGGCGGCCATCTTGAATTTCAGATAGAAAAAAATAATCTTTTGTATAGTCTCCTACGCAATAGAAACATCCGTGTGAAATTTCAGTTTAATTGGCCTAGTGGTTTCAAAACAAATGAAAAAAAAAGAGAATTTTCTGTTTTCCCATAGTATCCCTATGTAAAATTCTAAGTCCCCTTACAGGGCCCCTATAAATTTTAGCCCCTAAATTCTTATCTGCAATCAAACCCCTACACATAGGGATGATTTATGCAAAATATGAACAAATCTGACATACCGGTTCTTAAGAAAACAAATTTAGTAATTCCAAATTTTTACTCTTTTTGGGGCCCCTCCTGACCCCTTAAGACAGTGGAACCCAGTCATTTTTACAAATCTGAACCTCCTTCATCAAACAATGCCTCTGTGAAGATATAGGTAAAATCATTTCCATTTTAAAAAAAAATAAAAAAAAATATTATAATGACATTTGTCCCCTAATTGAACCTTCGGAGCGGGGTCATATTTAACCCTAGGGACACCATTTGAACAAATCTAACAAAACTGTAGTTGGTCATCATTACTACATAAACATTTTGAAAATCTGTTGGGCCATTCATGAGAAGAAGATTTTTTAAGTTTTCGACTATTTTTAGTAACGGCGGCCATTTTGAATTTCAGATCGAAAAAAAAAAAAATCTTCTGTATAGTCTCCTATGCAATAGAAACACCCATGTGAAGTTTCAGTTTAATTAGCCTAGTGGTTTCAGAGAAAGTGCTGCTAACAGACGACAGACGTCAGACGACAGACAACACGCCATCGCCTTTGGCCAGTAGAGCTAAAAAACAATTGCTAAAGAAATTAATGAAGGTCGTATAGGTGGCCCGTATAAAAACCCTCCTTTTCTTAATTTTAGAGTTTCCCCACTAGGGTTAGTTCCGAATTAAGAGACAGGTGAGTTTAGGTTAATTCATCATCTGTCATACCCAACAGGGGATTCAGTTTATGACTATATTGACCCGAAACTTTGTTCTGTTCAGTAAACTCGCTTTGGTAAAGCAGTAAAAAAAGTTTTAGGTCGTGGTGCATTGCTAGCAAAAGCAGATATTAAATTAGCTTTACGACCGTTGCCGGTGTTGCCAGCCGATTTTGAGTTGTTGGGTTTTAAATTTGAGGGTATGTACTATTTTGACAAATGTCTCCCTTTTAGCTGTTCAAGGCTATTTGCTTGTTTGAAAAATTTGCAACATTTTTAGAATTTATGGTCCGTTTATCAATACAATGTGACGGAATAGAGCACTACCTGGATGATTATTTGGGAAAGCAGACACACCAAACTGTAAATTAGTGATGGATGCATTTTTCAATCACTGTCAGATATTAGGGGTGCCACTTGCTATTGAGAAATGTATTGGGCCACAAACGAAGCTTTTTTTAGGTCTTGAGTTAGATTCAGTTTAATGCAAGTACTCATTCCAATGGATAAGGTGCAGGAATTGTGTAGCACAATTACAGTTTCTCAAAAGCAGCCGAGTTAAATTACAGGCACTTCAATCTTTAATAGGCTCTTTAAATTTCATGTGTAGAGCCATAGTTCCAGGTTGGCCTTTTGAAACGTTTGGTTAATGCTAATTGTGGATAAGAAAAACCACATCACCATTTGAGGATTAATAAGGGCATGAAGCAGGATTTGGAAATGTCACTTTATTTCTTTGAATCATATAATGGTATTTCTGTTTTTCATGAAACCTTTTGGTGCTCAAACGAGGAAGTTTCACTTTTCACAGATAGTGCTGGAGGCAAAGACAGGGGGTTTGGAATTTACTTTCAAGGTAAATGGGCTTACGCGGCATGGCCTGACCATTGATTTGATAAACGCATCACCGATGACATAACTGTGCTTGAGCTTTTCCCAATATTAGTTTCAATAACAACATGGGGTAAAGATCTTGTGGATAAAAAATTACAGTTTCATTGCGATAACCAGTCAGTGGTTCATATTATTAATAAACAAACGTCTAAATCTGAAAATGCTATAGTTGTTTTGAGCGCATTTGTGTTGAAATGCTTGGAATACAATTTTGTTGTCAAGGATGAGCATATCCTAGGTTTAAAAATATTTTATCTCGTTTTCAGATAGGAAAGTTTCGTCAGTTAGCAACAATAGCAGAGCAAGAACCCAGTGCTTCAGCATCTGTTCAACATATCTCGCAATGATTAGTTCAAGCAAGCATTGCTCATAATACAAAACTTGCCTACAATAAAGGCATTAAGAAGTTTGAAACATTCAAAAGCGTTAATAAATTGTCAAATATGTGGCTGGTACCATTGTCACACTTGACCGCTTTCATTGGTTACCTTTATGAGATGGCGTATGCTCCCAATTCAGTCTGGTCATATCTAAATGCAATAAGTTTCGAACATGAATTAAGAAACGTGGCATGTTATATAGATAATTTTGCAGTTATAAAGGCAATGGAAAATTTTCACAGACTTAGACCATTATTTGATTCGCAGGTGCCAATCATGCTGAATTCACTGGTACAAATTTGAGCAGGCCTCAAGCACAATTGTGTTTCAGAATACAAAGCAGTTCTGTTTAAAGCAGCATTTACTCTTGTATTCTTTGGCATGTTCAGAGTGGGTTAATTGTGAACAGTATGATTTTGCTTCGAGCGTCAAGAATATCAAAGTGAAAACACCAGTAAAAATAGTTCTGATACCCATATGTTCAGTTCAAAGCCAGTTTGTGCAATTAAAGCTGTGATTAGTTAAATTAGAATAAGAAATTCACATGCACACGTGTTCTTTTGTCATTGCAACAGTAAAGCAGTAACAAGGTATCAATTCTGGGCTGTATTATCTAAATGTGTCAATCATTTAGGCTTACCAGGAAAAGGGTATAGAACACCCTGGTCTGGCAATAAGGCTTGTAGCAGGGACTCATGGCTATTTTAGTTTTATATGCATAACATTGTTCAGTGGAAGCATTGAGTAATGAGGGATGAGAAAATGAAATTAGCATCTGCTCCTATGGGCCTGCTATTGATATGTTATAAAGATCCTTCGCAGGCAGTTTCTTTTTTGGCTATATGGTAAGTCGGCGAGCGTGTGCACCTATCAACATGTTGCTATTTGATAAAGCCCACAATAGTATGTGCATAGTGACCTGCTTTTGTTATATTATAAAGCCATGTAGCGTGGGCTTACTGAGGACTGTTTTGCTATATTACAAAACCATGTAGTGTGGGCTTACTGAGGACTGTTTTGCTATATTACAAAACTATTAGCGTGGGCTTACTGAGGACTGTTTTGCTATATTACAAAACAATGTAGCGTGGGCTTACTGTGGACTGTTTTGCTATATTACAAAACCATGTAGTGTGGGTTTATTGAGGACTGTTTTGCTATATTACAAAACCATGTAGTGTGGGCTTACTGATGACTGTTTTGCTATATTACAAAGCCACATAACGTGGTTTACTGAGGACTGTTTTGCTATATTACAAAACCATGTAGTGCAGGCTTATTGAGGACTGTTTTGCTATATTACAAAACCATGTAGTGCGGGCTTATTGAGGACTGTTTTGCTATATTACAAAACCATGTAGTGTGCGCTTATTGAGGACTGTTTTGCTATATTACAAAACCATGTAGCGTAGGCTTACTAAGGACTGTTTTGCTATATTACAAAACCATGTACCGTGAGCTTACTGAGGACTGTTTTGCTACATTATAAAACCACATAGCGTGGGCTTACTGAGGACTGTTTTGCTATATTACAAAACCATGTAGCGTGGGCTTACTGAGGACTGTTTTGCTATATTACAAAACAATGTAGTGTGGGCTTATTGAGGACTGTTTTGCTATATTACAAAACCACGTAGTGTGGGCTTACTGAGGACTGTTTTGCTATATTACAAAACCATGTAGCGTGGGCTTACTGAGGACTGTTTTGCTATATTACAAAACCACGTAGCGTGGGCTTACTGAGGACTGTTTTGCTATATTACAAAACCACGTAGCGTGGGCTTACTGAGGACTGTTTTGCTTTATTACAAAGCCACGTAGCGTGGGCTTATTGAGGACTGTTTTGCTATATTACAAAACCATGTAGCGTGGGCTTATTGAGGACTGTTTTGCTATATTACAAAACCATGTAGCGTGGGCTTATTGAGGACTGTTTTGCTATATTACAAAACCATGTAGTGCAGGCTTATTGAGGACTGTTTTGCTATACCATGTAGTGTGGGCTTATCGAGGACTGTTTTGCTATATTACAAAACCATGTAGTTTGGGCTTATTGAGGACTGTTTTGCTATATTACAAAACCATGTAGTGTGGGCTTATTGAGGACTGTTTTGCTATATTACAAAACCACGTAGCGTGGGCTTATTGAGGACTGTTTTGCTATATTACAAAGCCACGTAGCGTGGGCTTACTGAGGACTGTTTTGCTATATTACAAAACCACGTAGTGTGGGCTTATTGAGGACTGTTTTGCTATATTACAAAACCATGTAGTGTGGGCTTACTGAGGACTGTTTTGCTATATTACAAAACCATGTAGTGTGGGCTTACTGAGGACTTTTACCATAAGTTATATTATTATCTGCAAGGATAAAATATATTTATATAATCATTTGTTTCTTTCAGACCAGAAACAGTCTATCTGGTTTAATTATTTATCTTAATTACTGAAATGTTAATTTCCCTTATTATGTTAATTTTATTCATCCTTTCTGTTCTATTTATTTTATCATTTAATGTTGTTTAAATATTGTTTTTATATTTTAGATAGAATCCAAGGGATATAACTTCATGTTAAATAAAATGAAATTCATATAGAAAAGGTAACTGATTTATTAAAACTAACTAGTACAACCCTATGAAATGAGCTAGAACCAGTGTATAGTGAACCAACATACCCTAGTATATACTACAGTAGAATAGAAACTTGAACTGAAAGTAGAACTATTTTAACAAGCCAATTCATGAAAGGAAACAAGCTTGGTTACTTTATCTATTGTCTAAGTTTTGGTTAAGATTTGTTGGTAATCATGATGGAGGACAGACACTGAGTGATCATAAAAGCTGACCTAGAGCATCATGCTCTCAGGTGAGCTAAAATATAAACATAGCTCGATCTGAGCCGTTGGCTCTGATGAGCTTAAAATAAAACAATGATTATGTATACTTCTATTAACCACTCTGTCAGACACTGGTGCCACCCCTGACATGGGCTACATAACCAATAACTGAAAAACGTATTTCCAGAAAATAATGCATCTGTCAATTAGGGAGGCGTGAGTTTGAACCCATGCCCAGCCACAGACTCTTATTATGATTGGTTTGTGACATTTCATCTCGTTGTCATTCGCCTTTCACGACTGACTGAAGTAGGAAAGTTATCTGTTACTTGCAGAGATGGGCGTTTTTGAGTCCTGGTTAAGCTCGAGGATCTCTGTTTATACAGTGTTATCAAACATTTGAGAACTATCTCATCTCTGTTATCAATGCAAGTATTGGCATGCCACAAATTAGAATGGCTTGTTTTCAAGCTTAACATCGACAGAGAGGAAAACATTTCTTTAACTGACAGACAGACTGTGCTAACACTATGCGCCACACTCATTTGTTGACAACTGGGGCTTAGAAATCACTTACCGTTTTTAATAAAGGCCATCATGACATCATGTGACATCTCTGTGTTTTTCTCTAACATTAACCTTGTCATGTTTCTTGTCAAATCCATAACATGCAATACTTTCACATAAATTATTTACCAGTAAGCAATATATAAAATAGTTTTAAGACATAGACCCTAGTCAGTTGGTTAATTAAGTGGATTAAATATAATACACCATCCGACATTTTGATATTATTCATTGATAATTTTAAGTCAATAACACATCTGACTGTCAATCTTGGAGTCGTGAGTTTGAATCCCTGCCCAGCCAGAGACTATGTTATGACTGATTTACAACATTTCATCTGATTGTAATTCTCCTTTCACCGCTGATTTATACAGGAAAATAATCAGTTACTTGCAAGATATGGGTGTGCTTGAGTACTGGTTAACTACTCAGAATCTCTGTTATGAATGATTACTTACATAGTTATATCAAACAATTGAGAACTATCTCATCTCCGAAATCAAGGCGAGTATTGGCACACCACAAATCAGTATCACTTGTTATCAAGCTGAATATGGACACGGAGAGGAAATCATTTCTTGAACTGATGGAGAGGCTGTGCTAACACTGTATGCCATACTCAGTCTTTGACAATTGGGGCTTAGAAATCACTTACCTTTTTTTATAACGGCCATCATGACATCATGTGACATCTGTTTTTTTCTCTAACATTAACCTAGTCATGTTTCTTGTCAAATCTATAACATGTAATACTTTCACATAAATTATATACAAGTAAGCAATATACAATATAGTTTTGAGACATTGACACTAGTCAGTTGATCAATTAAGTTGATTAAATATAAAACAGCATAAACCATTTTGATATTTTTAGCAGTCAATAACACATCTGTCAATCTTGGAGTCGCTAGTTTGAATCCCTGCCTAGCCACAGACTCTGTTATGATTCATTCGTGACATCTCATATCATTGCCATTCGCCTTTCACCACTGATTTAAGAAGGAAAGTTATCAGTTACATGCAGAAACGGGTGTTCTTGAGAACTGGTTAACCTCATGGATCTCTGTTTACATAGCGTTTTCAAACATTTGAGAACTATCTCATCTCTGTAATCAAGGTGAGTACTGGCGGGCCACATATCAATATTGCTTGTTTTCAAGCTGAACATGGACACAGAGATGTAAACATTTCTTGAACTGACGCACAGGCTGTGCAAACACTGTATGCCACACTCATTCTTCGAATATTGGGGGCTTGGAAATTACTTACCTTGTCTAAAAACGAACATCATGACATCTTGTGACATCAATCTAGTCACGTTTCTTATCAAATCCATAACATGCAATACCTTCACATATATAAGCAGTATCAAGATATTGTTTCAAGACATTGACTCTAGTCAGATGATCAATTAAGTAGACTGAATATAACACTGCATCCGACATGTTTATATTATTCGTTGATAATTTTAACAGTCAAAAATGCATCTGACCGTCAATCTAGGAGTCGTGAGTTTGAATCCCTGTCCAGCCGCAGACTCTTGTTACGATTGACTTGACATTGTATCTCGCTGCCTTGCACCGCCAATTCAAGTTGGAAAGTTATCAATTACTTGTGGAGATGGGTGGGCTTGAGTGCTGGTTAACGTTCTAACCTTCCAGGATCTCTGTTAGCCCTTTATGGCATAAAAATGACACTTAATACTCAAACATTCAAACAAATAAAAGTATATAACCAAAGGAGATATGCACAACTTTGCCTCAACCTGATTCATCTCAGTAACTTTCATTGCAATCCAAATGCTGGTAAAATTGGAAAAGCACTGGCAATTTTTTATTTCCGAAAAAGCAAAGGGCAATAACTCAATTAAAAATCTTCGAACCAAAACACAATTTTTAGAAAAATGTGCAGCTAGACCTTACACTGATTCTTCTCAGCAAGTTTCATAATAAATACAAAATGTTGGTCCAAAAGAAGAAGCACTTACAATAATTTTATTTCCGAAAATGCAAAGGGCCATAACTCTGTCAAATGATTGAACAAAAACACAAAAGGATACGTGCAACTATGCCTCACATTATCTTTCTCAGCAAATTTCAGTAAAATCCAACAGAAAAGAGTCAGACGGAAAGCACAAAACAATATTTGGTGGGGGGTGGGGGGGGGGTGTATTTTAGTATTTTATAATAATTATTACACACATGTGAAAATTGATCATTTACCATAGCGATGTGCATTTGGGCCTACCTAATAATTGCACTTGATTTGGCTTCTCATGTTTGCACTGTTCACATTTAGTACTTATATATAGACAGCATCCTCTCGGAGTATCACGGGTAAGCTCTGCAGATGTTTAGGTCTCCAGATAGTACCAGTCTAAAAGAAAGAAACATTGTTTAGATTATTGTCTTAATCAAGAAGAACATTGACTATACATGTCTTGTTAAACATTAACAACTGGCCTATCATTTCACTTCCGTTCTATCATTATAGCTCAGCTGGGGAAGCATGTTTCAAGTTCAGGGCCTAAATTCATCAATATGCTCGAGTCTGAGATTCAGACTCAAGTCTCAGTTTTAGGCTCAAACTCAAGAAAATGGTCTCATCTTAATTCATCAACAACTTGAGCCTATTTCTAAACACTACAAATTAACAAACAAATTTAAAGTTGTTAAAAAAAAAAACACAATGGCAGTCATACAACAGTTGAGTTGCTAAAAAAACACAATGGCAGTCATACAATAGTTTACAATCTTGATGAAATTCCATTTGGGCACCCCTATCAGAGTTGGAGAATACCATCCTCCCCACCCAACCAATACGTGAAAACCAAAATAGTTTGATGAATAGAGATCTGAAGCGGGTAATGCTGTTAAGTAAGCTCCATGTAAAGACAATTATTACTGGCATTTTGAATGATCCGAAGGTTTTCCTAGGTACAATAATTATTAGATATTTTCATGCATTCCGACATGAAAAAACGGTTAAATGAATTTTTGTTTTCGGTTTCGGAAATTACAACCATTTTAGTGCCAACAAGCCCTGGTTGGTGGATAAATCCCTAATTTTGACCAGTGAAATAATTGATTAACATTTTTTGGTATGACTGTGGCCCAGTGTCGAGTTGCCGATTACCTTGTCTATATAAATCTACATCATTGTTACATGTATATACCCTATAATATGGAAAGCCGGCGCTGTGTTCTGTGCTTCAATTTTGGCATATGATGTACATTTTCCTTTATATGTACTTTCTTCATTATATTATGTAGATTTATCTTTATATGCTGTGCATTCTTTATTATACGATGTAGATTTATTTTTATATTGTGTAGATTTTTCATTATATTAGGTAGAGTTATCATTATATGATGTACTTTCTTCATTATATTATGTAGATTTGTCATTATATGCTGTAGACATGTCATAATATGATGTAGATTTGTCATTATATGATGTACATTCTTCATTATATTATGTAGATTTGTCATTATATGATGTGCTTTTTTCATTATATGATGCACATTTATCATTATATGATGCACATTCCATATTATATCATGTACATTAACCATTATATTATGTAGATGTGTCATTATATGATGTGCTTTTTTTTCGTTATATTATGTGCTTTAATCTTTATATGCTGTGCATTCTTTATTATGTTATGTAGTTTTATCTTTATATTATGTAGACGTGTCATTATATGATGTAGATGTGTCATTATATTATGTAGACATGTCATTATATGATGTAGATATGTCATTATATGATGTAGATGTGTTATTATATGATGTAGATGTGTCATTATATTATGTAGACGTCATTATATGATGTAGATGTGTCATTATATGATGTAGATGTGTCATTATATTATGTAGACATGTCATTATATGATGTACTTTTATCATTATATGATGTGTACTTTCTTCATTATGCTATGTAGTCAAACATTAACATTATATCCTGTAGACAATTCAGTTATTATTTTATGATGAAGATGATTTTAGCGGTCATGTTAGTATGTAACCACCAGTCAAAGGGGCCCTGCATGAATCCGAGGGAAGGAAGAAATTCTTTCGAAAATGGGCCTAGACACGCTCATTCAAATCTTCGAGAAAGAAAAAAAAGCACCGGATATTAAATGCAAACTTTCATTGTATGACATGCAGTGTTTAGGAATAACTGATCGGGCCGAAATGATGAAATTGCGTACCGAGTGTATTCAGTATGGACATTTTAAGCCATGACTCGATGAAAAGCAACAGTTTGAAATACCAAAGGAAATTCTTGAAACCCTTATCGAAGCATGTTTCACTGTTTCAGATATATGTAAAATGTTGTCAGTTTCAGAGAGTATGATATATCGAAGAATGAGACAATTTAATTTATGTAAATTTAACTTTACTGATGTTGATGATGGACAGCTCGATTCCATTGTCAAGGAAACCATTGAAGATTTTCCACATTGTGGTGAAGCAATGATAAGGCAGCTATTATTTCAAATGAATATTAAGGTGAGTTGTCATACAATTTGAAAATACTTATCAAGGGTATTGTTCAATTTATAACTTGTAAATGAGCACTACAGTACTTCGCCCAATTAGTTTTTTTAGATGTAAAAGAACCCTAGACATCTCTGCAGTAGTGGTATAAAAATAATACAATTTCTGCAAATATGCCATTTCCATCAGGTGAGCAAATTAAGTTGGCCCTCTTGTTTATCTAGTAGTTTATACTGGCCTTGGGTTACAATTTCAAGCCCTTCACATATCTTGCCCCTTTCTCACTTAGAGAACGGAAGAGTGGCTTAGTGGTATTTCAAACAGCTGTGAATCCAGGGGTTGCCGGTTTGATTATTACTTATAATATATAGTGCCATTGTAAGTCGAATTATTAGGCAACCAGTAAATATTGTATGGTAAGGTTATATAATAATAATCCAAATTAATAATAAGAATATTATGGCTTCCCTTTGTGGTACACAGGCAACTCAATCATGGGTTACATAATTGTATTGTGGCTTGTTGGTTGAACAAATAGAACATCTGCAAATGGTCTCCCAACAGGCGTGAATGTTTTATTTCAGGTCTCATACTTTTTCTTTGTTGAGGAGACCTTGAAAAACAAATAGTTCCTAAATGAACAGAAATGTGGGCTAATGGGAGTTTAAACCGTATTTAATAAAATAGTACAATTATAGGGAGGTACTGTAATATATTACTGTACAATCAGATGAATTTTCTAAAATAAATAAAATCTAAAATAAGGTAAACTTTAAAGGCCAAGATCGACTATGAGTATCTCCCGATATGTATTGCTATACATTTTATAGTACTAGCAGGTTTTACTTTCACTGTTATAGGTGTAAGCCCACCATTGATTTTTTCTTCTTATTTCTATAGCCTAGTGAATAAAATATTTTGTCATTCATAGAAAGACCCAATGAAAGAAGGTAAACTTACATTTTATTGTTTGCTGACTTTTGTAGTGCCAAAATATCATTAGAAAAGAAGGGATCATGTTTTATCCAGTATTATTTTTTACTATTCATTGTGTACACTGTTGATAAAGTGAAAGTAGACTACAGATAGAAAGTATTCATACCCAAGCATCATTTTTTTTCTACATTCACAATTCAAACATGACAATGCTTTCAAAATGTTCCAAATACATCAATAATGCCATTCAAATCACAAAATGAGCATTAAAATTTGGGAAATGCTTTTTTAAACAAGAAGAAATAAGGATTATTTATCACCGCCATTTAACTACCCCACGGAAGCGTTTCCTGTTTCCAATGGTTGTGTTATGCCTATAGTTGTATTTCTGATGACGAGGCATACACATGCATGAAATTTAGAATTATAATGAGCTCCACTATTTTTAGCCAATGGGGAATTTCGATATTATAAATGTGGGCTTATCAGCTTGCATTGACTTCAAAATGCCATAACCTATAGCATTAATAAAGAGAATGAGGGATATAAGTAATAATTGTATTGGTATAATATATTCGATATGGGCCTTTAATGTGGATATAATTTTCTGAAATAAAATTAAAGATTGACATTTATACTAAAGCTGTAAGGATTTTAGAAACACATACAGATGAGTTATTATTTTTTGAACTTTTGACTTTTATTTCATTTTCTGATGAGATATGTTTAAGTTCATTTTTGAACTTCTATTACAAAACTGTTTTCATGCCCCTTCCAACTGTGGTAAACATATGGTGCTGTTGCGAGAATATTGACAATAATTTGTGTCCATGTCCTTACCTACGATTTTCTCTATAAAAATGTTTAATATGAAATTTGTGTGAAATTACAAGGTAAAATCCACTTTTAAGGAAATAATGTTGCAAGAGGTCCATTTAACATATTGTGTACTTATTATTGATGCTATACAATAATCACTTATCTAATAGATTTATATCATCAATTACATGAAGTTTAAAATTATTTATATTTTTGAAAATTACTAGATAGTGGCAAGACATTGAAATATAGTGGTAAGCACAACTTTGAAATTGGTTAATAGTGGTACCATTATCCCTCAAAATGGCCCAGGACAAGCCTGAATATTAACTCTATAATACCACACTTTTTTGACTGGACCACATACTATTGCTTAGCTTCTCATTGTATTGTGACGATAAGTTGTAGGAAAGATTCAAATATCTACTCTGTTGTACCCCTACTGAGTGTTTCCAACTTCGAGACCATTGTGTCACTTATTCAAGGAGTTTTGGTGTAAAGGCTATGATAAATATTTGTAAGAGATCCGAATTGTGATAATTATTATGTTATTCATTATTTAAAAGCATAATGTATTTTAAATGCATTTCCTGGAAGAGGCTTGAGTGATTTAAATAGGAAGAATTTTATCCTGCCATATGCATGCTCAGTCTCTCAGCTCTCACTTTGTAACCAATTTTGAACATTTTTCAACCAATTACTGTTAGACTTGTACAACTTAATTGACATATGATGTGTAGATATGCATTAGCTTCAAGCTTGATGGTTTTGTCTAATTTATGGCGCCGAGTGTGGTTAATAATTTGTTTACTGTTTTTGCTATTAAATTGGCGATTATGTAATAAGAGTGCATTAAATGCAATATATAAAGTTTATATATTCATTTGAGGATTGAAATTGCTATTTTGAGTTAGAAAAACATTAGCTGTTTAATGTGCATGAAACCCAAAAGGTTCATCTGTAACATTAAACAAGTTGCTGTTTTTCATCAGTCCATGAAAAATCAAAACAACGATTTCAGTCTTTACGACATTAAATTTTAAATAATGTATAATGTATGATGTATTATAATTTTATGTATAAAAATTAACGATACACTGTGAACTGAGGTATTTAATAACTCTTAATCCTATTTTCGGAACAGCGATGGTGCCAGTTTTGAAGCACATTTACACCACATAAAGTATGACGTAGAGCTAGCTAGTGGAAATTAAAAATCAATTGCACAAATTGTTTTCATTGCAGGCCATTGCATTAGAAATTTAAATGTTATAAAATAATAAATCATATGACGGTTTATAATCAAATTTTGTCCGTCCGTCACACTTGCATGTAAGCTCTGTATGTAAGCTACTTGACTAACTTCCAGTTCTCGAAGTTCAATGGAATTTGGTGTGTGTTTTTTGTCATCATCTAATGAGTCCATTCTGGATTGAAAGACAACTATTTAAATATTTTACGACTTGTGCGCCTTTCGGACTTACAATTTTTTCAGATGTAAGCTACTTGACTTAACTTACAGTGCTCCACTTTTTCTGCATGTAAGCTACTTGAATAACTTACAGTGCTCCAATTTTAATGAAATTTTGTGTGTGTGTTTTTCATCATCTAATGAGTCCATTCTGACAACTCTATTTTAAATGTTTTATGACTAATGCCCCTTTTCAGATTTGATTGCTACAGGGGCCATGTTGCTGCTGTTGTTTAATAAAAATGAAAACTTTTCCAGTACATTTGATTGTTATGTGATTAATATATAACAACTCTCAATATGTGATGTTTAATTAAATGAATTTATGTCACACTAACATCTATGGTCAGGTGACTCCAGTATATAATGTGGAGGAAAGCCTCCATGCAATTCATTGACTGTGTGGGCACCTTGGTAAAACCAGCAATAACCTTCAAAAGCCAACTGTTGAGTTATTTAGCATGAAAGTTTCTGCCACATGCAGGACTCGAACCCATGTGTGTGACGGATCAGTGATTGACATTCCAGGACTTTTACCACTCGGCTATGGAGACATTCTTTGTCAAATATTTATTTTAGTGATAAAAATGTCCTTTGAATGAAATGAACAAGAAGTGGTATTTTAAATTAAACAGTCAGTATTAGGGTCGCAGTTATATCTAAGTGGGTACCTATAAAAGTACAGAGACTTTCTGATAATTATTAACTTTAATAATGAAAAATGCTGTCCTTTAAAAATGTGTGCTTAAAATGACAATTTCATGGGCTGTACAAGAAACTTGATCTCTAACTGCTGATTGTGACAAGGCCTTGTATTCTCCAACCATTCTACTAAGTATTTAAGCCAAAATTAAGTGTGTTGAGCTGCTCTTGCTTTAATATGCAAAACATGTAATAAAATGTACAGATTCTGAAATAATTTAAGAAATATTCATAATTAAAAATTGGATTTTCGAACTTAAGGCAAATATTCTCAAGAATGGTTGGTGACTAGGAGAACTGTATTTTATATATTTATTTAACAAAAATAATTAACAATAAACTTCAAAAAAGCAAATTCAATTAATAAATGGTCCCCCACTTAAAACTTGGGACACATTGTAGGAGAAATATCGCATATACACTACTCAACTTTCATAATCGGTCACCTGCATTAATTGATATTTCGTCAACAAGAGTTTGTAAATTTGATATTTTAATCTACAATCTGATGGTCAAATCCATTGGGTATATTTTCAGAAAATTTCATTTAAATTAATAAAGTAATAAACATGTACAAACATTTTTAAATGCACCATCTGCCAAGACGACATTTACAATTATATCTGTATCACGTATGCACACCAAAAGTTTTAATCTGTTTAACCGGTTTTCTAAGTCCGAAAAAGGACATTATTCAACCTAAATCAAGCAAGAGTTGAAAAACTTGATTTGCTAAGTAGGTGTGATGATGTGAAACACTTGAGGAAAGTTTCAATCAAAAACATGCATTAGTTACTAAGAAAAATATAGAAAATTTCCAATTGTATTTAAACCTTAACCTGATTTTCTAAGTTCAAATAGGGCCATAACCCACCCCTTTGTCAAGCAAGAGTTGGGTTACTTGGTCTGTTTAGTAGGTCTGACAATGTACAACACTAATGGAAAGTTTCAATCCAATACATACGTTTGTTACTAAGAAAATATCCACTTTCATGACCTTAATCTGATTGTCTAAGTCCAAAAAGAGCCATAACTCAACCCTAAATCAAGCAGGAGTTGTGCAACTTGATATATTTAGTAGATTTGATGATGTGAAACACTTTTGGAAAGTTTCAATCCATTACATGCATTGATTACTTAGAAAAATATGCACTTACATGCAAACCGTAACCCAATTTTTTTAAGTCCAAAAAGGACCATAACTCATCCCTAAATCATGCAACAGCTGTGTAACTTTTCTGCCTAGTAGGTTATATGATAAGGAACACATGTAAAGTAATGCTTTGTTTACTTACAAAATAAGCTCTTGCAAGCAAACCTTAACATGATGTGTGTCACTGACATGAGTGGAATAGCTTAACTATTCTATGAATAATCAAGCTTAAAAATTAGACTTGTCCCCCTTTTTGAGTACCCATTAAACTAATTGATAAACATTTTCACGAAGTTTTAATCAAATCCTTCCTGTGGAAAAAATGTGTAAAAAACTTTAAAATGTGGCAACCATTTTACAAAAAGGGACACAACACTTAAATAAAGTTCTTCCCCCTTTGTCTACCCATAACACTTTAATATTGGTTTAAACATGTATGCAGTTTCAACCAATTACCCAATTTAAAAAACCTTAAAAATGTGACTACAGACGGTTAGGCAGCAGACAAAACTAAGTAATCTTAGGTGGCCCCATGACAACGAATTATCAAACAGATTGAAAAACAAATGCATATTATAACATCTCTCAAAATAATATTTGAAATGAATGGGGTTTTACAGCAGACCAACACATTCTCAAATTGTCGCTCCATACAACATGCATGAGCCACAGTGATCCTATTCTTGCCATCACTCATATGGCTCCCTGGAACCACATAGGGTTTGGTAATTTAAATATAATAATGAACATGACAAAAACTGATCAAATTAACACGACACCCATTCAGAGGATTCCTACCCCTCTGCAGAGATTGACAGCGATTCTATTCTTAGCCAGAACCACACAGGCTAATAATGATTGGAATAAATAAAAAGCATCAACAAATTGTGTGTATAATTTAAGTACACAAAAAATTATAATAAAGATTAGATGCAAAATGATGCTCTTTCTTAAACTAAAGTAAGCTCAGTGTGAACTGATAAAAAATGCTAGTGACCTCTGACATGTATACAAGTTAAAAATGAATACTTTTTCAATGATTTATTGGCAATATCTCCATTGTTACTTTAATACCTCTATGGTTAATAAAAAAACATCTGAGATCTCATGATAAAAGATGACTGTATAAAAGTTTTGATAAAAAGTATCTGTACTGTCCCGCCTACACGAAAAAATAAAGGAAGGACACAGAATGTTCCTAGTTGAGATAAAAAAAAATTGTGGCACTTTCTGAATGAAAATGTTAAAATAATTAGACAACTTTATTTTGCCTGGTACTTGAATTCACTAAAATATTTCTTCCCTCCAACTTCATTTGAGCTACAAAAGATCCAGCCATGATGGGCATATACATTACGGAACACTAGAAATGTATAATATCCAAATATATGGTCAATGTCTGAAGTCTTAAATTTGGGTGTAACAACAAATAAAACCCATATGTAGGTATTGGATTTAGTTGTCAAGCTCCTAGTGAATTAATTGATTTCACAGTATTGATAAATCCAAAACTATTACAAGCCAAAAAATACATTCAAAAAAGCATAATCAAAAAGATTGAATAAGACGTCATCTGTTGGTATTGCAATATCTGCACTCAGTATTGACAAATTTAGTCTATTGATCCACGTGTTGGCAGTAGGCAAGAAAGACATACTCTTCACAATTTGAATTGATGGATTCATTTGAAATCCTAACACAGGCTCTTCTTCTGCACCAGTTGTGAATTTAAGGACTTTGTTGAGGGTTACATCTCCACATCGACCACCTGAAGAAAGAAGAGTTTTAACATTATTTTTTCAAGAGCCCCATGAGGTCATTAGTTCACATAATTGTCGAGACCAGACTGTATGATTACATAAACCCATTCAGGTTTCTTAGGCCCTTCTTTGTATATTACAGTTCTTTATTAATTTATTTACAAAGAATGAATTACTTCAAGGTTCCCGGCCATGAGCTGCACTACTGGCTTAAAGCCCCAACATTCGATCAGATGAGGTAATCCGCAGAGCATGTTTCATGTAGTGGGAGTGTATACTATGGTCTTTAAATAGAACAGTAAAACACAGACAACAAAACAATGCAGAATGTTTATATTGTAAATGATACAGAAATGTGACACCAGGGTCAGTATTACATTTTACTTTTGCGTAATAGGGGACTACAGGGTTTTAATTAATCATCACTATCTGGTAATCACTGTTTATTAACTGATAAATCATAAAGTTGATTGATATCAAAGTATGTATCCATATTTATTAGTATGTGTCTTTTTATTTTAAAACACAATTTAAGCATTATAATCAGTCTAACAGACATACCAAATATCCCTATATTCAAGTTAAATCAAGTATGAATCATTTACCAAATTTTTGAGTTAAATTAAAAATACATAGATATAAATATTAAGAATGTGAATATGTGCTGTCAGAGCATTTTTTGTCACTATTAGTGACGGAAATCAGAACTTGCAATTAAGTCTTTCCTCAATATTCACACTGGAATTTTATAGTGAAAAAAAAACCTACAATAATAATCAAGACTTTGTTGGATATTAAACTTGAATGTTAATGTGTTTTAAAAAAAATCAAAATATGTCTTTTTTTAACACAATACCTCAAATTATTACTCGGATGCAAAGTAGGAAATGATCTTATAGAGAATGTGCTAATGATAACTGTAATCAATTAATGTTTTTGTTTTATCATACAGTGTGTATTAACTGTAAATGAGAATAGGAACAATGTCAAGGCCGCGCACTTCAAAAACAAAAAAAATTATTAAAATTGGTTGATGTCAAACAGTGTAATATATGGAAGGAGATAAAACACTTAGCTAAAACAGAAATTATGATGAATAATTCGATTGTAAATAAGAATTTAAAGAGAATTGAGAAAAAAGTCCTAGTAAACTTTCAAAAGCTTTCATTTGTCAAAAACCATATATATATAGGGTTAGGGTTATATGGTTTTTGATATATATATATATATATATATATATATATATATTCATGATATTCCTAGTGAAAACACTATATATAGTTTAAATCTTAAACAGTATCAGTTCTGTTTGATGTGAAATAATACACATGTAAAATGATTCATTCAGTGACATCATAAGTTGGACCATTTTTTTAAAATAGAGGAAAATTATACCAATCTATTAAATATAGTGAGATATACATGCACTGTAAGTCATGCATGATTTTCATTTTATTTGCATTTATCTTCTATATCTTAAATATAGCCATGTGAGCTGCAACATGCCAGTTTGTTTACAAACATTGGTCACATGACAAAACTTGACTAGTTTGCTCCTCCCAACATTCAAATTTCTCTCCGAACTGATTGTCTGTTGAAAGCATTCTGTAATAAATTATGGCAGGTTTTATACTGAAAATTTCGGGAACTGTGAGTAATATTAAGACCATGTTGCATGTCAAATTTCAAATTTTCAATCCATGACTTTATTTTAAATTTGAAAGTTACTTTACAAGATCTGAATGTTTTTGAAAAAATTATGGAAAACACTCCGCCTTTTATACCCAAGGTGGGTCTTTAAATGTTTATATATTGCCTGTGTAAAGCAACTGTTGAAGAAAAAAGTAATTTTGTATTATATTATTGAGAAATCATGTAAATCAAAGGACCCAAATACAGCAGTTTACGGGTAACTGAACTACTGGATTTGAAACCTATTAAATTCTAGCATCTCACCTGAATGGAAAATACAACTACTTTTAAACTAGACAATCACTCAATGAACCACCTGTCTGTACCAAGCAAGTTAACATTTGTCAAGAACTTTTGGAGTAATTTGAACAAGAAAGTGGGACTTACAGATCATGAAGGGCATTCAGTCAAATTTTAAACTTTATCTTAATTAATGCAGTTCAATTAATAATAATCACTTACTAGCTGCTTCTCTCAAGTATTTGACAAACTTTGAATACACTTGTTTCCTTCAATCTGTTATTCGAGCCTTCTGGACTGAACAAAGGTTTAAGAAGGTTCGTTGCCATCTTTAATGTCAATTGTTTTGGATTTCCAGGTCTGAACAAATGTATCAGTTGTGGAAGTTCGCATGTCAGCTGAAATGATATCAGTAAAAATTAAAATCAAAGCACTATACTAAAATGTCACTATTGTTTTAGACAAACAGGTTAGTTTGCATACGTTGAAGTATAATAATCCCGATTACCTTTGATTCTTATACAGAGTACAAAATCTACACATTCTATGCTTAACGTTGACCCTTTTCTCGAATAAGTCAGAGAATGTAACTGAATGGTTTGCCTTTGAAAGTGTATTTCTGCTATAGTAGGAATATTAACTCTTAAATTTGGCAAATGTCCAACAACTTCAAGATATAAGTTCAACTTAATGATATGAGATTTGTATCTTCAACTCAACTCATGATATTTTTAGAAATGCCAAGCTTTCTATCACAGTACAGTATATATAAAATATCAAAGTGCTCTGAATCTAGCACAATGAATTCCACTTTGAGTATATTCATTTACTATTTTCTTTATTGATTTCTCTAGCGCAACAGTAAAACAATTCGTTTAAAAGACGAAAAGTAGAAATGTGTATGTCGACATTAATAATTGATTCTTACATTTATATTTTCCTTGGCCCTATATCACCCCATAAAAGGAACTGCACTAGCCAAAATGTTATGGCACCGATTTTTCTGGATGTATGCGTATTTTTTCTACTGAAACACAAATGCTTTAACTTATATGTTTAAATGGAAATTATCTACTGTTCCAATTATTGGAAATATATGAAATATTAACTAAATAACAAAAAAACAGCACTGGCATTATTCATAAATCGATCAATCTCGAATTATTTTTAGGAATACAATTCTATTTTTAAACATTTGGGAGAAGCCGCAAGTCATGTGATCGACATAAGCATATCTCTATTTTTAGAACCAGTATTGATTGTTTATTGGCATAAGCAAAGAGTATAGTTCCTTGATCTAGAAAAGTTTCATTCCCATACACATTTTTAAAATGATCGAAAAAAGCGAAATCAGACTCCCAAATCAAGTACTTAATATCTGAAGTCCTTGCCGAAATATATTACTCTTTCAATGTACATGTTGGCGATATACTTCGTGACCTGGAATTTGATTTTAAAAGATAGCATAATCTTTTGGTCACATGACCATAGTTCAACGCATCTGTTTTCATGCGTTTTAATTCCTTTGTGCTGATTAATAGCACTGAATATAAACTTGAATTTATACGATACACAATTGTTTATAAGTATAAATCGCTGCTGTCTGTTATTATATTAATATTTTCGTTGAAATAGGCGAATCTACTGTTTATAGTGAGTTTGAACGCTTAGCAGGGGGTTGAACTATTTGATACATGATACACGGTTGTAGATTTGCTGTATAGGAAAAAAAATCATGTTAGTTCTGAGAGCGGCTGCTAAAGCACCGCCCCCAAAAACAAGAGACTAAAGAGGGCCTGATAAGCTGTACTGGTTCTGATGATTTTAAAGGGGGACCTAGACTTTGACCTTTCCTATATGATTTTAACAAACTTGATAAAGGTCAATTCCAGGATACTACATATGAAGTTTCATCAAAATCCAATGGTTGCCTTAAGGAATTAAGTTGATCCAGTAACTAAGTTGTTGACTGGGCAGACCCGATTTGAACAATGTTGGGATAATTAATACAAGGATGCAACACATAAAGTTTCATCAAAATCCCACTGTTGGTTCTTGAGGAAAAGGCCTTTTAAAGTTTTAATGCAAGTTGACCTAGTCACCTTGTTATTTACCAAGCCGACCCAATTTGAACAAACTTGAGAGACATTAATGCCAGGATGCTAGATATGAAGTTTCATAAAAATTCCACTGTCGGTTTTTAACATGTAGTAGCTTAAAGGTTTTGGCGTATATTGACCAGGCCGATCTGATCTGAACAAACTTTATAATGGTCAATGCCAGGATACTACATATGAAGTTTCGTCCAAATTACATTGTTGGTTCTTGAGAACTAATCAATTTTGTAAATTCCTTATGTGCAGACGACAGGCCATCGCATAAACTAACCTGGCCTTTGGCCAGTACTGATAAAAACCATCAGAACGATATTAATGTGTTGAACATAATATGAGCAATAGTCCAGCCATTTGCTGGAAAAGTTTATGATGAAACAGTGTTTCTGTAATGATTTTATAGGCATTTTATATTAAAATAATTTCGCAATCCAAAAAATAAAAGTGTTACCTTAAATAATATTATTAAGATCGTTTGTTACCTGGTATGTAAAAACTAAAAGCATAATATTCCTCTAAAAGAACCTCAAGTAATTTGGTCAATCTGCATGCATGCAGAATCATGCGGAATTTTCCCTACAATAGTGAATGATTTTTTTTTTTTGTATTTTTTAAAAACTTTTTTGCATTAAAACAATTTGATTAAGCAATGCCGACTGGAAAATACAATGCATACAGCTAAATTAACTCTAAAATCAAAATGTTCGACGTTTAGTAGCGTTAAACATTTAGTGGCTTACCAGTAACCTATGAAATTAATGTATTATTCGGGTTTACAATCCAAATTGTAATCACCAAATTTAATTATGAATGTGTATACCAAATTTCATTGAATGGGACGTATATAGCAGTATCAAATAAGAGTTATTAAACTTGAACATTTTAGTACGTTTGGTGATGGATAAAAAACTTGTGGCGATCTGTTGATTAGACAATTAATTACATGAAATCAGCTGTCTCGCCTACGGCAATTTGACTTTTTTTGTTGTTTCTTATTTGAAAATCTAAACGAAATATTGACGCCACCAGAAATGTAACACCTATGTCTCCTTTCCTTGAAAGGCAAGACAAAAATGTACATTTGAACCCACTTTAAAATGAATGTCTAAGTCTGAAAAAGGCCATAATTTATTCACCCCTTAACTTACAAGAAATGTGTTTGGTATCAATGTGAAATACCTAGACAGAAAATTTAACACCAATACATCAATTGCTTATCAAAATGGTATGTGCATTCAAACTTTAACCTAAAGCAGAAAAGCACTATTCTATGTCAAAGTGGCGATACTATAAACTGCTTTATTAAACATTTGCATTTTCCTACTATTATCACACTCAGTACCTGATAGAGACCAAGGGAGTTGATCCCTTTCCTTAAGTCCTGTATGAAACGCCTAGGGCTGTCACTCACAAACAGTTCCTCTACCAATTCCGGTCCTAAAATCCTAGGCAATCTGCCAATTTGAAGTGTGGTTAGAACTGTAATTGAAGTCATATCATGATTTTTATGTAAACAATACTAAACATACTCTGATGTTATTACTGTTCAATTATGTTGTTACCAGAGCAACAAAACTATGCAGTTTAGCTAAATTATATGATGATCTAAAATAGGAAACACTCGCAGAATGACGCAATAAACATAAATTAATATTATTTTGAAATGAACACTAACCAAGTCCCCAGTTTTTTTTATCTGAGCTTGTCCATTTACATGTAAATGATTGATCAACATATAACCTAAGAAAAAGACATGACACTGAAAACATCCAAGCTTGCATCAGTCTTTATAGAGACTCATTTTTACCATGTTATCCGTGACTGGAACAAATTACCTTAAAATGTCACAGACAGCAACTCCTTACAATGTTTCAAAAACTGTATGAATACTAGACCCAAACCACCACCATATTTCAACTAAATCTCAAATCTTGCACACGCGTCTAAGACAAGAGTGCAGTTCACTTAATCATCATCTTTTCAAAAAATCTATACATTGTGTACCTGTGGAGTACCAGAATCAACTAGTCACTTTCTTTTTTATTGCCCCAAATTTTCACAACAACGATAAACTTACCTTCCAAATATTCCATGTCCACTTTCCCAACAAAATCTCCTTTATGACCCTCCAGAATTTTCACAACAGATAAATGAAATGATTTTCAAAAATGTCCATGAAATCATAGTATCTACCCAGAGATTTGCATCTTGGAGCATATTTTCATTGTAGTAAACCGGCACTCGGGGATGCTTGGACACGGTGTTTTTAATAAGTTGTGCAAATAGTTGTTCTCTAATATTTATTTTTTTCTATTTTCTTTCTCACTGATCTATTTATACTTACCCATCACCTCTTTTGTATTTTTTTCCTACCATTATTCACTTTATCCCCAGCCGGGCCCGATTAGCTCAGTCGGTTACGCGTCTGACTATCAATCCAGGGGGTCGTGAGTTTGAATCCCCCGCCCGGCAACAGTCTCCGTGATGATTGATATATGACATTGTGTCTCATTATCATTCGTCTCTCACCACTGATTCAAGTGGGAAAGTTATCAGTTACTTGCGAAGACGGGGTGTGCTCGAGTACTGGTTAATCCCAGGAAACAGTGGTTAGGTTAACTGATCGTCTGTTAGCCCTCGATGGCATAAAAATGACGCTAAATATTCAATCAATCAATCAATCACTTTATCCCCAAAAATTAAAATAAACATGTACAGCTAGTCATACCATCATTTTACATCTCATAGGAGAAGCTTGCTTTCAAACCCTTCTACTTTGTACTACTGTATGTATATATGTGAAATAATAACAGAGTAAATATTGTTGAAAATCAATTATGTAACACATATATTTCAGTATTACTGTTTACTTATAGGTAGGTCACTATAGTTTGAAATCTACTATGCTGCTACAAAATGGTAAATTTTATATAATTTTATTGCATTCGTTTATAAAATAAAATTTTTTGCAATATATTCAATATTCAACTTACCAAATATCTTTCCAACTATTTCATAGTCACTTGACCACTCTCTTGCAGGTTTGAAATACTCCTGCTCTATTTGTTGTAGTATACGAGTAAAACAATCCTTCCGAGGAACGCCCATGTCAACTGCAACCTAAAGAAATAACAGTATGAAAATATTTTTGTACTGGTCATTGGCATTAAAGCTTAATCAAAATAAAATTTTACATAGATAGTGTTCAAATACTAACATTGTTATGAAAAGCGCACATTGAACATAATTATAAATAAAAGTTTGGATGATTGGTTGTAATTCACAATATTGACTCTAAAGCCACTTGTGTTGCCTGCAGGTACCCTGTCAGAAAATTCTAATTTTTGTCACAAAAAATGACATAACTCAGAAATTAAATATGAGTTGTTCCCCTTTTTCTAGAATTCATATTCAATTCAAGCAGAACACAAACAACAGTTAAAAACATGGGCGTTAAATGCTTCCAATTTCACAATTTTGCTCAAAGCGAAAGTAGGTGTCCCTATTTCACATACAGTGGTCAAATCAGCCAAATTATGCAAAATTCTTACCGTCTAAGAAATAGTCCCATCTGTGTGTTATAGCTACCAGTCCACTCAATTCTGCACCATTCTCTGGGAAAATATATTCCCTTCACAATTTCACATTGCAATAGTACCTGTCAAGTGCATTTTCACACTCACACCATCTTGAACGACCACTGTCAATTTTCTATGTAACTACCATTTTGACCCCCTGGTTCCTGGTCTAAGTCCTATATGAAACTGTTCCATTTATTCTGACTTTTAAAAACATATGGCTATGCTTTCCTACCTCAGGGCTAGTTGTTAGAGTAGATTCCATGGCTTATCTCAAAAACTGTTGTTCACATTCATGTTCCAGTTGAACCTATGATATTGCGTCAAATTCAGGGGAAAATCCAAAGATCTGGCAATCCGCACAAACTAAAAACAGTAATACAACAATTTTAGGCTAGATAACATACCACTACTTGCATATATTTATCCGTATACATTTACTCTGTCTGAAAATTATAAAATTAAGGAATGCCAAATGGAGATATATAAAAAAATTTTTTTTTAGTCGACTGTATAGAAATTAGCACCATTTTTCAGAGATTTCTAAAGTAAACAAATTCCCAGAAGAAAATCAGGATTTTAAAATTGTCAAATTAAAATGCACATTAATTTCCCATATATTACTAATGTAACCATGGTAAAACATCTTGAAAAAAAGATAAGATTTTTTTTTACAGCCTTTCAACTTTTGCTGGTATTTTGACAAATTGACCAAAATGGCCAAATTCTGGAACAATTCAGAAATTCTAAAAATTTAATAACTTTTTTATTTATAATTCAAATTTGATAAAACTTGCTAGGTACTAAGTCAATAGTATTTATAATATGAAAATGAAACTAGTTTCTCTGTCATACAAGTGAGAGAAAATTTATATAAAAAAATTAGATGTCGGCTACCGACCAAAACATTGAAATTCTGACTAAATCTCTACATTTATTTTACATTATTATTTTTTTAATCCAAATAAAATGTATATTTTACTATTTATTTATTGTTCTAATTTTCTTAAATCATTTTGAATAAAATTGATTAACCAAAAAGTAACAGGCTTCCATTCCAGACAAGTTGCACATTAAATATCGAAGAAGGCATCCTGCTGTGCTAAATAGCAGGTCTGAAAACAGAAGCCAAAAACAAGTAACCAGATTGCCAAAACAGGTAACCAGATGGTCATGTCCACTCCTCCCATGTTTATATTCTGCTATATAAGGCACTGTAGAAACTGGGATGTTATCAGTGGTTTTTTTCACCATTTTGGGAAGATGACCCATACCCTTGGAATTTTAGCGGCATTTTCATTAACATTGGGAAATCTTTTTGCATTAAATATATTTATATATTTATAAAAAGTGTACACTTGCTTATCAGGCCATTTAATTAAATAATCAATGTCATACTAAATTCAGAATAGGGAAAACTTTCTTTTATTTTATCAAGGAAGTATGGCAAATTTCAATTTACATTTTTGAAGCTTTCAATTGGGAATTTTTTCCATTCAACTGGGAAAAAAAGATACTATTTGCCATTGGGAATATGACCCAATAAAGGCTATAAAAATGGTCGAAAAAAAACACTGGTTATTATTCCACCATGAAAGGTGAAAGAAAGAGAAAACATGCTATGGTCCAGAAAAACTGCACACCTTATAATAAGGGCCTCATTAGATTATCATCAGCATTATCATCCGACAGTAGCGAAAGCAGTGGCAGCAAAATTATGGCAGCTAAAAGGTCGATAAAGCAGTCTACTTCTTCACTTTCACTCTGCAGTCAGACGTCCACATCTACCAGTCAAGAAGCTAATGTGCTACTCTTGCGTCACAGGCCTGAAACACACAAGATCACATTGCGGATAACTGAAAGTGATAAAGAACTGTTAGAAGATATTCTCAAAAAACGCTTATGTGTAAAAGCAATAGAAAGCACACAGTTTAATTACAACACGTAATCAGTGGAGTCATTTAATGATACACTATCAAAAAGTGCTCCTAAGAATGTGAACTTCTCTCGTAACTATGGTGGAAGATGTGCATCAGCTGTTCTCCGGCAGAATAATGGACAAGCTACTGCTTTAAATAAAAATAAATAGAGTTCATGGGTATTTACCTGCTGAAGAGAACAGGTCAGGCAGTTTCGAAAATTGGCACAGACATGAGAAGTCACTGACAGTACAGGAAAGACAAGCAGTACAACAGATGTAGACTTTTGCATCGTGGTGAAATGGAGTCTCGCCATCAAAAATGAAACTTAACCCACCTGTGTTCTTCTTTTTAAACTTTCCAGAACAGTAGCTAAATAGACTTCACCTGAATTAAACTAAATCACACTAACCATATTCCACTATGTGGGCACTAACCTACACTACGCTGCTATACATGCTATTCCATGCTAATTGCTACGTAAAAATAATTGCAACAAACCATTAAAACTTTAACACCACATGACACCCCTTGAACTGCCCATGTCCACACCACTTTCCAGCAGACACACACGACTCCCTCTCATTGTTTGTTCCTAGTGGCTAGTGGGAAAGGTGGTCCTGGTTTATGCACAATTTATTGTGACATAAATGGCTCACACACCAACCCTTTGGTCCCAGCTCCATGCTGTGGATTTTCAAGCACATGGCAAGCCTGTGTACTAAATATGGACAGCTACGCCTGCACCAATCTGGCCCGAGCCATCAACACTGTCCATATCCATTTTGGGTTTGACCACTAGTCCAAATGACACACACACCATTCTCACCTACAATACTGCTCTACTCTAGGTTCATTGTAATATACTGTTTGTAAGCTGCCTCCATGTTGCTGAGGCTGACAAAAGTCTCTAACCAAAAAATGGCCTCAAAACTGCACTCATGGCCCGAGAAAGCACATAAAAATAATAATCATATCAACCTACCTGCAGAAAATATTACCAAAAATTCCAATTCACTGTTTACAACAGCCATCTCCATACAGATTAATTTCACATAGACTGTAATATTAGCACAGTAGACTGTCACACTTACAGTTGTGCTCCAAACTCCATGAGAATTTCTAGAATTCATATTCAATTCAAGCAGAACTCAAAAAACAGTTAAAAACATGGGCATTAACTGCTTCCAATTTCACCATTTAGCTCAAAGTGAAAGTAGGTGTCCCTATTTCACATACAGGGGTCAAATCAGCCAAATTATGCAAAATTCTTACCGTCTAAGAAATATTCCCATCTGTGTGTTATAGCTACCAGTCCACTCAATTCTGCACCATTCTCTGGGAAAATATATTCCCTTCACAATTTCACATTGCAATAGTACCTGTCAAGTGCATTTTCACACTCACACCACCTTGAACGGGTACTACCATTTTGACCCCCTGGTTCCTGGTCTAAATCCATATAGTCAACTAACCCCACCCCCTGGCCACCATTTTTTTAGACAAATCACTACTGTTTGAACAAACTTGGTGTAGGGCCCTCCAAGGAACATTTCTGTGAAGTCATATCAAAATTGGCCCAGTGGTTTCAGAGGATTGATTGATTGATTAATTGGATATTTAGCGTCATTTTTATGCCATCAACGGCTAACAGACGATCAATTAATCTAACCACTTTTTCCTGGTTTTAACCAGTACTCAAGCACACCCCATCTCCACAAGTAACTGATAACTTTCCCACTTGAATCAGTGGTGAGAGACGATTGACACTGAGACACAATGTCGTATATCAACCATCACAGAGACTGTTGCCGGGTGGGGGATTTGAACTCACGACCCCTGGATTGATAGTCAGATGCGTAACCGACTGAGCTAATCAGGCCCGGGAGAAGTTGTTAGAAGCTAAAAGTTAACGACAGACGACGGACGACAGACGATGGACACCAGGCGATCACAAAAGCTCACCTGTGAGCTTTCGGCTCAGGTGAGCTAAAAACTAGTTATGAGAGGTGCAAAAGACGTTTGGGTTATCTAAATTTATAAAATCATGCAAACCTGAACTCGTGTAAGCAGACGATGCCTTCAGCAATACTTCACGAAATCTCACTCTGTCCCATATTGCATTCACGCCAAGGCCCTCCAACTCCATGTCTGTCTGGCTTTTACAAATTGAATAAGTGACGAGTTTCTGTCATAGAAAATTTTGCCTGTAGGCATTTAATCCTGAAGTTTCTAATAACTTGAAAATTCCCTCGCCTTCCACCATTTTGGAAATTAACCGGTGTTTCTTATAAACCCACCCGTTAAAATCGTCCACATAATGATAAGTGACATAATAAAGTATCTACAGCATATAATAATAACTGAATTGTCTACAGGATATAATGTTAATGTTTGACTACATAACATAATGAAGAAACTACATAATATAATGATAAAAGCACATCATATAATGACACATTTACATAATATAATGGTTAATGTACATCATACAATGACAAATCTACATCATATAATGACATGTCTACATAATATAACGAAAAATCTACATAATATAATGATTAATGTACATCATATAACGACAAATCTACATAATATAAAGATAAATGTACATAATATAACGAAAAAAGCACATCATATAATGACAAATCCACAGCATATAATGACAAATATACATCATATAATGACATGTCTACAGCATATGACAAATCTACTTAATATAATGAAGAAAGTACATCATATAATGATAACTCTACCTAATATAATAACAAATCTACACAATATAAAAGTAAATCTACATCGTATAATAAAGAATGCACAGCATATAAAGATAAATCTACATAATATAATGAAGAAAGCATATATAAAGGAAAATGTACATCATATGCCAAAATTAAAGCACAGAAGACAGCGCCGGCTTTCCATACTATAATCTCAACCCTAATTTTGTTAAAAAATTACATATATCATATATGATCATGTAAAACATACAAACTCATTTATTTGAAAGAAAAGAATATATTTATATAAATTGGGTGGAAGGGGTCTGTTGGTTATTCAAGCATTTTAGAATTTTTGTCATCAGATTAATTTTGAAAACTAATATATAGATCTATAATTATATTTTGTTATTATCCTTATTATATAATATATAAAACGACACAACAAAAGCAGAAGCAGTCGTAGCATCGGTAGTATTAACAACAGCATCATTATAAACAACCATTGCAGTAACAGAGAAGAAGTAGCAAGATACAGTTTATGCATATTGATAATCACCTCAGTCAGCACATGTCAGTCTATGATGATTCACACTGCAAGGTACACGCATGTCGCAACAATCTAACCAGTACCATGGAGTAAAGATGTTGGTTGGTGTGTTTACCTGACTAAAAAAAACAACAACATTTTATTAAATTGTCTCGTCAAGTAAGTTGATATCTTTAGATTTTTTTCTTTTTAAATAAGTAACAGTGTAGCTATTTCTAATGGTTTGCCATGATGTAATTGTTTAAACTCTATTATCCTTATTATCATTATTAAAAAAAATTTTATTTCTGTTTTTATTATCATCATTACCAGTGTTATTACATGGGCGTAACGCCTTTACGACCATAGTCGCCCCAATAAATCTAAAGAATTATATGGTATATAAATGTGTTATTCTGAAAATTATATTTTTCATCCAAATCAACAGATTTGTAGACAAAATTCTAACCAAGTTGGTACCTGTCAAAATATCTTTTCGGTTAATTACTTATAATAATTCACTTTTTAAAAAGACATAATCTGAATCCCGTAGATGCATAATGGTTATATCATATCATAATTGTCCATTATGGTAAAGATGCGTAGTATTTGTTTTTTCTTGAACATGATGGAAAGATTAAAGCATGCCATTAAATTTCACAACCATGATGGTCAAGCAATTGTTTGACACAAAGATGGCAGGCTTTTCAGCTAAATTTAGACCAGTCTCTACTGGTAAAAAATAGTGTTGACAAGCTGTCTCAGATTCTAGTCGCAAACTGGCCTGGGGAAAAGCTTACAGCATTAAAGACTATTGGTGGCAGAAATTGTTTACTTCATGCTGCTAATACCATGGCTAGTATATCACAGAACTATTTAAATCTAATAGAAATTTGGTAATGGTCCCTAGACAATGTAAAAGACATGGACATGAAAGCCAGAATCAGGGGTGTACACGCTTACATGAAGAAGTTTCACTTCCTATTTGGGCTTATACTTGGTTAAATGTTCCTCCGCAACGCCGACAATCTAAGTGAGACTATTCAACGGAAGGATATGACCGTGGTAGAATCTAAATCAGAGTCTATGAAAACCATTAAAACCCTGTGTTGTTTGAGAACCGACGAAAATTTTGACTTTCTCTGGGGAAAGGTAAAGAAAATAGCTGAACTTGTTTGTGGATGACCCTGCACTTCCTAGAAAATGCAGACTGCCAGCTCTTTTGAAATGGGAGAGGCCCAAATGGAGTACCACTCGTCTGTGGAATTGTATTTCAGACAGATATAATTTGGGACTATCGATCTGATCTGTCAATTCAATAAAATACCGCTATGATAATGACGATTTCAATCTGCATATTCAGGTTGAGCATACTATGAGTCAACGTTTGACACGACTTCAGAATTGTATTGGGATGATTTGAAATACCAACTGAAGGCATTTCAAACAATCTTTGAAAGCGATAAAATGCTGTACGAAGTTGTCTTATCAGATATTAATATTACTTTAAGTTGATGCATCAACTTGAATGAAAATGGCTAAGTGAAGTTTTGAAACTTTTAAAAACTGGTGCTGGTTATGCCTGCAATCAATGCTACAAGTGAAAGATCTTTCAGCAGTCTCCGAAGAATCAAAACATAGTTGAGGTCAACAATGACACAAGGTCACTTGAACAGTCTGATGGAAATAAATGTACACAAGGAGTATATCGACAATCTAAATCTAGTGGACGACGCATTTGTTGATTCTGTTTCAGAGGAAACTTGTATTGGCAAATTCAATTCATGAATGTTTAACTGTATATTCAAAAAATGATGTTGATGTTACATTTTGTTGTTGGTGGTGCTTAAACAAGAAATGTCACTGTAAAGTGTAGCATGTCCCCCAAATGGTCTGTGAAAAATAACAATAAATGATATAATAGGTAGCGATGTATCCATGAACATCAAGAGTAATGGACTGATGTTTCAAACTAGACATGCAATTTCATGTTTTTTCTTAGATTAAAGCATGACCTTGACCTTTGTGTAACCTTGACCTTGACATCTGATGTAATGATCTGGGTATTTCAACAGTTAAATGCAAGTGAAACATTATCATGACATGCTGATCACTTGTGTCAAGCTCTTTTAAAATTCCTTAATACAAGTTACATATAAATTAATGATCAATTGATAAATTGAGCAAAGTGTTTTTGAAATCCATCCATGTATGATAAAGTTAAAGGACAGACTTGAAATCTCAAACAAATTCAAAGTGTTGTCATACATACTTAAAGTGTGACCTTGACCTTTGAGGTACGTTGTCATGTCATCTTGATAAATTGAGCCAAGTTAAAGACGGTCACAGACCAGACACGAAATATCAAACAAATTGAAAGTGTTGCCTTGATCTTTGAGGAAAGGTTCTGGGTCTTACATGGGACACTTAAGTATGTCATGTTGATCAACTGAGCCAAGTGTTTTTAAAATTTATCCATGGATGACAAAGTTACAGACTAGACAAGAAATCTCACAGTCTTACACGTGACACGTTGTAATGTCATGCTGATGAACTGAGCCAAGTGTTTTTGAAATTTAACCATAGGTGACAAAGTTTCAGACAAGACACGAAATCTCAATCACACTGAAAGTGTCTTCAGTTAAATTGTGACCTTGACCTTTGAAGTGGATTCTGGGTGTAACATTCTGGGTGTAATGCATGACACATCTTCATGTTATGTTGATCATTTGTAGCTAGTATTAACAAAATCAATCTATGCATCACAAAGTTACAGGTCAGACTCAGTGTTGTCACTCAAATTGCGACCTTGACCTTTGAGGTACGGGTATGGATCTTACTCGCGACATGTCGTCATGTTATGTTGATCTTTTGTAGCAAGTATCATTAAAATTCATCTCTGCATGACAAAGTTACAGGCCGGACACGAAATCTCATAAACTGACAGTGTTGTCAAACTCAAATTGTGAACTTGACTTTTGAGGTACGGGTGTGGGTCTTATTCGCGAAACGTCGTCATGTTATGTTGATCATTTGTAGCAAGTATCAACAAAATCTATCTATGCATGACAAAGTTACAAGCCGGACACGAAATACCGGACGGAAGGACGGACGCTGCGATTATATATGCCACCCCATAAAAATGGGGGTTGGGGGGGAGATAAAAAAAACGCCCCAATACTAAGTCCTTTGTTACGCCCCTGTATTATCATTTTATTATTTTGTAATTACTATTATGCACACTTGTGAACAATTAAAAAATAATAATGCGGATGCGGCGTGGACGTCGCGGCGAGCACAAAATTCCCTTTCAGCGGAATATCCGAGCTAAAATTTGACCTGGTTGCTTTCAAATATCAATAATGTAATGAACAACTCTGTAGTCATATCTTAACATAAAGTAAAGGCATAAATTTTTACGATTCGAAGAAAAATTTTTGGAAACAACATTAAAATACTTTGCTTTTGTTTTCATGCGACGAAAATGTATCCTACGATAATTTCCGATTTTGATTTCCCTCCGTAAAATCTTAATTTATTAAAGTTTGGTTTATTTGCCTCTTGAATAAATTAAAATAAAGATAACCTCATATTTTTACAACTTTTGTGTCCGATAGCAGCATCATTCTTTATTTTTGCAAAAGAAATTCCATGTCTGTTCTCGAAGCAAGAAATCAGTCGTCTGCTACATACTCAAAAAGCCAATTCCGCTCAGGAGCTATCGCGGCTGTTAATTGGCCAGGTTGCTAGACACCGCCTACTTTGAGAAACCACGCCTCTCGCTCGGGTACTACTAAAACCCGCTCAAATTCCGGCCGATCCGGTCACTTTTCCGGCCGTAGGGAAAAGGCAAATGTGGCATGTATACTTGTGATTATGATGTTAAACTGCCCTAATCCAAATAATTATTTACCGCCTTGACATATATATCAAGAGAATATATGAAAAAAGTAAAATAATGCCTTAAATTTGGTCTTGAAGTTTACCTTTTTATGACGTTTTTTGACGATTTTTCGCCGTTTTTTACTAATTCCGGCTGAGTTTCAATGGTTATTTAAAGTATATTCGTTGTAAATAACCATGGTTTTAATCAATTCTTACAAAGTTTAAGATATGCTGAATCTGTCTGTCTGTCTGTCTGCCTGCCTGCCTGCCTGCCTGCCTGCCTGCCTGCCTGCCTGCCTGCCTGCCTGCCTGCCTGCCTGTCTGTCTGTCTGTCTGTCTGTCTGTCTGTCTGTCTGTCTGTCTGTCTGTCTGTCTGTCTGTCTGTCTGTCTGTCTGTCTGTCTGTCTGTCTGTCTGTCTGTCTGTCTGTCTGTCTGTCTGTCTGTCTGTCTGTCTGTCTGTCTGTCTGTCTGTCTGTCTGTCTGTCTGTCTGTCTGTCTGTCTGTCTGTCTGTCTGTCTGTCTGTCTGTCTGTCTGTCTGTCTGTCTGTCTGTCTGTCTGTCTGTCTGTCTGTCTGTCTTAGAACTGGCTTATCAATAAGACGGTTTGTTATGCAGTTTTAGCCCGTGTGGTTCCGGCTAAGAATAGAATCACTGTCGATCTCTGCAGAGGGGTAGGAATCCTCCGAATGGGTGTCCTGTTCATTTTATCATTTTTGTCATGTTCACTATTGTGGTTAAATTATCAACCCATGTGTGGTTCCAGGGAGCCATGAGTGATAGCAAGAATAGATCACTGTGGCTTATGCATGTCGTAAGAAGCGACAAATTGAGTTATACGATAGAATTTGCTGAAACTCTGCAGTTCTGCATAGTATAAAAATATAAAAATTATCAACTTAAATTTTTATTTTTTAGACTCATTTATTTGAATAACAAACTATAATTATTAATGATATATGAATTTTCTGACCATAAATTTGATATGTTATAATTAAAAATGCCAAATTTAATTTTTCATCGACATTGCGCATGTAACGAATCACCATTGCGCCTTTGGTGGAAATATGAAAATTTATAAAAACTTTATATTTTATTTTGTCAATTTTCTGTATTTAAAAAATCAACAATACATATCAATGAAATGAGTATATTCTGACCATAAATTGCTTTTAAACGAATTTGATTTGTAATCTTTGCAACAAAGTGTTGTTAGTATGTTCTTTTTTTTTATTTAATTACAAATCAAACGTTATTTGTTAATTGCACTTTCTTTATTTGCACAATTATGATATTTTAATCTCGCCAGCAGTTTATCACACCTGATAGAATGAGATAGTCGTGTCATTGCTTAAACTTTGAAGAATTTATCAAAAGAATCGCCATGTTAAACGCTCTTTAAATGATAAATTTAAATGTAACACTTTAAGTTATTATATTCATATTTCTGACCAACAGCGCAATGACGATGGAATTTTTATGTTGAAGATTACAATTCGATTAAAAGCAATTTGATATTTGATATATTTATTACATAAATATAGATAGTTTATATTAAAAACAAAAAAAAAGACATTCCATTTAAATTTACTATAATTTTCATATTTCTATAACCTACGGCGCAATGACGATACACTGTGCACAATGTCAATGTAAATTAAAATAGTATCTTTTTTCTTATAACGTATCAAATTTATGTAAAGAATTAACTTTTTGCGTTGATAATTATAGTTGAATAAAAAAAAGAATTAAAGAGATTAAAACTTTAAGTGACTATAAATTTTCACATAGCGCAATGGTGATTCACCGAGCGCAATGTCCATAAAAAATTAAATTACAAATCTAATTCATTTAAAAGCAAATTATGGCCAGAAAATACTTTTTTATTTATATTTATAGTTTTTAAGTCATTACATTTTACGTTATTTTAATTTTTAATCGACATTGCGCCCATTGCGTCGATTGTGCCGAAAAATCGACATTGCGTATTTTAGTCATACCCCCTTTTTTTGTTTAAGTGAGTTACTTCCCTTAGACCATTGGCGCCATTTGATTTTTACGGCAAAAGGGATTCTTACTGTGGACATATTTTGTATAGAGCTATTCGCATATTGAGAACTCTTCAGTGAAATAAAAACGTTTGATGTTCGCCGGTTTTTAAGTTTGTGTTTCACAAATAATCTTATAAAACTGCGTAGCCACACAATGTACGTTACTTAAATAGTTACCGCTATATCATTGTAAAATAATGACTCTGATGTATGGTCCTGAAATATAATGCTGATCATGTAAACTCTTTTTTTGAAAACTTTCAAGTTTGATTGCAAACATACGATATATTGAATTGACTTCGTACTAGAGCGTGTTCGAAACTTTGTCGTATTTTCGTGAAATAAGTTTCATACTCAAATAGTTCATTGTTCTTAGTTTGTTATTTTGTTTACTTTCAGCATTTTACCAGCTTCACTATCATCACATCTCTTGAATAAATCATTGAAAGTTCAACATTTCAATGTGTTGTATGTGATTTTCGGTTATATCATTTTGTTACCAGGCAGAATAATAATAATTGGAGAGAAAATGGCAGCTGATGTGCTTCCCATCACCACATCTGATAATTTTTTGTTAAAAATGAAGGAGAGCTGAATAACTATAAAGACCAGTAGAAATTGAAGGGCCACTGAATTTAAAAGAAGAAATATTCTTTCAAGAGGTGTTGTAAGCTAATGGATAAAATATACTGCATGAGATCTCAAATGACGATATTGATTACCCTGAACTATTCATGTATTTACTATTGCTACAACCCAGCAAATTAGGGGTCATTCATATAAACTGGTGAAAACACAGCAAACAAGTTGATACAGTAAAATTTCTTCACCGATTGTGAGCACAGATACACCCAAGTATCACAACCGGGCTGACCAGACCTAGAGCAGGCTTCTCGAATCATTTTTATGCCCCCCCCCCCAATTTTTGGGTGGCATATAGTAATCGCACAAATGATCAACATAACATGACAACGTGTCGCAAGTAAGACCCACACCCATACCTCAAAGGTCAAGGTCACAATTTGAGTTTGTTTGACAACACTTTGAGTTTATGTGAGATTTCATTTCTGGCCTGTAACTTTGTTGTGCATTGATGGATTTTGTTGATACTTGCTACAAATGATCAACATAACATTATTATCATATATTTTTATTTTTCACAGACCATTTGGGGAGCATGTGACACTTCACAGTGACATTTCTTCAAGATATTGTTTAAAATAAAACGAAAAAAATTTAGTAGAAATTTTAACAAAAAAGATGTGCAATATGTAGCACTGTGTGAGAAGCGGCCTGTTGGTACGTTTAAGTTTGGACAGGAACACATCATGTACAGAAATCATGGACCAACACTGGTTGATGCTAAACTGTGAACTGCTGCAATATAATTGTAGAAAAGTTGAAGGTGTCCCAAAGACCTACAGATGGTTTCAATTCAAGCAGGTTTTTGAATTTTGATGAACAAAAATCACCAGAAATGAGGAAAGACATTGAAAGCCTTTTCAGTTTATTAATCAATCAATCTTGTAGTGGTTTATGATAGAAATGCCCTATAAGTTGATGATATTTTACTGGATTGGATGCAATCCACAGAGTACAATTGTACCAGCTGGTACAGTAATTGGTAATATTAAAAAAAAGTCACAGGAATTTTTTCTCTGGTAGTTTTGTAACAGTTACCGAATATGGATTTTAGGTGTTTATTGTACTTTCTTGCTAACGTTTATTAACTTGTTATATTTATCAACTATTTGTTATTTTCATAGAGTATTTTCAATGTCAGGCTGTCTCTTTAGTATGTATATCATAATATTCTAAATACCAAGAATTGTTAACTTTAAAACAGCTGAGTTAATTATGTATTAATTCTTAAATCTGAAACAGAAATGGGTTAAAAATTAGGTAACATTTACTACCTTTTTGCCTAAAATGTTGTAATACTCTGCTGTAATATTAATCAGATCTGGACAGCCATCAAGCACATACAGTATTTTGAGGACAAGGGTCATGTGAAAGACTTTGGACCTGACTTCCTGTATGATGGATGTCCTTTTGTTGTGCTGGGCAACGAGGTGAGGGAATGTCACCATTGACATTTAAGGACAGAAAAGCAGGTTTGTCATCAGTTTGCATTTTAAAATACTAACTTCAGGATTATCTATATAATAAGCATATTAATAAATACACACATTATAGGTCCCCTACTGGTTGAAAACTGGTTTCATGGTCTATAGGATAGCTTGATTCTGTTGGTCAGTCCCAATGAAGGAAATTAAGTATTACCCTTGTCCATCATTCAGTCTATATGTTCATTTGTTCATATGGTAAAAAGTTGGTTTCTGATCAGTAGCTTCTGAAGATGTCTATGTATTAAATTGATATTTTGCATGTATAAGATACAGGTCAAGTTCTATTCAGTCAATTTTTACAGGAGTTAAATTTTGGTAAAATAATTAGTTAATGTTGTTTTAACATACATAGTATTATACTGTACCCTGCCCTATTTCTACTTAAGAATCCAACCAACCCTAATGTGGTATTGTAAAGAATAAAATAATTCATATTTTTTCATATTCATGTCTCAGAAACTCTTTTGCATTTTTGAAATTGATTCAATGAAGGACTATGTTATAAATCTATAGACTGACCTGACAAACTGCTGTTAGCCTGGTAACATCAGTCACTGCTTATATGATACTACCATACTATTAATAGTAGCACTGCTATGGCCTTCACTGTCATTACCGGAACTCTAAAATTCTATACAATTATAAAAATATTTTCGCAGAGTGCATCAACATGTGATCGCCATGATTAATCAATTAAAAGATGGACAGTTGTGAGAACAACAAAAGTCGGGAATGTCCAGCAACAAATAAGACAATTTCCAGAATATCAGGCAAAATTTAATTTTGATTCATGGCAGATAGATTACATCTGCTCATTATGATATTTTGATGGGGGGTGGGGGAGGTAACGGTAACTCTTGTCAGGTGTTCTCCTAAGCCTCTCAACTGACTTTCTCCAAACTTGCTAGGGATTATCTGTATGAAGTCCACTTCTGCATTCTGGCACCACCACTTTTCATTGCATCTCAACCTATCTTGCACAGCAGTTATATAACCATAAGATTTCGGATGAGTTCTTGAACCAGCATAATTCAACCATAATTGCCCCAGTCACTGGGTTTAAAGAGAATTTATAAAGATTTTTCAAAGTTTGAAAATTGGCTAAAAACATATTTTTCCAGCATATCATGTCTACATAATCATACTCACTGACCCCATATTGACAAAAGGAAATCTATTTAGACATGCAAAAATAATGTAGTGAAAAGGGATTTCCTAACTTGGGCTACGGGTCTAGGTAGACTAAAATAGATTTCCTGCTTAAAATTGCAACATATTTTGTGATTTATTAAATGAGTCACATGATTTCATTTTGATTTCAATTTGATCCGTTATTAAGGTTTAAACCTAGTAGAAATTGTTTCATCTTAGAATGAATGAATGAATGAATGAATGAATGAATGAATGAATGAATAGAGTTTTATGGCGTACCAGTAGCTGTGGCGGAGGATCTAATCTACAATTTTCTGATCTTGACTAATGCGCCACCACTTGGAGTATGCAAGCACTAAATGAGCTTGAAGCTCACTGTTTGGAGTAGTTATTAAAATAATATAATGGAAAACTATTTTTAAGTACAAAAATACATACAATTATTATCATTTACAAGGAGCTGAAAAGAAAATTGTTGATACTGTTCCAATATCTCTTTATTATCTTAACAACCATTTTGATGCAAAATGTTCTCTATATGCTTGTATTCAGCTAATACCATAATGTCATGATTCTTTATGTTCTTAGCAATTCTGCCAATATAAGCATGTATGTATAATAAATAATAATATAATTCAATAATTATGTTCCTTCCTGAGACAGTGATTGTCTGGAAATGTTGATGCTGTGCCAGTAGATGTGTGGGAATTGCAACATAGGAAACATGTCTGCAGGCAGATGGACAGCGTATCTTGTGGAATATATGTTTTATATGTATACACTGAATAATTGCAAGTATCAGGAGCAAAAACTATGTTCCTTGACCCAAGAATGAATTATTTCTTTCTAAACTTGATAAATATTCTTGGTAGTAGTGGGTCCCCAGCTTGACACGATGACTCTAAAAAAACACTTGGTACTGGTTCTGTCCAATAAGCAGACTTGAGAACAGTTCATTTACCTGTAGGTGTTGAACTTTCTTTCCAATCAAACTAAAATGATATATATGTACTAAATGTTCTTGATAGTTTTCAGCATGTTTTTTGTTGATAATATCAACTATTTTCTTGGTGAATAAACATTTAAAAATAACCAATCAAAAGTCATTACTGTAGCCAATTTTTCCAGGGTTACATGATGTCATTGGATGTTACCATTTATATTACTGTCATGTATCTCTTTCATAAGAGTATACTATAGAATAGAATTATATCATATCACATATATCCCTGTCTTATATAACTGTACAACAACTTGAATTATACAAAATTAACTTCTTTGTTGATAGTATGCTGTTTATAGCCTGCCAGTTGACAAATGAACTATCAAAAACATTCATAACTTTGTTGCAGATGGAATAAAAGAAACACACAAGAAAAGGCACCACCTGGATATGTATGTGGTGGAGCAGTTTCCGGAAGTGCCAATTGAAAGGAGCAACAAATGTTTTTTTCCAACCAACCATGATATTAGAAATAATGTCAACTTGTCAGTTGCTTCAACCAGGTATTCTTTTATTTACTAAAGTGTTTATTTCTTTTCCATATAAGTTTATTACTTCTCCATATAAGTTTATTTCTTCTCCGTTTAAGTTTATTTCTTCCCCATATAAGTTTACTTCTTCCATATGCATTTATTACTTACCCATATAAGTTTATAACTTCTCTATATAGGTTTTTTTTCTTCCCCATATAAGGTTATTTCTTCTCCATATATGTTTATTACTTCTCCATATAAGTTTATTTCTTCCATATATGTTTGTGAACACTGATTCACACTTTCTTTTTAAAACTAATCTAACTAAACTTATAATTATGATGCAGCAATATTGAGTAAGAAGTAACCATATGAAGTATTGTTACACAAAGTGTGGCAGTGCTCCAAATCATCAAATTACGTTGGAGTTGTCCTTTGTTACACCCCCTTTTTTCTGCTTCGGAAGGTTGTGAATTACTTTGCATTTATAGTCGATTTCCATGATTCTGTGTGTTCATCATAGGATATGACCAACTATTTTCAGCCCAAATGAGAGTTTCAAGGTTAAGTCCTGTAATTTCATACATGAATTTAGGTATTCTTTGCTCCAGTTGTATTTTATCCTAACAACTAAACAAAACTATTGAATTTTGTGGTCTTCATTCTAACTTTGTGTGTGTGAATTTTTCAACACTAATATAAAAAGTATTTAGAATAGAGCATCTTTACATTTTACCATTTCTATTTTGCTTTACAGGTTCAGCAATGATGACCAGCAAAATCTTCATATAAATTACAGCAGTGGACAAAGGATTTTCCTACTGATTGTTTCCTTTCCTCCTTCGTAAGTACTATTATCACTGGGTTAGCAGTAAGATTTTTTTTAGGTCGACTATCCTATGAGTCAGTGAACTTTTGAAATTACTTATTTCGTAACATTGCCATTCCAAATGTTACATTGTTCAATAACAAGAAATATTCCTATTTCATTTTAAATTAATACACAGCATTCTAATATCAAAAGACGTTGTATGGGATTGTAATTCAATTGCTATTCTTTGCCTGAAAGTGATAAGAAATGTCAATGATACCAGTACATTAAATGAGATGAAATGCACAAGATTGAAATTCAAAACCGCACTAAAAGTTTACCAGAGTTCTGCCTATTTTCAACTGCCTGGGAGGGAGGGATGCAGTGAAGGTATAGATTTCTAACTATTAGAGGATTTATTTATTATCAAATAACCTTGGTGGATTCGTGTGTAGATACTTTTATTTCTCATACATAAACTCTTACAGAGGGCCACCTGTAACAGACATAATTGATATTGTAAGTTACAATTACAGGCCCTTTATAATTACTGGTATACACATACAATATAAGAATTGATTTACATACCAGTCGTTGTTCTGCGTACGTTTTAGTTAAAGTATGCTTAGGTATGTGTTTTCTCCATTATTGGCTGAAGACACTATTAAAACGAGTAAATTAAACCTGCCACGATGTAGTACTGCAGAAAACAATTATTCATAAAGCAGATATTCCATTGAGCGCTGTGTTATTTTATGTAAACATATTCATAGAAGACAGGAAAACCTGGTTTTTTAAGTATCATCAGTTTCCACGAGTGATGAAAACGTGACTTTTACAGCGCAGCTAGTTCTTGATTATGTAATAAGAATTTCAGCTGTACAGTTTATTCTTTAACTATTCTTGTGGACTTGGGTGATAACTAATGCATACCACTTCGAATTAAAATGTAAGTTTGTACCATAACTGGTTATCAAGTGAACAAGGGAGACAATCATAATAGATTTTAATAAGATGTTAACCAGAGTTATCTTTCTTGCTGAACCCATTACTGAACTGTATATTTTTATTGACAGTGTATCTTATGTGCCATTTCAGTTCTTTTTATTTTGTATACTGTATTTGACACATTCTTTTTGTTTATTACAGCTTTTTATCACAAACAGACTGAATAAACTAATTCAATGGTTTATATGGTTAATTTGCTGCTTTATGTCAAGAGAAGCTCTTACATATACAGAGCTGTACAGTCATATCAGATAATACATCATACCTTAAAATTTATTCAAAATTACATGTCGACTATGTTTAATTGAAATATTCAACCAAACTGTTTTAAAACAGGTAACTTGTAATTATACAATATTTCCATAATATCTTGTGAGGATGGGATGGTCTCAAAATTTAAATGAAACAATTTGTTGTTTTATTAAAACTAAATAAGATTTACCACTATAAAATTTCACATTCAACACGTAAGTGTATGAAGCGTCTTAATTGCTCAGTGTCTGTCAGTAATGTGCAGAGAGAGAAAAGGGGAAAGGTATTTATATGTGGCGAGAAACTCAAATGTTGGCATGCAGACCAACAACCAAATCTCATCTAGTCACATTCATTCTTACATGTGACACATAACAAATATACACAGTGGACCTTGCATATGAAACCACAGCAACACGAACGTTTACTATAACATAGCCAGTTAACGATAATCGCGGTAAAATTTGTGCACAATAGCATAGAGATTGAGAAAAATTGCAGGATCAACAATATATAATATTTAATATATTTTTAACCCCGTGACATAACATTAAAAGGAAGTTTACCAGGGACTTGGTCACTGTTACTGTCTCTTACATTAATATAATACCCAGTACATATCTTCCCCATATCTTATTTGTCTTTCCTCAGAGCTTGTCAGATAACCAATATTTATTCAGATGAAATGAAGGGTAATAACTCTTACATTTTCACACTCAGATGTCTTTGTGGAAAGTTACTTACAAAACATGCCTTAACCTTTTACTTCATAGATACACGTTTTCCCGCACCAATCACAGAAGGCCTTTGAAAACAGTGCACTGTTTTCCACTCTGTTAGTTAATATAGACATTATTCACCCAATAATTCAAAAGCCGTCTATATTAGGTGTTCAACGGCGTCTATATTAGAGGTGTCCAAAGGCGTCTATATGAAGTAAAGGGTTAATATTCTTATTCCAAAACATATTTTTCAGTTCTACTCCTGAAGATACTGATGCATCAGCTCCGTCTATCATTCGTATACCAGACTGAGTTTCAGAGGAAAATGCTTTCAAAGTACGGTCAGGAAGTTACACTAATGGATGCAACATATACTCAGCAAAAATAAAAGTATCCACTTACTATAACGGTAATCCTGAAGTATATAAATAACAAAATCTTAATAATTTCAATTTAACAAGAACTGTAGTAATTATGGAAGTTACATGTGAAGTATCTACAAAATCAAGCCATTGATGAATGTACAATTCGCATTTAATCAACATGATTGTGTACAAAAGTAAAATTAACAAAACAGGGAAAATTCAGTGGTTGACATATCACAGAATCGTCAAAGTCATCGACGTATCACAGAATAGCCACAGTTCACCTTCATAACTTGATAATCGAAGACGGTACATTAATATCTCATGTGTCCTCCATTTGAATTAATGCATGCATTCTTTGTCTCATACTCCTGACGTAAGGTCTGATGTAAGATGATGCCAATGTATTCCACTCACGCTGAATAGCTGCAGCTAGGTCATTGACTGTGTTGATGTTGCCATTTTTTCGAACACATCGTCCTAATTCATCCCAGATATGTTCAATGGGAGACAAGTATGGACTGTTGACTGGCCAGTCCAACACATTAAATTGTTCTGCGCGAGAAACTGACGAGTAGCGTTAGCCGTATGAGGTCATGCATTATCCTGTTGCAGTACTGCAGCTTGTCCGTGTTGTTGCATAAATGGTAGTGCCTCTGGAACAAGGATCTGGTTGATATATGTCTGTACGTTCACGTTGCTATTGACTGTAATTAACCGTGTCCTGTTACCGTCCATTATACCTCCCCATACAAGCACACTACCACCACCAAAACGATTTCTTTCCAAATCGCAAGCATCCGCGAATCGTTCCCCTTTACGTCTGTATACCCGTTCCCGCCTGTCAGCGTGGCTAATAGGGTTAAACTTTGATTCACCAGTAAAGAGAACGTGATTCCAGTCTACTCTTCTTAAACGCAATTGGCGTCTGCACCAATTAACTTGTGCATCTCGATGACGTTGAGTAAGGATCTGCCAAAAATATGGACGATAGGCGCGAATGGGTCTGGCATTGGATCTCGATCGATTCCTCATGGTTTATTGGGAAATACCATATCTTCTAGCCGTTACCTTCACTGGGAGAAAACATCAACATAGGTGTGTCATGTGATGAAGCAGTCATATCTGGGCATTGTGACACGTGGTTTACCTGTACGCAGATGATCTTTAATGCTCCCAGTGACCATATACCGACTTATTAGCCGACTCACATGTGTTACAGTTGCACCAGCATTAATCATCCCAATAGCTTGATTACGTTGATCAATATCTAACTGTGGCATGATGATATCGACAATGTTTAATTTTTTCTTGTTTAATTATCAACACGCATTCAATCTGCACTATAGTATTGGAAAAAATGCCATGCTGGACACTGCGCAGGTGCAGTCGTACATACTCGGCCAATTCTGTTATCTTCGGTATTAGACCTCGTAGGTAGTCCAAGGATCCACCAAATTGGAAATGTGATTAGGTTTTCCCCCACGAATAACACAACAGGAACTTTTTTGGGTTTCATTCGGATTGTTGTTGGGTGTCTTCGCCTAATGTTTGTAAACAAATATGGCGGCGTCTGTTGACAGGGACGCTGAACCATTAGAAGGCGATTTGGAATATGGCCAATGCCAAATCATGTTTAAATATATGTTTTGATTTAAGTGCAAATCAAATAAGTGTCAAATTCTTTACAATGTACATGATACAGTAGCGGTTTTGCCTATGAGCTCGGGAGGAAAAGTTTGATTTTCCAGCTTTTACTTTGATATTTCTTTGTATTTCCCCTCTTATTAATATGTTAATGGTAGTCATAGATGCTTATGTCGTCTAAACAGCTTAGCCCATGAGATGACATGCTGCAGTATGAACTGAGGCCGTACAGGGAATACCGAAATCTTAGCTCTATACATAAATCTACATTAATGGAAGACCCAGTTACCCAACTGTGTGAAAGGGTAAAAGCTGCCTGCTATGTCAACAAAGATGCTTCAAAGGTTCATACTGCTGCCAAAATATTTGTTTTTTGTTTTTATAATGATAAATGCATAAATTTCTTTATAGGCACATAGATCTAGTCTATGATATTGTTGAAGCCTTATAAAAGTTCATAATTAGTCCAAGACTTGCTGTATATTTTTCTCGTTACATGGATATTTCTATGTCTAGTTAACCTAACCATTTTTTTGGGATCAAGGAAGGTTAACCAGTACTCGAGCACACCCCATCTCCACAAGTAACTGATACCTTTCCCACTTGAATCAGCAGTGAGAGATAAGTTATAATGAAAAGCAATGTCGTATATCAACCATCACAGAGATTCAGACTGGCCAGGGATTCAAACTCACAACCATTGGATTGATAGTCAGACGCGCTAATGACTGAGCTAATCAGGCCCTGCTGTCTCTGGGATTCTACACCAAATACTACACCTTGAATATCAAGTTGAATTTTTGTGGGTTACTTAAACAGTCTATATCGAAGAAAACGCCATTCTTTTTGTACTGTTCTGACCCTTTTGCTTACAAAGGTCACATTGTCTCCCTGTCATAGTTGTTAATAATTAGACAATGGTAACCGGTCTATCAGTCAAAACATAGCTGTAATTGAATCATTTTCAATGACCAAGATCATAAAGTGTGCCATGTACCATTTCATTGTGATTACGGCATTGTTTTGACCTAAATGAATATGGATATTCACTTAAGTTGTTATACAAAGTATAGTAGATAGTTTAACAATGCTGTACTGGCTTATAATAACCACTGGATTTTTTTTCAGTTTCACAATATAAAGCTAATTTTTTGGTAATTTTTTATTTCATTGTAACATTTAACAAATCAAATGTAAAAAATACAAATTATGATGTAGTCTGTACAAAATTTCTGATATAACATTTTCATATTTGCAAATTAAGAGGCAAATTTTCCAGGTTCTTTAGTAAATTTATTCATTCTGAGTTTTTTTATGTATTTTGTATCAAATACGGATAAGTAATACAATAACTGTACCAGCCAATGTGTTTGAGTTTGTTCTAACATTAAGAAAACAAAAATTTACTAGCAAGGAAAGTTTGCTCTTTAAATTCAGTCAAAAACCATATGAGCAGAGAGCAGGCTAACGCTTCACCAACACAAACTCAGTCATTCACACTAGTACCTCAAAGAAACATAAGTTTACAGAAATATATTCTAGGTAACAGTATTTTTGCACTGGATTCTGTAGAATTGCAATTGTCGAACTGGTTACAGAATAGGCAAACCACCATTCTAAAATCAGTGAAGACAGTAATTCAAAGAAGGTGTTGGTGAAACAAAAACCCACCCTCAGTGCGTTGAAAAAAACTAAATAAGATAACTTATTGAAGTATTCATCATAACCATATAATTATGTTGTATGTTACATACTTGTATACTATATTTTTATCACAAAGAAAGACTATGCAGTATTATCTGTTTTGATTTAAAGAATTTATGTTACATTTACTTATTTACAGACATCAACATCATCTGAAACTGCTATAACTGCTTGTTTTTTCTCATGTTCTTTCAATACTTTAAAGTACTAAATATTTGCATTTTTCATAATAATAATAATTGTATGGGAAAAATATATGGGAACAATAAAGTCTACTTAAATATTTAGAACAGTTTATCTACAAAACCTGTAAAAAAACTTCTGTGTTGTTTTTTTAATCCACTGTAATTTTTTTTTCAAATGTCAAACTATAATTGTAATGAAAATTATAGATTGAACATCTTAATAAAAGAAAAAGTTCAATACAAAAAAACACAGAATAATGTCATAAGCCCATCACCCTTCCCATTTAAGCCGTTTAACTTTTTTTTGTCCATCCTGGACATTTATGAGAATATAATCTTCTTTATTGAACCAAGTCTAATTATTTTTAATTGTTATTACACAATGGTTCAAATTGAACATTTCTTTTTACACAAATGAAATGAATGACAAAATGAGAATATTGTAATCGGCCAGTATGTAACTGGCCATATATTTACGTAATCTCTATTCGTGGAATGTTCAATTATTACTATAACACTTGTATTCAATTTACATCATTTTAATTTCCATTTAATTATCAAGTTCATATCTCACAGTTCACTTTAACATTAACTTCTTAATTCTTCTTCACCTCAAATGTTTCCTATTTAACTTTCTTTCTCCTTATTTCCTAACTATCTTAACCTTCACTTCTCAACCTACTTTCACCTTTTAACCCCTCAATCTCTTTTTCCGTACTTAACCTTTCAACCTCCCTTTTCTTACTACCTACATACTTCCATATTTCACACTCTTCTCAGACTCCTCCCATATTTAGTACCACTCAATCATCTCTCTCATAGTCTTTAAACTCCCTAACAACCTAATGAATCCTTTCTTTCATTGGTCAGTTCCATTCATTAACTACTAATGCCCATTACTCAAACAACTTACCATTTACACTATACAGGATGTACCCAATTTGTGACAACTACTGTGCAAACATTCTGGCACTAATATTTCCTTCCAACCCAGGATGTACAACATGTGTGACACCTCATGACTATAGGCTTATTTACTTGTACGCTTTGATAAAAATTAGGATTGTTTATATACCAGTGATTATTTATCTAATCTTAATAACTGTATTAATTACAGAAATTTCTAATATAGCAATATGGTACAATATTAAATATTATTCATAAAAATATTATAAGAATTATTACATGGTTACAATATTTTCTATTTTCCACAAGTATTCCTGTGTAATGTAACTTTAAGGGGCCCCTTTACTCCCCTGCATCTTGATTTGTACTTCAAACCCCTACTCATGGGAATGATTAACCACGCATGAAATTTATAAGGGGTCCTTTGAAGGCCTAAGGCCTTACTCATTATAGTGCGGCACAGGATGAATAAAATTAATGCAAGTAAATTTGTAAAAAAAAAACATCAAGTTATTATTCAAGTTTTTAAGTGCAGCTTCAGTTGTGTTGTCAAATAATCATACAGCTTTTGTGAATTAATGTTGAGTTCATGTCCTGGGTAGATCCAGTATTGAGTGTTGATTTTGAGAGGCCATAATGCTAAACAGCAGACCAAACTTGCAATCCATGGCTTGATAGACAAACACCTAGGCTACGTTTCACAAAATAATTTTGTATGTTCAAATATTTATCAATATTTAAAATGATTGTATTTCTAGAAAATATACCTTTTTCTAATGGGTTTTAATGCTATTTTCAATACGTTCAGTTTATATAATGACATAATATACAGTTTTATTGGTGGAGGAAGACCTCAGAATGAATTGGAGTTGAACTACCACACTTCCGCAAGTAACTGGCCAACTTTCTCGTATGAAATATTTGGAGCAAGAGCGACTCTAACCTACAACCTTAGCAGTGAGAGATAAGCAATCATCATCTAGAGAGGATCATAGGAAAATGATATTCTGCATGGGTCAACTCTGGGTTCATTTGGATGAATATTGAAAATATTATGATTAATTTTTGTTTTATGTTTACATTGATATTTGTTGTATGAGTATAAAACATGCAAGTGCTCAGCTGTTTTATGTCTAATAAAATATTTGTTTGTAACTATGTTTTTTTGTGAAAACTATCCATTATCCGTAACTTTTTTTAGATACTTTAATGTGAATTTATTAATTAAGTAAACTGTGATATTTTTTTCATATTATGGCTTCATGCAACAAAACTTAATCACACAGAATACAACTGGTAAGTCATGATATAATAATACCTTAAAATAGTAGTCAAGAGTTTCATTTTAAATATATTGATGTATACAAATGTAACAGGACTATTGTACATGCTGCAATTATTCATAAAATGGGACTTTATTATCTATACCCAAATCAATAGGAGTGGAATGTACTGGTTTTGCAATCACTTTTGGGTCGTGCTTAGTTTAAATGACTTTTGCAGAATAATTGTTTCTCAACAAATTATGTTTTTTTCAGCAGCCAGTGAAAACAGGGTTATTTTTATAATTAGTGTGCAGTGCTTAAATGTAGCTTCAAGATGCATCCTTATAGTACAATGAAGTACATCCATCTTTAAGATGGAAGATGTTGGTTCAATTCCAACTACGGATATCTGTTGGAGGCTTCTTGCAATGCAATGCAGATATGTTTTGAATTAATGAAATGAAGGTAGTAAAATTGTTTTGATCTGTAATTTGGGGCATGTTTATTTCAGGAAAGACAGAACAACTTTGAGTTTTCATAACAGTAAATGAGAAACTTAAGGCTAGTTCAATGTCTGTTAGCATTCATGTAATAGTTATGCCTGATAAAATTAAGTGTTTATGTTGGTCAATGATTGAAAGTGTTGAGGTCTTCACCAGGACTTGAACCTGGAGCTCTTTTCACATAGAAAAGTGTGCTATATTACACTATAAAGATGTACTCAACACCAGGAACCATTATGTATATAAGTCAATTTTGTGTTATTATTTTAACTGAATATGTAAAGAAACAGCCCAAACTGGAGAATGAATGCATGTGTATTATATTTATTATACTAATAATGTTACTAATTAATTATACTTGTAAACAAACCTCTGTCAGCTTCCTCTCTAATGTTTAACTTTTCCTATTTCTACATTAACATTTTGGGACCGATGTTGAGTCCCAACTGGTTTGTAACTGTTTGGGAATCTATTTGTTGTCTCAGTTCGAAGCAATTGGCAACAAACACAGTCATTTTTTGCACTTTACAATTGATGCCATTTAACTAATATAACTTGTCGAGAGACCTTTTGTTGGGGATGGGTGGTATTGTGATCTTTCATGGTATATGATATCCGCAAGTAACCAATGATTTCTCCCACTTGAATCAGCTTTGAGAGACGATTGATTGATTGATTGATTGAATATTTAGCGTCATTTTTATGCCACCAAGGGCTAACAGACGATCAGTTAACCTAACCACTGTTTCCTGCGATTAACCAGTACTCGAGCACACCCCGTGTCCGTAAGTAACTGATAACTTTCCCACTTGAATCAGTGGTGAGAGACGAATGATAATAAGACACAATGTCGTATATCAATCATCACGGAGACTGTTGCCGGGCGGGGGATTCAAACTCACGACCCTGGATTGATAGTCAGACGCGTAACCGACTGAGCTAATCGGGCCCGGCTTTGAGAGACGAAAGAAAATGATAGATAATGTCAAGGTTCTCCACAAGAAGGAATGCAAGCACTAGCCTAGTAGGGTAAGAACACTTAAACACATTTTCAAGCTCTGTGAAAGGCATTCATTGAAATATATTTCACTAATAAAACTTATTAATCACGTTAAGTTATCATATTACTGTTTTTCATTTCAAATTAAATTTACAATGAGAAAAAATATGCAAAGAAAAAAACATGATTTAGAAGTAAGCTTTTGCAAAATTCTGTTAAAGAATGTAAGTGGAGGTGAATACCATTTAAATGCTGGGGTGCCCCTGTTCTTAAATGGCCTGTGGAGAAGCCTGAACATCTTATATTAATCATCAGAGAGACTGTTGCCGGAAGGTTGATGAATAAAAATATAACAAGCATTTCAATTCACAAATAAATATCTAATAGTAAAATCAATGCCGACAGTAAATTTAGAAATTATAAACTATTGGTAATAAAATTAAAGGGTTATACTCTCAAATATATTTCAAACATCGCTAATTTACAAGGGATATGTACCTGATATAACATATCTTATACTGATATCAACTGTTCTAGAATTAAAAAAAGTAATAGATGAGTATGGAAAATTATCATCGACCAGGACAAGGGTACGAATCAACCAGGTTATGAAACGATTGTAATTGAAAGCAATTAAGCATTGTAGAGTCCAATTTTACCTTTTGAACAATACGATAACACACACCAATACACAATTTACAGTGTATACATTGCGACTTTATTGGAGATCTTCAAGGTACTCTGCTTTTAAGCTTATGCAGTAAATTTTACACAAATTATAAAAGTGTGATAAAGGGGAAATTTTAGCACCGAGAACATTAAATTCAACTGCAGTACTTAGTGAAATAGGCACTAACCAGCTAACCACTCTCTGAGTATGAGATTCAAGTACCGCTAATCATATGTTAGATGTTCATGGCATTAAAATGACACTAAACATTCACTTAATCAATTTCAACTTGGATAATCATATTTTCCATTATCAATCATAACTTATATATTACTTGAAGATGTATGGTTTGTATTTGGAGTAGTATTTAAACAGTTGCATTAACACGTGACGTTATCAATTGCACTTTATTGAAATAACTGGATGTTTATAAAGTGCATGAAATTAGAGCTTGTCTACGTTTACGCGAAAACCGGTTAGTCTACGACAAAATTTATTTCTAAACCTTATAAAAAAATGAGTAGTCTATTCCAGCAGTTCATACACACTGTATCAATCTATTGTATGATAGTCTCGAAATAAAACATCATGACCGCCTCTTTCTTCTATCCATTAACAGATTGTCGCGATTATCATTAATCATCACACAAAAACTACAGTTCCTACCGCACGCCGCCATCGTTGTTATTGTTATCTATTTCCGTCCACTGCACCGAAATTAGTACAAATCGCTGGTATTTATCCCCGAGCGTAATTAGGATAATTTGCGAGGTGGACCGAATGCGCGCAGGTGCAAATCATGAAAAACGTACTTGCCGCCAACAGACCGCTCTCCACGTGCACACTCTTGATTTGACTAGTGGAATCAATAATACATGTATAATACAGTGAATGTGCCAATAGCGGATCAGTACCAATAACGGATCAAAAATGTTTACTTGTAAATTTTCGTCAAAACTACTATGATATAAATCAAATTAAAAATTAAACTGTCATTCACATTACCTTTCGAACTTCAGATAAACAAAACAAGAATATAAACATCCGTACTGTATGCTAATGATCGCAGAAAGGCTTTGTCACCCATTCCGTTGACACCGGCGATTTTACCTCGTATTAAAGTGAAAGCAGATTTGTTCGCTGCATATCTCCATAACGAAACGAGGTATGTACATACCTGATGTCACTACAACAACAAATGGCATATCACTTGATTTTGTTTTAAAAAAAATCTTGACACGAGATTACCGAGGGATTAATACAGGCCTGTCTCAGTACCATTAGCGGATCACATTTTGGGTGCGTGACGTTTTTAGGGACCATTTCAAAAACCTTGTTATCATCCAAGAGGCATTGTAAACTTGAAAAATTTGGGTTATTTTTATATTCATCTTTTGGTGAGCAGTCAAAGACCTCTTTTAATGTAATTACAATACGCCTACTGTCCGTCTGTACGTCTGTCTTCACGTTTACAAGTGTACTGCAGTAGCGTTTTCTGTGAGTTTTTAGATTTAGTAAAAAAAAAAACATTGTAAAGAAAGAAAACCAGAAGACACCCCTTAGAGACGGTAGGCCTGGGCGTAGTTGGTATGATGATTTTAAAATTAGAAACGCTTATATCATATCAACGCGATCTGAGACCGCATTGGATCTGAGAAAATCACAGGCCACAAAAGAGGTGACAGATAGTTGGTACAACACATTCAGAGCAAATGATTTACTTGGTAAACCAAACAGAATCTGGAATACCGATGAAACGTGCTTTAACATAGGCAGCAACACGGCAAAGGTCATAGGTCCAAGTAAGAGTGATGACCGCATTTGGTCTGACAAAAAAAGATAATAATCGAACTGAAAAATAGTGTTGTTTAAACTTGCTGAATGATTTTGGAAACTAATTTTCCTTCAGTTTTACCAATGAACTATAAGACTACAAGGTGCTCTTGTACATTTCTGTTTACCTAAGCTCATCCTAAAAATGTATTTGTTAGCTGAGCTCCGACCAGTATTTTCCATGCGTGTAGGAAGCTAGCATCTTTTTTTTCATTAGCCAAATTTTGATTTTTTTTTAAACAAACATGTACAGAAATCATGAAAGTCATTAAAAAGTTTGGGTAGCTATAATTGTGAGTGAGTTGGTAGGAGCACGGCAAACATTTTTTTAAGAACGACCCAACCAAATATAAATTGTAACTGTCTGTCAGTGCCCGTGGACAAGTCAATCTGATGTTTTTAGCTATTCCCTGAGGACGGAGAAAGCACTTATATCACGTGATCCGATAATGGCGTAGTTGATCCGTTATTGGTGCTGACACAACTTCTTGTAAAATGCAGATACCCATATAACGGTGAACTAGTTCAAGGAAAAGTTGGCTGGAATGTTCAGAGTGAATATTTTTCTTTCAGTTAACATATTTTCTAAAAAAGTTTATGCGGTTAGATTAGTGTATGCAGCGATTGTTTCATTAGTGATCCGCTATTGGCACGTTCACTGTAATCAATAACACAAAAATAATTTTAGAAAAAATTTTTAAAAGAAATATAGTATTTTTAAAAGTGGATGCGCATAATATCTTTGTGTTCCGGTTCGACGATTTTTCACAGAGTTATGGATTCTGTCTGTCCGTGCTATTTCTATACAACCCAATGTTGGAATTTTATGAAACTTCTGATCTTTATAAACATCAAATAGGTGAACCTAACACCGAGAATGTTACCTATAGTAAACCTTTAACGTTTAAAAAAATTAAAAAAAACTTTAGATTGAAGTTATAAACAAATATATAATATTCACTCTATTTATATAGTAACCTGTCTCTGGTAGTTAACGCCAATTTTAACCCCATTAAGTCACTTGGTAAGTTGATACATGCATGGTATCGTTGAAGCATCATTAGTTTTAAGTATTTACACATTCAAAAACTATTTAAAAACAACCTTTGACTGATTGTATAAACAAATGTAGAATATACGCTCTATTTATATAGGAACATGTCTCTGGTAGTTAACGCCAATTTTAACCAAATCATGTCGCTTGGTAAGTTGATACATTCATGATATCATTGAGGCATCATCAGTTTTAAGTATTTACACATTCAAAAGCTATTTGAAAACAACTTTGGACAGAATGTATAAACAAATGTAGAATGTACGCTCTATTTATTGAGGCATCGTCAGTTTTAAGTATTTACACATTCAAAAACTATCTAAAAGCAATTTTGGACTGAATGTATAAACACATGTAGAATGTACGCTCTATTTATATAGTACTTAACCCGTCTCTGGTAGGTAACGCCAATATAAAACCATATTAAGTCCCTTGATAAGATGATATAGTTACTACGAATAACATGACTGCTATCGGAAGATTTATTCTCTCTTCTTTTCCTCCCTTTCTATTTTATTAATTTAGATTGGGGATCCTTTAGATTGAGGATCCTAAAAAATCGTACTTTTGCACGTTCAGATGACAATATCATTTAAGTATTCGGAAAGTGTATTAAGAATGTGTCAACCATTACACCTCATGCTGTAATACCTATCTCAGATAGTTGACCTGTCTGGGGTCGGCAGCATTTATCGTTCGTCGAAGTAAGTACCAAATGGACTGAAGACAATTAAAACTCATGGGCTGTAAAATTAAACTATAAATATTGCTTGTCTGTTAAAAATAAATTAGCAAAATAATTCGCCAACACTATTCAAATTCATTATTAACAGTTATGTGGTGTTGTTTTTTTTTAAACAACAAAGTGAATGGACGGCTCGTATTGTCTTTTTTATTTAATTCAGCATGACATATAGGCCTATGCACTAATTTCACCTCAGAGGACAATATATCGGTACCAATTCATGAAAATGGATCTAAAGTTGAAAAAAAATATCTTCCAGCATGCACAGTTTATCCAGAGACATAGACGCATAGACACAGCTGGATACCCTTTCATGAAAATGAAGAAAATTGAAGAAAATGAAAATTTAACAACTATCAAATGTATTAAGAACCGATTTCAAACCAAGAACCACAGTCATGCACTGCGAGTTAAAACATGAAGGAAAGTGTTGGATCTAATGCTGCATTAATGCATTGCGTTTTTAGAATAACGGATATTGTTGCCATTTACTCCAGTGCGGGAGAGGTGTCCCTTGCTGGTTGGGGTACGAGGGGCCTCTTAAAATCAAATATTTCAATTTAGTAACATAAAGGGGAAATGGTTGTTATTTTCTACAATATTTTTGTGACATTTGAATGTTTTATTAAGAAAAAATATAAGATGTATTAAAAATGAGCTTCTAATTGGATTTAAACCATATGAATGACAAACCAAAACGTGTTTAAGAGCGTGAATGAGGCTGGTGGCGGCACGCGGTCTTAACCAGGAAAATGTTGATATTTTAAACAACAAAAGATCCATTCTAGTGAGTTTTTAGGGTGAACAAATATGTTGTCATACTCCTTTAGACATTTATCAAAATGTTTGGTTGCGGGGATGGGGGCAAAATTTATGATGGCCGCAGCCCACTCTGAACATTGTGGGGGACCGGGTCGTTATACATCCTGTGTGTGTTTTTATTAAATATCAAGGAGGAATTCTCTCCACACTCGTCGATGTTACTGATGTTAACAATATCAACATTTAGTTTTTCACAAGTTCGGGTATATACATATGCGTGTCTCTGTTGTATTATCTATACATGTATTCATAACTCATGATTACTATTTAGCATATTCTATGTCGTAGTTACTTTCCTTCACTTAGAATATAATTTGTCTTTATAATTACATGCGTTTCCATACCATGAATTCATTTGCTACTTTGATTCTGAGCATTAAACATCTTAGTTAGAGCACACGCTTTGTGTCGTTCATTTTAGTTCCATTACTTCAATAGTATTATTATGTGTTCCTGTGTATACCACAAACACAACATGATGTCAGAAGTAACAGTTTGAATTTGTGACATTTCAGTAGCTTATGCAGGCAAGTCACTTACACAATCTGAAATAAATTGGGCACAAATAGAAAAGGAGCTATACGCTATTCTATTTGGCATGACTAGGTTTAGACAATATGTATATGGTCGCCATATATTAGTACATACTGACCATTTACCGCTTCAAGCAGTCATGAAAAAAGCAGTCTAAGTAGCACCAGCTAGGTTACAGCGTATAGTGTTACAACTACAAGGTTATGACTTCGCTAAAGAGCACCGACCAGGAACTCAGATACCCTTGGCCGATACCCTCTCAAGAAAATTTCTAACCAACACATATCCAGAACTGTCCGAAGCAACAAACCTTCATGTAAATTTTGTCACAACAAACTTGCCGTATAGTGACAGAAAGTTACAAGAGATAAGATTACACACAGGCCAAGACCCTGAGTTAGTACATCTAAAACAGGTTATTTTGTCAGGTTGGCCGGAAAAGCTGCTCAGCTACATGATTACTGGACTTATAGAGATGAGCTCAGTGTCATGGACGACATTATCTTCAAGGACCAAAGGTTAATCATTCCTTCGAAATTAAGAACAAGTATGCTTGACATTCTACATACTGGTCACTTAGGAATAGAGAAATGTATGAGACGCGCTAGAAATACAATGTTTTGGCCAAATATTACTGCCGATATTACCAATCATGTTGGTAATTGCGATATATGCATTGAACACAGATGTTCAAACCCCAAGGAACCTCTGGTATCTCACGAAATCCCAGAGTACCCCTGACAAACTGTATGCTCTGATGTATTCACATTAGATGGTCAAGATTATCTTCTGGTATGTGACTACTACTCTAACTATTTTGAATTAGGGAAATTACACAACACAAACAGTTCTTGTGTAATTAAGCACATGAAAACTTGGTATGCCCATCACAGGATTCCAACTTAACTAGTGACAGACGAAGCTAGTTACTACACATCGCAACATTTTCAGGACTTTGTAAGAGATTGGGACATTAAGCATGTTCGATCCTCTCCACACTATGCACAGTCCAACGGTTTAGTTTAATCCTGCGTGAAGATAACTAAACAAATGATCAAATAGTCCAAATAGTCCGGTACAGAACTTTCAGTAGCATTGCTAAAATACTGGGCAACTCAACTAAACTCTGGTTTTTCCTCAGCTGAATTGTTAATGGGAAGGAAAATAAGGTCGTTCTTACCTACTTATCCTAAACAGCTGATTCCAAGTACCCCAAATCCCAAGACAGTAAGAGAAAAACTATACAAAGAAAAATCTAAACAGAAACAGTATTACGAAAAAAAATGGGAAATCTTTACAATCACTTAAGATTGGAGAACTAGTTAGGATTAACGCGGAACTTGGATACCCGCAGTTGTGATAGAAAAACACAACAATCGTTTGTTCACCGTACGTACACATGAATGTGGAGAGTTCTGTAGGAACAGGCGTCATTTACTGAAAACAAATAACTCATCACAATACCCCAATTCACCCCCAGCAGAAACCAATCAGAAATCAGATATACATGTACCACCATTAAATTCTAACTCAAACCCCTGTGAATCCCATTCACCAGATACAGAAAATGCAAAAAATCTGATCACTGATTACCAAAATGTAAATTCCCAACTCAGTAAAAAAAGCATTACGCCACCTGAACTATTAGCAAATGCATCAAATTCATGTTTACAACCAAATGTTTAAGTGAAAAGATACGGCAGATCAGTAATAGAATCTTTGTGAAACTAGATATTCTCTCACATGTAGTGTTCAGTGCAATGCTAAATCAACAGTCAGTGGCTATTAATTTACAAGAACTGACAGATTCCCACCACGCTGTTTAAGTGTTATCTGGACATAGTAATAAAGTGGAACTAATGAGACATTACATATTTAAACTCCACATGTTGCTGCACGCGTTGGATTAATTATTTTGATGATAATTTGTAATGTAACATACAAAGAATTTCATTCACAAGAATTGTTCATTTATTTTCGTAAGAAAGGAGATGTATTATCTTTACATGGGGCATAACTCATGATTACTCTTTAGCATATTCTATGTTGTAGTTACTTCCCTTTACTTAGAATAAGAAATTGTCTCTAAAATTCCATGCGTTTCCATACCATGAATTCACTTGCGACTTTGATACTAAGCATTAAACATCTTAGAGCACACGCTTTGTGTCGTTAACTTTAGTTCAATTAATTCAATAATATTATTATGTGTTCCTGTGTATACCACAAACACAACAGTCTCTGAAAGTGTTTCTGTAATTTTAGACGTCTTTTCTTCCTTTTTGCTCCATGTTTGCGTCTCATCTTGGAAAGTAAATGCTCTTTTTAATGTGTAAATCTTCATTCCGATTTCTTAATTCTAAAAAGCATCCATGCCAAATGCCTGATTCTAAATACCTATTTATCACTTGTATACGCAAGCATTAACAATTAGGCATTTGTCATTAAGGATTTTGCATTTTGAAACATGGAAACTAATTAAGAACGGCAATATAAAAAATCTAGGGATACAACTGTAATTAACAGCTGTGACGCTCGAACTTATGACCGCCGGGTTTGAAAGCCAACACGTTTACCATTTTTTAGACACACTAGCTAGCCTATGTATGTAGTGGCCAATACACTCGCCTTTCAACTTATGTGAGTTTGATCCCTGCCGCTCCAAACATTTGAATGATTCTTTAAACCGATAGTAGTATTGAAACAAGAATGCTTCCGAAACATAAATGTCAACATCTGACTAATAGTCCCTACTCGCAGTTAACTGTTTATATGTCTCTGGTCCTGCTTTATTAACAGTACATAGAAGAAACAGATACGAACGGGTTGGATTAATAGCCTTGTTCTGAATTATTTTCGTTCAAACTATATATATAGTGTTGTATTTTCTTGTTGTTACAACAATAGGTATAATCAAATGGCTATTAATTAAAATGTGAATTTAAGCTACCAAGGTTTAGTTTACCAAGTGCAAGCACCGAGTTATATGGAGATGGGGGTCAGTCTATAGTCTGTTCAGCATATAAATACATATACCTTAGACTACATAATTTATGTGTATATTGAATGTATGGCTACCCTGTATATTGTTTAAAATAATCCCAATCTTTCAAACCATGTGGAAAAGCAAGGAATTATATGCCTGGCTCACAGTTCATAGCTTTAAACTTTAACGTCATTCAACTTTCCCTGAAGCAACTAACCAATCAAATGCGCTAAAATCTCATGCAATGTAACGGACCCAATCGGAAGTGGAGTCCAAACCAAGATGGAAGCCGCCAGTGCACGCGTGCAAGATGAAGCAACCAAAATATTTACAAATCTTGATAAAGACGTCGTTCGGAAAATGCAGGTACATTTGTAATGGTGTATATTTGAACGATATTCCGGTAACATCGGCTCATTGTATATCAAGTTTTGATTTGCATGCTTCAATACATTTGGCAATGGTTACGTACCGGTATGTTCCTTTAAGTGACCATATACCGGACATATACCGAAATTTCGGACGACAGTTAATGAAGAGGATATTCATGTAAAATACATTATTAAAGTTTCATTCTCCAATAGCAGTATCAAATTGAGATATTTTGTCTTAGAACTGACTTGGCAAACATGTGTGAAGGGCAACTAAAAAAAAGAGATTTTTTTTTTTTAAATAAAGTTGCATCACATGATTTCAAGGTCAGGACAATGTTGAGTTTTCCATTAAGAAAACAACCTCTGCAGATAAATACTGAAATGCAATCATATGGTAATGCATTCCTAATTTAATTTCAATAAAATTTTTTATAATGATAAAAAAATAAATATTTTGTAAGAGTAAAGTAAGGAAGTGTATTTATAACTATTATTGACATGCTGCAGTTATTGACACTCAGTGTGAAATAAACATTATGTCATATGTTATATTTTTTGCCAACATTTCCCAGAAAAATATATTTGGAACCCCTTTTATCTATTTTTATCTTCAACACATGGCCATTTTTTTTGGAAAATACCCAGTTGAAAGTCTCGTGTAAAGGACCTCTAAACTGGGAAACATGTGCTTATGAACAAGATAGAAACGGTGTCATATCAATTCAGACTTTCTCCAGCATGATATTGCATGTCACTCCTGAGATCCCTTCAATCTGGAAATTGAATTCCGCCATTCCATATCTTTTGTTGAGACGCTATAAAACCTGGCCGAGATGCGATAATTTATGACAGACCTAATCAAAGTGTGTATTAGAATCCTGTCATGACTGTATACACCATGCAGGGTGAATTTCAATTGACACGCTAAGGACCTCTGCTCGTATCAGTCGCTAGGCAAAGTAAAGCACTTGGAAAACTATAATGATTTAATACAAGTGTGCCGGGCCCGATTAGCTCAGTCGGTTAAGCGTCTGACTTTCAATCCAGGGGTCGTGAGTTCGAAGCCCCCGCCCGGCAACAGTCTCCGTGATGATAGATATACGACATTGTGTCTCATTATCATTCGTCTCTCACCACTGATTCAAGTGGGAAAATTATCATTTACTTGCGGAGATGGGTTGTGCTCGAGTACTGGTTAATCCCAGGAAACAGTGGTTTGCTCTCGATGGCATTAAAATGACGCTGAATATTCAATATTAATACAAGTGGCTGCTTTATGACTTCAGAAACAAGCAAAAATATAAAGCTTTTTAATGATCATTTTTGCAATCACAACACGACACACTTTGATTAGATTACGCAATTATGGATTAAAGCAAATCTAGTGTTAATTACCTGATAATTGATCGGCATGAACAAAGAGGAAGATAAGACGTATTCAACAAAGATTGGAGGCATATTTTCGGTAATTATTTCTAATTATTGTTTGGTTTCATAAATATTTATTTTTGATTGGATTAAAGATTAAAGAACAGAAGATGATAATTGTTGCATAAATTTTCAATGGGTAAAGAAGGTCATTATTTCTTAATTAATGTTAGGTATTTAATAATTAAAAATAAAACAGAATTGGTTGTCTTAATTGCTGTTACTCGTTAAATATATTTACTTTATATTTTGTGAATATGAATATGCCTTACACTCCTGAATTGACTGCTATTTCAGGTACATGTCTATAAAAAGGTAAAAAAAGGTTAGGAATGTCCACTACCAGAGGGAGTGGGCTTGATGTAGTTGTTATCAGGTCAGCCTCAAAGGTAATCATGCCGTGCCTCTGGGTTTAATGCAGCTTGGAAAGTTGACTTTCCATGGGTTGTGGAAAATTGAAAATGGTATGATCAAATTGCTTCTTTTCATAACAAAACTCTTTTTTTTTCAAAAAAAAGAATTTATTATAGACATTGATATTATATTTTCTTTGCTTCGGAAGATTGATAGTAAAATTTATTGTTGTATTTGCCATTATGTTTTAGGCATCAGATTAATTTAATTGTCTCTTTTTTTTCATGTAGGTATGATGTTACGTTACAGATATAAACTGGTCCTTTCCTTTTCAAACATGAAGTGCTCTCTGTGCATGAAGCTTAATTGTAGACCAGTAAAAGTGGCTGTTGGCAAAGCAACATGGATATTCCTTGCATGACTCTTACCAGAGATAGCCTGAATCGATGTGATCCTGTTTACACAACAGTTGGCCCTATGGTGAAAGGAACAATTTCTATAGCGCAAAGGTTGATGTCGCTCCCTGGTGAAAACTTTATTTCTCTACCAGAAACAATGGAAAAGCTCTGCACTGATGGTTTCTCAATCAAGACCATGTCTGAGGACAAACACACAGACCTCAAAGCCACAGTAAGTTTGTGTTGTTAGTCGGTTTTATTATGATATTATAAATGAAACAAAAAGTAATTAAACAGTTTATTTTTGTTGAATATTTAAGAATGAACACAAAATATATTTTTATAAACTTTAACATTTATTTTTTTTAGATCTTTGACAAGTTCCTCCAGAATGTGTGTTAGAACATTGAAGCTAGCTGTCCAGATCTTCCACTCATCCAGCACTTCTGTTTTTGATGCTTCCTGCTTCCTTGAGAGTGAAGAATTACCAGAGCATGGCAATGCAGATATTAAGGTATAAAGATGAATTATATTAATTATATATATTTGTCAATAATGCAGCCAGGAGATTCTAATATATTGTTTTAAGATGAAATATATTAATGGAATCATAGACATGATATGTTTGTCAGTAATGCGGGGACAAACTAATATATTGTTTTAAATGGTTTATCATATTTCACATGTTAACATAATGAACAGTATTACATATTAAAATTCTTATTATAGGCTTTAGCCAAGCATTTCAAATTGGACCATCACAGGATGATTGAAGAGTGGCAACTTGTCAAGGCCACAGTCAAACAGGAACCATCACTGCAGGACAACAAAGCTGACAAACTGATGCAATATATAACACATGAAATCATACACTTTGCACAAGTTATTATATAAATTATTGATATTATTGAAGTGTTTAATTATCTATAAGTACACAAAGAAGATACTCAATAGAAGAACCATGGCCATTAGCTGCTTTTATTATTATTTACATTGCTACTTTCTTATTTCAGACTGTGAAAGAGGGTTCTCCGTACTTAACCTTTTACTTCATATAAACGCCTTTGGACACCTAATATAGACGCTTCGTTACAAGCAATCTGAACTCTTCCTGCACTGTTTTCAAAGGCTTTCTGTAATTGTTGCAGAAAAACGAGTATCTATGGAGTAAAGAGTTAAGAGGATGAAAACCACACACAGAAACAGTCGGCTCCAAGATTCTGAAAGCCCTGCTGGCCATTGCTATGGACGGACCATCAATCGACACCTTCGAATTAGACGAGTGTGTTGATGCCTTGCATGGCCAGCAAAACAGAAGAAGATGATTGTAAAAACAACAGAGGATTTGTGATCAGTATTTACAATGTTGGAATACATCTCTTCAAAATATGCAAAACAAGACTATTTGAGAGAATTTAAAACATGTTTTAGATACGAATATTACTTGGATTATATTTCAAATGGAACAAACAATATGCTTAAGCATTACTTGGTTTTACAACATGATAGAACAGTAACAATAGAAAACAATACAATTGAATTGAATAAACCAGTGACCGATTCTAAAATGTATTTATATGTTAATATTATTAATATTTAATAAAGATATGTAAAAAAAAAGGTTTCTTGCATAATTATAATCTCTCTTTTTAAACACTACATTTCAAAAGCATTTTGCAAACAGGCTATAACTGCGTACAGATGTTTTCAAAATGCAGGGTTTGACATCATTTTTTTTTTATTTAGAAAATTTGTGCCACCACTCCTTAAAACAATCCTGGGGAAAGCTCTGTAATTTATCCCACTGTAAAGTTTACCAGTATTTTTTACAAGTTAAGTGTAACAGTACTATGTGTATAGGTAATAGTTAAGTATACAGTTAATTAAATACTGTTGTGTGACGTGTATAATCAGTTAGTGCCAATAACTATTTCACCAAAATACTAATTGTTACGATTATCGACATGTTACCTTAAAAATGTATTTTTTTAAAATTTTGAATACAAGATACAATCATATATCAATTGTATATACATAAACTGCCAATTTTATATTACAAAGGTACCGGTAAATTAATGCATTCAGTTAAAACTTATATATATTAGGCAAAAATTGCATAACAGACAACCTAGTGAGTCTCGGCTAAATACTAGATAAGAACAAGTCAGATGTACATTGGTGGTATGCATTTTTTAAAGGAATCCTGTAGTAAGTGTACTTGCTGTTTTTCATCAGTTCTTAATTAAAACAAACAACTTTACTGAATGAAAAGTATTTATTAGTTTAATATTGTCAATTTGGAAACTTGCAAGTATACCTATAATCAAATATTAATTTTAATTAAGTTGAATATTAATTAATCCAAAAGTGCATTGCCAATCCAGTTTTGTTATCAGTTGGCCATTATGCATGACCTTTTTATCTCCACTTAGCTCCACCTAGTTTATCTATATGCGCACTGTGATTAGCTGACCAGATTTTTAAACACAGTTGTAAAATTTGCTGCATCACCTTCAACCCATTTTCAAGCCCTGTGTAAGGCACTCCTTGAAATACGTTTCAGTAGTAAAACTTGTATTAATCAGTTAGTCATCATATTAAGTATGTTTTATTTTAGGCATTAAAATTAGAAAAGATATGCAAAGAAAAATAATGATTTAGAGGAAAGTAAGCTTTTGCAAAATTTTGTTAAAAAAATTCAAACACTAGTTGAATACCATTTCTGACAGTCAAGCGACTGTGTGCCCCTGTGTTTAATTGGCCTGTGGAGAAGCCTGCCAACAAGTGTCGATAACTGTCTATATCTGTCAATAGTTATAGCCATGCACTCATAGTGATAGTATAGCAATTCTCACAATGTGGTAACTTTATTGGAACACGCATATATGTTTTATCAGCCAACCATATGTTCTGTTACAATAGGGTAGGCCAGTCTTTGCAAATTACTGAGTCAGCAATCAGTTATTGTCATTTACAACTGGTGATAACTATATCCCTTGTTTTAATCCTATATAAAAAATGAAATAGGAAAAACACTTTCTATTCATATATTGTTATTTTGACAAAAAGTTCTGCTTTCAGGGGGACATGTACAAATGCAGTGCTAAATGTTGTGACAACCAGGCAGGCAGCATGGAACAGGTACAGAGATGTATAGAAAACTGCTCTATGCCATTAAATAAAGCACAGACGTATATTCAAGGTGAAGTGGAGCACTTTCAGGTAAATATTCAAGGTGAAGTGGAGCACTTTCAGGTATAACTTGAATATTCGAAGTCGCCCACATTGTTACTTTGGTGGTACTATTTCAGAATTGAGATTTTTACCTCTTATGGCCAAAGGTCAGAAGGGCTTACAAGGGCTTACGAGTGGGGATCAGAAAGTTCTTTTGCCATAATTTTTTTATTTATCCTTGTATTATAATAACTCAGGGAGCATGTGCCGCTATATGTTTGCAGTAATTTTGTAAAAAATTGATAATTTTTTATCATTAGTTGATATTCTATAGTAACTATGGAAACGTCGATTTACGTAGGCAGTTTTTGCTTTTTTCCTACCGCCGCTACTATTCAAACAAGCGTAGCATTGCCGAAACGCTTTTTATTTTTAAATAAAAAATATCAATGTGTATTGTATGCTTGTTTACATCCTTTAAAAAAATGGCACCAATTATGCGCATCTCAAAATGACGTCAGTATTATGATGTTACGGTATGCCATTTTGTTTGAAACAAAATGAAGTCGGGGCACTTGAAAATGGATTAGCACGTGAAGTACCGCAGTTCCGTAAAGTTCTGCTTAATGTTAGGTAATACACCTGCTCAAAAAGAGGAACAAAAGTATATTCGGTAAATCAAATGTTTCAAGGTCTATAGTGTTTAAATGTCACAAAATTAATGTTTTGAGATGGCCGGGAATCAGTCATTCAAAAAGAGCAATTAGGAAGTTGATTTGAAGACAAATTGGAATCAAAGCATGTTTTACAGAATTTTGTGTCCAGTATACCATCTTCTGATTTTGTTAACATGTTCACTGAATCATGTAAATGATGGCAAAAACATATAGACCACGGAGGAGAGTATTTTGAGAAGAAGTAACTCAGTAATTTTGATACAAAAGCACCTGTTTAAAAATATTGACGTCGTTTTTTGTTGAATACAACGGCATCATTTTGCCCCGACATATATAACTGCTATGCTTTGAAAAGTGCTTTATTTTCTTAATAGTTGATGTATCAAGCTAAAATTTTCAAAATATGTCCCATATATATAAATCTCAAATACAATAACACTATTGTGCATTGTATAATTGATATATATAAGTTATGGCAAAAGTCTACAAACTTTCTGATCCCCCCTCGTATGTCGTGATAATTTGTCCATAATCTGTATTTCTTTCTATCAATACTGCACTCAAACAATAATGATCATCACGTCATGTGGTGCAACTTGCATAGATGAATCACATATAATAAAACCAGTAGTTCTATGCCAAGCAGCTACAAATGGTTATAGGGCACTAAGTGTAACCTTTGTCTGTTTTTAGCTCATCTGAGCCAAAGGCTCACAGGTGAGCTTTTGTGATCACCTGGTGTCCGTCGTCTGTCGTCCGTCGTTAACTTTCAGCTTTTAACAACTTCTCCTCTGAAACCACTGGGCCAATTTTTATAGAATTTCACAGAAATGTTCCTTGGATGACCCTCTATCAAGTTTGTTTAAGCCATCTTGATTCGTCAAAAAACATGGCCAGGGGGTGGGTTAGTTTACTATATCAGCTATGGTAAAAACCTAAAAATTCTTCTTGTCAGAAACTACTGGCTTGATTTTAAAATAATTTCACAGAAATGTTCCTTGGGTGACTCTCTACCAAGTTTGTTCAAGCCATCTTGTTTCGTCAAAAAACATGGCAGCCAGGGGTTGGGGTTAGTTTTGATGTCAAATTACTTCCCTTGTTTTGTCTGTATATAGCAATTATTATAAGAAGAGGTAATAAACTCTTTTTTTTTTGCTATTATTATACAATATTATACTAGATATAATTCATCATAAAAAGATAAATGATACAATTATAATCAATGATTGAATATTATTCAAATATCATTAACCATTTTAAAAATAGGTGTTTTTCTGAATATAAAAGTCAAGAGTTTTTATGGTTCAGACAGTGATGGTTTACTGCTTCATAATAAAGCAATACCATATTTTTAGCTAGTTTCATCACAGCAAGAAGTCTGCTTGAGATTTTCAGTGTCAAAGTGTAATTGAAATCTTGGAGGAGGAGCTTAATTGTTTTTTGGGGAGAGTGCACTGCGACAAAGATTTTTTCCAGTGATATACTTTGGGAAGGCTTGTGTTTGAAACTCTTAGGAATATTTATTGTGCTGGAATTGCGGATTGTTTCATGCACAATAGTTTAGTCTGATGCTTTAGTTTGAAACCGTTCATAAACATAACAGGTTAGTTTTGTTCTGGAACTGGATTTTTATCTTAGTTCAAGACTTAGCATCTATAGTAAAAACTTCAAAAGCCTTCTTGTCAGAATCTACTGACCTGATTTTGATGTAATTTCACTGACATTTACCATGGGTGAACCTCTACCAAGTTTGAACTCTTCTACGCATCTGTTACATTTTCAAAACAAATCAAAATTCTAACTACTTGCCCATCTTGTCTTTCTGGAATTTTGAGCGTACATGTTTAATATAATCTACTTATGTTGAGTGACTCAAGGTCAGTCAGGTGAGCGATATAAGGCCATCCTGGCCCTCTTGTTTCTTTCCTCCAGAATAATGATTATTGATCAATTACTTGTGATGGGGTTATGTATTTAATTAATATATTGTTTGTTCCTGTATAATTATAAAGTCAAATTCGATATTTGTCATAGTAAATAAAATTTTACAGGAGTTGTGGCCCTTTTTTACTTAATTTTTGGTAAGAAATTAGTTTCCAATCAATAATGGGGGCACATGACTATTTCTTTTTCTTTCCTGAAGGTGATTCACCAGCACTCGCCTTTATACTTAAAATTCATCTGCTATGAGAGAATATAAATTCACTTTAAACATAAAATGTGTGTTGAAAAAAAATAGTGTGTTACATGGTTAGTAGCTTACAATGTCAGCTGTATTTTGGCGAGTGCAAGAAAAGTAATAAATGTGATTCTTAAAATTGTTTATAGAATGTATGTATAATTTATTATATATTGGTTATAATTAAAAACTAAATTGCTTAATTGCAGAATCGCTTGAACAGATGTGCTATGGATTGCCAGGACAAAGTGAGAGATAAAGTAAAACCAGGAATGTCGACCAGCGAGACAGAATTACTGCGCCAAGATATGGAGAAATGTGTCGAAAAGTGTGCTGACTCTCATGTGAAAATGTTGCCAGACTTGTACAAAAGATTGAAAGACTCGTTATCCAAAAACAATTATTAGTTCTCTCTTGATTAAAAAATATATTTTATTAGTGAGAATTTGAAATGTCAAGAGGCAAGCCCTCTGATTAAACTTTACACAGGTTGTCAATGTCGGATAGAAAGTTGAGGTGTCGACTAAAAGCAGCATTAACATAATGATGTATGAGGGGTGATCAAAATATACCCGGACTTTTGTTATGTCTTTTTTTTTCAGCGGTATGCTCCATTTTTTGCATATTTGAATATGAGGTAGTTTAAATATCTTGAATAAATGTGCAAAATTACATTCTACTATCACCAGTAGGTTAAAAAAACACTATGAACACTATTCAATGTAGTCATTTACGCGATTGCGGAGTAGTGAGACGACATTATCAAGGAGTTGCTTAAGCAAGTGTGACGTTGAAATGTTTATGATTTTCCGAAGAAGTGCCCCCCTGCCTGTACACACAGGTGATACCGATCTACCCATCTATCATATATGGTATTACCAATCTCCATCGCATTGCTGCGAAATCATCTGAGTGGATGAGCGTAGTTCTGTCCTTAATGTAAAACACCTACCTTTCAATGGTGATATTTCCTAAACTACTAGATCTACAGCACATCTGTTGGGCAATATTAAATAATTTGATGTCATATTTCGTCTCATTCATCTTTTTCATTGTCTGCGTTTTGGTCACACATAGATTTATGCAAAATTTGATAACTGATATTCTGAAAATACGATAAATATATCTGTGTTTTTTGGACACAATGTGAAACAACTGCCCCACATATGAAAACGGCAAGAACTGATGTTTGGACAAAATATCAACAGTTACAAAAGGCGTCATTCTACCAGCAGATGAAGTTTGGCATATTTTTTGTTCGCATTTAATGGAGTTAGTGATTTTAATATGGTGGGCATTGGGCCATTTAGATGTTGCTCGGCTTTTGTAAAACAGGAGTATTGAAATCACCCATAACTTTTTTTATCAGTAAGGGTGGAGTAAATTAATTCAAAGAATTTATAATAATTAAACATGCTACCAGTGGGGAAAATTTTAATGAAATAGTCTGACCTGTTTTCAAGATATAGCAAAAGTCCACATATTTTTTTTATCATCCCTGGTAATGGTCACTTATTTGGTAATGCTCGGATTGAATTTGATGGAATGGCCTGTGAGCAAATTTAATTTTGTGATAAAATGATATATTGAAATTTAACAAAATAGTGTTATGATATGAAGTATCAAAATATGTTCAACCACATTGTGTGATATGATATATATTATAAAACTTGTAAAAGAATATTCTGGTTATTTGTTCATTTTCTGACAATATTCTTCTACAGTAAATTCATCCCAAACCAAAGCTAAAGACGTTTACCTACATGATCCTGTGCAAGTAGTTTCCACACTTGTGTCAAATTTGTCTGTGTTGATTGGCTATGAACTTTGTTCTAGTATAGCTGTGAATCTGCCACTTCTGAATATGTTAGGAAATACTGGTACTCAGTCTTGTACAGATTAACCATCTTGAATCCCAGGATTAAGTACGCTTATTGCCATTAGTCCCCACCACCTGTCTGTTGGCATACTGTCTCTAATATTTACTGGCAACCCTAAAAATATTTTCCAATTTCAAAAAAAGTTTGTTTTTTTGTTCATCTGTGTGATTTCTGTTGCACTGTCACTGCATTATACCTAACAAAATTTTATTTTTAACATTCTTAATTTGCTGCATGATATTCAAAATGGTCATCTTGAATGTCAGAGAATACTGCCTAAAATAGACTCCATCCTGATATGACTGAAAAACTGTTATTTTTGTTATTCAGAACAGTACAATGCATCTTTAATGTATCTATCTAAATAATATAACTTGGTTAACATACAACTAAACGGGTGACCGGCTTGCTTTGAACATTACTATAATTGTGGTTAAATTATCAATCCCTGTGTGGTTCCAGGGAGCCATATGAGTATGGCAAGAATAGGATCACTGGCTCATGCATGTCATAGGAAGCGACAACTTGAGTAATACGATATAATTTGCTGAAACTCTGCAATTCTGCAGGTATCTAGGTTCTAGGTTCATTCTGCATATTCATTTATTGGTGTTTTTTTTTTTAATCTGTATGTTAATTTGTTGTCTTTTTGAACATGTAGAGTGAATCTGGAATATTCCTTCCTGTTGGCATCGAATAACCTTTAATGTGTTGGTACGCCGTTAAACCTCATTCATTCATTCATTGAACATTACTAGTAGCTCAGGAGAAAAAAAAAAGAAAATCTTATCTACTTGCACTTTTGAGCTATTGTGATCTACCTTCATCAGTCGTTTGTTGTCTCTCTATTGTCTGTAGTCAACTTTTGCTTCAGTGGGTTTCTCTGAAATCACTTGACAGATATTCACCAAATTTTGTGGGAAGCATTACCAGTATTACACAAAGCTCTCTCAAATTTGTTCAGATGATGACCTTGGAGCTAAATTTGGCCCCGCTCCAAGGGCTTATCAGTATTTTTATTTCAAAATTTCAAAAATCTTCTCCGTAAGTGAAATGCCTGGAGCTTTGATATTTAGCATGTTGTATCATATAATGAGTTTCGATCAAGTTTGTTCAAGCCATGACCCTAGGGTCAAAATTTACCCGTGCCTGGGACATGTCAGTAAAGGGGTTCTATTCCAAAAGTGCAAGGCCTTAAGCTTTGATATTTTGGATGTAGTATCATCTAATAAGTTTGTTCAAGCCCTGACCAAAGGGTAAAAATTTGCCCTGCCCCGGGGACATGTCAGTTTTATAACGGGAAATTTACATTTAAAAATCTTCTGAAGAAGAACTGTCCAATCAAATTTGTTCATATTTGATATAAATGATCCCTATCACTAGGAGTTTCAAATTTGTTCAAATAAAGGGGCTTGGATTGATTGGGGCCCAGTAAGGTGACAGATTTTTACATCAGAATACTATGGGAAAACAGAAAATTCTGCTTTTCTGATCTATTTTAGGAGTTATTTTCATTATCCTCACGTTAATATGCAATATTAGCTTGTATTTATTTTATAGACAGTGGTATCAATGTTGTTATATATGTTAAGGTATTTCAATTTCAAAGCAGTACTTAAAATATAAAGTTGTCTTTGTTACTTATTATACTACCATAAATAAATGCATACAATGATATATCATAAAGAATCATGGATTCAACAATAACAAGTGTACAGAGACTGAGATTGAGACATACACACATTTCCATTTATAGAGTTAATATAGCCAATGGCCTTTCCTTTTTATACCCCCGACAAACGAAGTTTTAAGGGGGTATATTGGAGTCACCCTGTGGTCGGTCTGTCGGTCTGTCAGTCGGTCTGTCCGTTGCAATTTTCCTTGTCCGGAGCATCACTTGAAAAGTACTGGATGGAATTTCATCAAACGTCATACAATGGTAGAATATAATAAGAGGAAGTGCAGTGTACAAGAAACATAACTCTATTATTGCTAATTACAGAGTTATTGCCCTTTGATATTTTTTCTTGTCCGGAGCATAACTTGAAAAGTACCGGATGGAATTTCATCAAGCTTCATACAATGGTAGAATATAATGAGAGGAAGTGCAGTGTATAGGAAACATAACTATATTCTTGCTAATTACAGAGTTATTGCCCTTTGATATATTTCCCTTGTCCGGAGCATTATTTTTAAAGTACTGGATGGAATTTCATCAAACTTCATACAATGGTAGAATATAATGAGAGGAAGTGCAGTGTACAAGAAACATAACTCTATTCTTGCTAATTACAGAGTTATTGCCCTTTGATAAAAAAATTGTTTCTTGTCAAACTTTTGTCCTTGTTAAATTAGATCTAGATCTAGCCAAGGACGATTGTTTAACATGTGTTAATGTTGTGATATCATAGTAATATAGTTTAATTATTATGGGTGATCTGTCGATCGCGTGGTTTCTACAACTGACACACCATTTTGTTATTGTCAAGTTTATAGCCCAGTGTGATATTGTGAGAAAAAGATGTCATTTTATCAGCCATTTTAACAGCTGACAAAATATGTAAACAATAAATTTGACAGGTTTCAACTTTACTTTTATTTTATAGAGTGAGTGCGCGATAGATCAAACTAGATAGGGGTGTATCCAGGATTTCAGTTAAGAGGGGGTGTGCAGGTGCGGATCCAGGAATTGACGTTAGGGGAGGGGGGGGGGGGGGGGGGGGGGGGGGGGGCAAATATACTTAAGGGAATGTATATACATTTATAACTTAATTCTTTTAAATAAAGATAAACAAAATAACACTTGTACCTTGAGTTTTTTTGTAAGCGTTATTTCAACAAAAAAAAATGTCACTAGGCATGCTCGAACGTTAGACCTCCAGATTGACAGGCGCGCGCCTTACCTATTACGCTACAGCACCACTTAGAATTAGTCTTAGACTAAATCATAGCACATCACTATCTTGTTAGGAGCAGGCTGATGGCATATTGTTTTTCTGGCTAAATTTTTTTTTTTAATATAACATTGAATGAAAATAGATGAAACCTAGATTTCAGTGTTGAACTGAGTATTTGTTTGCCTCAGTTTGTCCACCACTTTGGTTGTTTCTGTTTCAGTGCTTTTGAAAGTTTGGTCTACAAAGTGTAAATATTTTAAGTGTATACATGTTTTAGCAGACTGGTCCATTTAAAATCATTTACACATGTCATGACTTGCAAATATACATACATTTTCTTCTGCGTTTGGCTTTCTGCAGATGATGATCGACATGTAAAAAAAGGTATTCAGCTCTTTTTTAATTTTTGCTCACGTTGATGGTGCATCCATGACAAACTTTTTCGCATAAAAACGATAAAGATTTAACGGCAAGGGAAAAAAAAAAAAAAAAGACCAAACACTGGGCGACAGTAGAATATACTCAAGCATCATGCTAGAAGTAGTAAGTTTGTACATATTTTAGGTACATCAAATACGTGCTTAATTTGTTTTAACACAAATCGTTTAGATGGTTACTTGAGTTCAGGGTAAATGTGTAGAAGAAAAACCTATGCTTGCATTTTCAAATACAGCTCGCAATTTGCAAGTGGTGAGTGCTTAAATTCAAGCCCTGACTGAAGAGCCAAATGTGTTAATAAATGGTTTAAATGTCCCATATATATAGGGGTTTCACAGTTGTTCAAATAAAGGGATAAGGGTATACTGGGGTCCCATAAAGTGACTTATTTTTACATAGAAAACAGATGACATAATTCTGTTTTTCGAACCTATTTTACATATTTCAATTATATTGAGGTCTGGAACATTGTTTAGTCGTAACAGTTGAGACTTTGTCCTTGAAAGAGGATTTAATATCCATAAGAGGTTAACAGGGGCCCAAAAAGATGTGAATTTTCAAAAAATCTTCTCAAGAAAAGTCCAGCCAAATTGTTCATATTTGGTATAAATAATCCCTATGAGTAGGGGGTCATTTTTTGTTCAAATGAAGGGGCTAGGATCTATTGGGATCCAGTAAAGGAACTTAATAATATGAGAAAACAGATAATTCTCATTTTTCTCATCTATAACTGTAAGTTCTACATAGGCTTAGTCCATACAAAATTTGAAAGGAAGTTACATGCAAAACAAAATGAGCAACTTAAGTCCACCTTGGGCCTCTTATTTTATTTGTGACAGGGGCTAACCAAATCAGCAACATGTTTATGATAGAGCACCGAACCCATGTTAGGAGGGTCGTGGTTTGGATCCTCCGCCACAGCTATGTGTTGTCTTATTCAGCAAGACACTTTTTCTGCATATTATTCTAAGTACTGGTCCATAAGAAGGAAGATTCTGAGCATGATTGTAATAACTTGTTTCACAATTGAACAAATTTTAAGTTTAAAATGCTATTGAACACCCATGAGGGTTTGAGATCGCATAACTGAACATGTTTACTTATTTAAACACTGATTCTTTTTTTTTCATGAATTGAATTTTGTTATAGATAAATGAATAGATATAACAATGCTTTAAAATCTGTTTGGTGGATCACGTGAAGAAGTTATTTACTACACAATTTTTTATTTCGAAAATGCAAACGGTAGTAACTTAGTCAAAATTCATTCATCGAACCTGAAAACAAAAGGAATATGTACCACTTATCTTCAAAACAAACCTTCCCAGCAAATTTTGTTTATATCTCTGGATAGATTTTTAATCTCAAAAATGGAACAACAGAAAATAAAAAATATGCAAAAGGAGATGAGCAACTAACATCACACTGATAATTCCCAGCAAGTATCATCCAAATCTGATTACAGATTGTGACAGACATCGAAAGCACAAAAATTTAACAGTTTTATTCTGTTACAGTTTTATTCTCTGTTCTATATAAATTAATAAAGCAGAGCAGGGGAATATAGAAATGGGCTGTGTCCATCCATGTGTGAGTGCAGACGAACATATCTCCTTCAATTGTGATTGGAATTTTAAATAAATTGGCACAAATGTTCACTAGGACAGGACGATGTGTCATCAGTGACTTTGGTCTGTTCAACAAAGGTCAAGGTCACAGTTCCGTCCGTCCGTCCGCTGCTGTCCTGACTTTACCTTCTTTAGTTGTGATTGGATTTTTAAATAACTTGGCACAAATGTTTAACTAGGACAAGATGATGTGTCATGCAAAGAGTCCTGGCTGTTGTTCAAAGTCAAGGTCACAGTTCCATCCACTGCTGTTCGGACCGTATCTTCTTTAGTTGTGATTGGATTTTTTAATAAATTGGCACAAATGCTAACCAGCCCAACATGATGTTTCATGGGAATGAGTCGGGTCTATTCGTCAAAGATATTTTTTTCTTTTGTTTTGGGGTTATAACTTACATATTTATTGTTGGCTACGTATTTCAGTTTGCGGCATTTACATGTGATTTATGTGCTCGGCGACTTTTTCATTTTGCATAATTTAAATTCACTTCTCTGGAAATGTCTTTAAGGGTTAACAAGATGGCGGGGGATATGACCACGTTAGTGCGACCCCTTGTTTTTTTTACGAAATGACTGCCCACCATTTTTAGCTTACCTGAGCAAATGTGTCGACGTGACGTAAAACACCATTCATTCATTCATTCACCTGAGCAAAGCTTAAGGTGAGCTTTTCTTTTTTGACCACCCTGTGTCTGTCTGGTTGTGAAGTTTTTGTTGTGTTCACCAAATCCAAATCGAATAATTAATGTTGGACTTGTAGCCCTTGAAACATAAAAAATTGCAAGTATTTGACCCGTGTACTCTAGCACTAGCAGTTAATAAAACTTACACAGTATTAATATAACCAATATATCTCGGATGCATTTTTAACTGGCCAAAGCAGATACTTAATGTTAGAGTTATCACCCATGAATTGAGTTATATAATTTTGTGTACTTTTTTGCACCCACAGCTTTCATTGGATCCTTGCCATACATGCATCTAAGTTATATAACCACAAGTTTTTGAACTGGCCAAATAGGATTATTAGTGTCGAAGTTATGGCCCAGAAATCCACAAAGATTGTTCTATTAGACGGTATGTCCACTCTAACACTTGCTGTATTCATTTGATCTTCACCAAACTTACATATTATGAAATGTCAACCTGCAAAATTTGAATGTTTGAAGTATGGCCTTTGCATTATCAAACATTGCCTTCTTTGGCACTGTCTCCTCTGCCATAGGTGAACAACCTGGGGTGAACAACTTGGGGCCAACATGGCAATCTTGCTTATAACTATTGATTACTTGCTTCTATGCTTAACTCATCTGCAACCTGTATAAAAACGCATGTTTCATCAAAATCCAGTGTTATGAATGAAGTAGTAATGGAACCAGCTAAAACTGGGTTCCAACAATGGGTATAAATAATCAGTACAAAGAGTTGAATGAATATTTATTTAAAATATTACACCTTCGATATATAAATATAACTATTTATAAAACAAACAGCACCTTGGTATCTACTATGTTTCATTTATTCAACAAAACATACATATGTATTGCTTTCCATCTCCATTGTTTCACTAAACATCTTAAATTGAGAGTTTCCTCAACTCTAGTTGAAATGCTTTAACTTCATTTGTATTGATGTTTTTTTACGAACTGCGATGTTTTGTGTGCGAAATACTTGAGTAATGGTCTAGGGATAGAGCATCGCAACTCCCCTGTGGAAAATCGGGTCATACAAAAGACTTTACTACATGTAGTACTAAAAGCTTCCTCGCTTGGTACTCAGCATTACAAAGATAGTCCTTGGTCTGGTTGGCCCATTGTCAGTATGTGACTGGGTGAGGTATCTGTGTCTAGTGTGACTGCACTTAAAATATTGCCTCAGGTAGACACCTTCACCATACAACTGAAAAATTGTTTAAAGTGACTCTAAATCCATACAACAGATCATTTACTGTATAATGAGTTCCAAGTAAATAATTAGAGAAATTGAGTATTTTTGATGAGGAAAATCTCAGCTTGGATGTTAAGTGAAACTTGCCCCTGGTAAATAATACAAACTCGTACATGTATTATATAGGAGTGAATGTCATAGAACCTTTACTTCTATGAAATATAACATTAATAAGTGTAAAAGCTATAATTTTTAAAAAAAAGAGGGCCTATAATTGCTCTTCTTGTAAATAGTGGCCATATCTATATTTAAGACAAACAATCACCATGATAACAATGAACAAATTGTGAATTAGATATTGACACTTACAAAATAAGAGACTGCCAGAAAAACAATTACAAATAAGATAATCAAATATTGACAATGATAAAATATAAGACTTTCTGTTATTCATATGTAATAGCACACACAGCTTTGGCATGTATCAACCTTAATGTGTGGTTGATAGACAAGGCAATCGGAAAATCTTACAACTCGGGCTCCAGTGAGCTTTAAATAAATTCTCAAATTAGTAAAAATACAAAAATAGTTTAAAGCTGACATGTAATTTGACACAATCTGAATAGCACTTGGTGCATTTAAATGTAATGATAACGATACATTATATGCATTTGTCACATAGTTTATAGTACAGGAATGTAATACATTCATGACATATTTTTATCCGTTAACCCTGCTTGAAAATTGCCAAATTACTTTCCAACTTGTCCCAATATGTAAATGACATCAATTTGTCATGGTAAAATGACTTTATTTAAAGCCGTTTAGTCAAACAACAACTGACAGAAAATAATATGTCCGATTTATTCTCGTTCCTTATAGAAGTGATCTATTAAATAAATAGTAAATGTACCATTTTCCTGATTTATTATTTTTTATGTATTAAACTCTTTAGCAAAACAACAGAGCCTCGCATAATATATTTTTGCCAACTTATTTCATGAATTCAATAATAAATGAACACTTATGTACAACATTAAGTTCTCTATTTTTTGAATAACAGAAATAATGCACAAATAAAACAGTAGGTCATTTTGTGCAGGAGTAAACATTTCTGCGATGAGGATGTCATGCTGTTTATTAATGTGTATTATTTTACCTTGGCAGTTTACAAATTATAAAATGGTAAATGAATGAACCAGTGAAAAAATAACAGATTAACATTAAATAAATAACAATATCAGCAAATGAATATGCAAAATGATGTTTTGATTGATTAAATATTTAGCATTATTTCATGCCGTCGAGGGCTAACAGAAGATCAGTTAACCTAACCCCTCTTTGCTGGCAAGGTTAACCAATACTTGATCACACCATCTCTATAAGTAACTGATAACTTTCCCACTTAAATCAGTGGTGAGAGTTGAATGACAATGATACTCAATGTCGTATATCGATCATCATAGACACTGGCCAGGTGGGGATTCAAACTCGTGACCCCTAGATTGATAGTCAGATGTGCTATCAACTGAGCTAACTGGGTCCGGTTCAAAATGAACCAACAACCATGTTAATTGCAGAACTGAAAAGTCCATCAAATTCTGTCCAAATACTCAATTTAACTGACACTCATATGGTGGATTCCTACCGCAATGACTGGTCCATTGTAATACATTGTAAAAATGTTGCGGAAATTTATTTTCATCTAACCTAGGCATGTAGCCCAAGTTAGGAAATCCCTTTTTAATATATTATTTTGGCATGTTTAAATAGATATGATATATAGGAAAACTATGTTTTTATCCAATTTTAAAAAATGGAAAATCCTGATAAATTCCCTTTAAAACTGTCCTTTACTGACCTGCAGGATTGTAAAATATGCCTTGCGGCAATTTAAGGTGACCCATAATCCAATTGCTTAACTGCATACTGTGCAAAAGGATGTAAATTCGGCAAAACCATTAATGATAGAAGTGTTTTTCCAGAAGAGTCTATCACAGGACAGGGTTTTTTATGTGTGATCAGTGACCAGACTGATACATTTATACAGTTTCAATATGGATGTGTTGGATCAAATTCTGTTGTCCAGACAGAAATATGTTTGCATCAGTAATTTTTATGATATATTAAAAAGGTTGACAACAATTGTTTACAGATGCATCATCAATGTAAACTAAATATATAACATTTGTGATTAATAGAAAATTTCCATACTGACTATACATATTTGACATAACTTTAATCCATAAACCAAATATGCAGTATGACAAGTGATTAAATTTTTAAAATGAATTGACATAAACATGTCACCTTCAAGGACTTTTATTCATGTACATTTCGTTTATTGCAATCAATGCAATATTCCTTTGATCTTAGCCAACGCACGGTTATGTCACATAGCAAATGTGCCATATCATTCAATACACACATTGGAATAGTAGTTTGTTTGAGTTCACTTGAAAAATAATTTCATCAAAAGGTATTTATATTACATTTTAAATATCTCCCATTAGATACAAACCTTTTTTTATGAGTTTCATAATAGTTTTGACATTATTATTTTAGAGTGATGAAAAGCGATAGTAAGTAAATTTGTATGAAATCATTTATATTTAAGTGTTATTGGCTAATCTGTTTAAATGTCATATACAATAAATGTGTTTTGACAATGTTCTAAATGTTGAATGAGACACCAACTCACAGCGACACTACATCTGGTATACACTTTACTTCTGTATCCTGAACCCATCGAAAATGGTTCATTTAAAGAAGAATACATGATGTCAGCAATTAAAATGTACATGTTTAGAAAAAATTAGTTGAATTCAACACAGATAGCATGAAGAATATTCACAACAGTTCTCTTTTAGCAAACAAACTGATAAAATGGTGCGTTGGGTAGAATACATATACATTCATGGCCATTACATACACCGTTTGGCGATTCTTACGGCAGGACCTAACCTGGACCGATTTGCATTTGAATTTTAGAACAGTAAAATCAAACTCTAAATGCTTCGGTCTATACTTAATGTAAAAGATATCATATCAATAGTGTGCAATGTAAAACGAGGCACGACAAAGATGAAATGTACATTTATAGTATACGCTGTGTAATTTGGTTGCAAGTAAACAATAAAAGAAATTTTTGATTACAAGTAAAAATGAAAAAAAATTTTGGTTACAAGTAAACAATAAAAAAGACTTGTTTACACTTTTAGTTACAAGTAAAAAATAAAAGACTTTTGGTGACAAGTAACAATGAACAAGACTTTTGGTAACAAGTTAACAAAAAAAAAGACTTGTATACAAGTGAACAATAAAAAAGACTGACACTACAATGTATATCACAGTAATTAGTTTATCATTTACTCATGTTAAAGGCAGTATATCAAGAAAAATCACTTTGAATATCTTGAATAACGAGTCTTTGTAACAGTTAGTGATTATTAAGTAATAATTTAACAATCAAGAAACCAGTCTTTGTAACAGTTAGTGATTATTAAGTAATAATTTAACAATCAAGAAACCCAAAGACAGCGACCCCAGGGAGTGGCCTGGGTTTCTTAACAGTTAAATTTTTACTTTATGTAAACTAACTGGCTAAGTGTTAAACATCATTTGACTGAAGTTTATGTAACTCTGAGCAGAGCTATGATGAAAGCTGAGATGATTGACAGCCCATCTGTTGTTAAGGCCATTTCTAAGCATAGCTTGCGTGGCTTTGTAGTTTGTACACAACTCTTTCAGAATTGAATCAAGGGTGGAGTCTGTACAATGTCATTCACGCATGCGCTGTGATGACGAACTTCTTAATAATTAAGAACCAACTTAATAGCTAAATTATTTTGTAGACTGTTTTAACAAATAACAGTGACCAAATTTTGAAAATTGAAGCAATTCCATTGGTTGTCAAATAAGGTTAAACACTAATTATCATTAATAATTGAAATTAAAATACAAATTATTTCAGAATTCCAAATCCCAAAAATGTGACAAAAATGATATTTTAACCGGAGTCATGAAAAAAAAATGAAATGCCCATTCCACAATATAGAACTTTGTCATTTGGACACTTTCTAAGGTAGAACATATTACACAATATGTAAACCAGTATGACAGATCAACTGGAAAACAAAGTTGTTATTCATTTGAAATGTCACAAAATATGTTGCAATTTTAAGCGGATTAGGCAAACCAAGTTAGAAAATTCCTTTTTCAATATATTATTATTTAAAATTGGCACATTTAAATGATATTCTTCTGGGATCAGTAAGTGGATATAGGCATGATATAATTATTTGGAAAAAGAAGTTTTCATCCAATTCTAAAATCTTGAAAATTCCTGATACACTATCTTCAGAGGAACACACGGCAGTCTCAATTTTTTTTCAATCAACACTTTGTTAAGACAAAGTTATCATTTCATGCTATTAAAATAATCTTAAAAACAACATAATTTCATTTTCCTTTTAGAAAAGGGAACAAATTTTGTTTATGACTCAAAGTAACATTTAAGATTAAATATGACTAAAATGTGTTTCATTACTTTTATTGACATGATAGAAAATCAAAAATATTTAGTAACCATGTATTTTTAAAGATTTTCTTCCACTGATTTTAATATAGTGTCGCCACAAATTTGTACAAAATAGTGTCACCACTAATAATTAAACGTTTTTGTGAACATTTTTTTACAGGTACATAAAAAGATGAAAAAGTACCTCACGAAATCTAATTTAAGTTGTGACAATATATTTAGTTTAACTTCCATGCTGTGATTTACATTTTAAAATTTACCCAGGACTTCTGAGTGCTTCTGTTGTTATAGATATACAGTGAATTTTGGCTGTTACACCTGTGCATGCATTGCCCCTTCACGACTGGATTTGATCCAACGTAGACGTTTACCATGCAACCTAAATTGTGCCCAGACGCCCAACTGCAGAACGGCACAAACTATCGGGATGTAGACAAGAAGATTAAAACAGCCCTGTCTATATTGCTCCATGGAACTAGGATCTAGGCTTCTCCCGTGGGTCTTGATACTACCGATTTCCTGACCTGATTGGAATATGTCGTGACCTGAAATGAAATACCGGTAACATTTTGAGGATATTTCATACAGGGAAAGATTTAAATAAATACAGTATGTAAGTGCTAAGGTCTTTATCATTTGATTTAAGGTCTAGTGGTAGATCCAGGACTGGAGGTTAGTGGGTTTGATCCCCAGCCAGGGCCATACATTGTGTCATAGAGCAAGACATTTTATTTGTACATGCTTAGTACTGGTCTTACCCAGGAAGACACTGAGTGTAATTTGTTGTAAGAACTTCTTTCACAATGTAAAATAAATTTGTTTAAAATAAGTAAAAAAAATAGAAACCTGAGACTTGTTCCAAACTGGTAATTCACTTTATTTTAACTTCTATAATGGAATAAACAGCATATAAACATTCTCTTTACATATCCAAAAAAATAGATAAAATGAAAATTGGAGTATTATGATTTTTTTATAATACCGAAAGTCTGTCATATGTACCTGTTTGTTGAGACAGAAGCCATGTACCAATAAGAGGTGCCAAAGTCTGACCCGGTTTGGACAATAAAGCTGCAGTACCAAATATGAGAGCTGACACAGCCTGACTTCGACTGTGCAGAACGTAATCCTCGTCCACTAAATCGCTGATGACTAGATTCAACAACTTGCATGTGCCCTCCGTGAAAACACGGTTGCTGAAATTTCAAAAAAATAAATTAAATAAAATCTTAGGTAATTGTATTAATCCAAAATTTGGCAACTTAGTAACATTTGAATTTAATGATGTTCACGATATGGAAATGTGCAAAAGATTTGTTTGTTTGTCTGAATATTTAGCATCATTTTTATGACATTGAGGGCTACCAGGTGATCAATTAATCTAACCACTCTTTCCTGGGATCCTATGAGATTAATCAGTACTCAAGCACCCCATCTCAGCAAGTAACTGATAACTTTCTCACTTGAATCAGCATTGAGAGATGAATGACAATGAGACACAATTCGTATATCAATCATCAAAGAGACTGTGGATCAGCTGGGATTCCAACTCACAATGCCTGGATTCATAGTCAGATACACTACTGATTGAGCTAACTTGGCCTGACTACCAGGATATGGAAATGTGCAAAAGAATATTAACATCGAAAAAAACGTAACAAAAATCTGTTAAAATTGTATTTTATAGGGGATTTATCAAGATTTTTCAAACCTTTAAAAATTGGCTAAAAACATTTTTCCCCGATATATTATGCTAATATATACTCACTGATCCCATATTGTGAAATGGAGATCTAGTTAAACATGCCAAAGTAATATACTGAAAATGGATTTCTTAATATGGGCTACGCACCTAGGTTAGACTAAAATAGATTTCCCTATTAAAATATTTTGTGACAAACTATATGAATCACTTGATTTCATTTTTATTTCAATTTGATCTGTTATACAGGTTTCCACATAGTAACAAGAAGCCCAAGAGTGCCTGAGGATGCTCTACTGACTCATAGTGGCCATAGCACTTTTTGAAATTCCACAATATTTACCCTCTTTGGGGATCGTCTTAACAATTTATGGATAAATACCCCCACAACACCCATACTGAACAAAAACTTAATTACTATGAAAAGGAAATACTTTAAATTCCCATACCATTCATCTGTAAAAAAATATAGTCCCCAGTACAAAACCCTTATACAACCCAGCCCCTTAATTTGTCAGAACTTCAATCACCAACTCTTAGTGATTTGTTATGAGCAGAAATTATTCAAATTTTAAGAAGAAGTTTTTTTGTATACATGGATGCAAAATGAAAAAAATCAGTTTTCCCTATAATATTCCTATGTAAAAGTCACATTACAGGGCCCCAATATATCCCAGCCCCTTGATATGCAGAATCTTCAATCCTTGCTGATGTAAGGATAATTTATATCAAATATGAACTAGTTTGACTGAACGGTTATTGAGAAAAAATTTGTGAAAATTCCCCATTTTAACCTTATTGCCCCATCTGGCTGCTTATGGAAATTCAATTCTCTTTATTGAAAAAAAAAAGAATTATTGTTACTAGACAATGCTTTAGATCTCAAATTAAACAACATATTTACCCAAATGGACAAAAAAATGAGGATTTCCCATAGTATTCCTATGTAAAACTCAAAGACACATTGTCACGTCTCATACACCAATTAATTTTGTGCTGTTCTACATATAGAGACATGCACTTCTGGAACACTGGATACATTACCAATGGTTCTAAAAGTGCCTTATTCCCATAGATATTCCTCTGTTGGTCCAAATATACAGAAAAAAACAGGGTTGACAAGGTTCCTTTTCACAATTTCGATCCCTTCATTTTTGACAATTCTGCCCATTTGTTGCAGTGTATCACTACGCATCTTTAAACTGTTATAGCATCATCAAACAGTTCCCAGGGTCACCCAAACTTTGCAAAAATCATGAAAATGTTCCAATGTTCCCATATGCACAAAGAAATATGACACTTTATGCATTTTTAACAAAAAAATTACCCAATTCTTTACACAGCTCTATTTCTTTGGCGTAATAATCTTACTACCATCATGTAAGGGAGGTAATTCTTCAGTGAGACCTTACAGGGTCTCTATACATCCCAGAGTCCCTTGATTTGTACAAACTTTTTCTTAATCATAGGGATAATTTATATAAAATATGAACGAATTTGACTGACCGGTTGTTGAAAATGAGATTTATGACAATGTTCAATTTTAATCATTTTGTGACGCCACCTGGCCGCTTTTAGAAAGTCATCCTTCATATCAAACAAAATCATATTTGTTATGACTAGAAGTTGCTTCAAAACTCAAACTGAATAAAAAAAGTCATAAATGAATGATAAAAAAAGAGAATTTTCTGTTTTCCAATAGTTTTCCTATATAAAACTTAAAGTCCCCTTACAGAGCCCTATAAATACAAGACCATTGATTTGTACAAATTTTAAACCCATACTCATTGGGATAATCCATATCAAATATGAACAAATTTGACTGACCGGTTTTTGAGAAGAAGATTTTTGAAAATTTTCTATTTTAACCATTTTTTTACCCACCCTGGCCCCGTATGGAAAGTCAATTCTCCTTATTGAGCCAAACCTTATTTCCTATGACTAGATGTAACTTCAGAACTCCAATTGAATAATAGTTTTGCTTAAATAGATGAAAAAAAAGAGAATTTTCTGTTTTTCCATAGTATTCCTATGTAAAATTTTAAGTCCCCTTACAGGGCCCCTATAAATTTCAGATTGAAAAAAAAAAATCTTCGGTATAGTCTCCTATGCAATAGAAACAGCCATGTGAAGTTTCAATTTAACTGGCCGAGTGGTTTCAGAACAGATGAAAGAAAAAGACAATTTTCTGTTTTCCCATAGTATCCCTATGTAAAATTATAAGTCCCCTTACTGGGCCCCTATAAATTTTAGCCCCTAAATTCTGATCTGCAATCAAACCCCTACACATAGGGATAATTTATGCCAAATATGAACAAATCTGACATACTGGTTCTTAAGAAAATGATTTTTGTAATTCCCAATTTTTACTCTTTTGGGGCCCCTCCTGACCCCTTAAGACAGTGGAACCCAGTCATTTTTACAAAACTAAACCGCCTTCACCAAACAATGCTTCTGTGAAGAAATAGGCAAAATCATTTCCATTTTAAAAAATAAATAAAAATATTTATTATAATGACACGTGTCCCCTAATTGAGCCCTCGGGGCATGGTCATTTTTAACCCTAGGGACACCATTAGAACAAATCTAACAAAACTATAGCTGGTTATCATTACTACATAAACATTTTGAAAATCTGTTGGGTTGTTCATTAGAAGAAGATTTCTGAAGTTTTGGATTATTTTTAATAATGGTGGCCATCTTGAATTTCAAATCGAAAAAAAAAAAATCTTCTGTATAGTCTCCTATGCAATAGAAACATCCATTTTATTTGATTTTATTTTTTATTTCCTCCAGTTTGGAGAGTATAAACATTTATATCAACATAATTTATAACATTATATAGAATTATGTACATGAATAATTGAATCGAGCTAATTATACATGTACAAGTTAAATTTAAATAAGTTTACATAATACTATTTACATAATATATTATACAACATTATGAACAAAAAAAACACAAGTCAGTCATTCAATTATAGATTCTAAGCATAATAATCTACAATAGAAAATATAGAAGCATAACCATGCATCGGATTATATTTGTTATTCAAGAATACATGTACCGGTATACATTTAATGTATAGTGTTGATATCAATATCCTTGGATTTATTCCTCGAAGAAACGAAATTCAAGACATAAAAGTATACTGATGCGCTTAAATTCTGTTTGGTTATTTGTATCTAAATAAATTACATACAAAAAATAAAAATAATTGTTTGGGTTTGGGTTATTTTTGTTTTGATCTGCTGAAATACAAACAATAGATGATAATAATACATAAATATTCACTATATACTGGAATATCGGCTCAGACTAAACGTACAATGTGATCCTAACCGATATCCCAGCATATAGCGTAAGTGTTTAGCTGAATTTTCACATTTCATAAAAGTTATGTAATTTAACACACTTTGGAGACGACAGATGACAGATGACAACGCATCATCACATAAGCACTTCTTGCCTTTGGCCAGTAGAGCTAAAAACTGTTTCATCCAAATGACGATGCAAAGGCATCCAGCAGTAATAAGTACTGTCTATTTTTAGAATGGGGATTTCATTTCAAGTTTACCAATCCAATTTAAATAACGATTTTGTCACGTTTTGGTGGATTTGAAATACCAAACCATTTGGATTTTGTTTATTAATGATAATAAGATGCTTTTTATTTTATTTTTATAGACATTTAATATCGTTTTTTCCTGATATTCTCCCTTTAAAAGGGTAATCTGTGTGCTCATCAACATAAATTAAGAAAAGAAATGCAATTTATTCTAATGTCATACAAATTCAATTACCCTCAACTCAATATATAGACAAATTAACAAACCTTATAATAACCTTGTCAGGGTAAGCAAAATGTATTCGGAATTTTTCAAGGACTAATTTCACCTTCAAAAAATATCACAAATACATGTAAAACCTTTTCTACCATTACCTGGCAATGAACACACAATTTTCCTCCCTTTATTTCTAAACTTACCTGGAAATGAACACACAATATTCCTCACTGTATTTCTACCCTTACCTTGCAATGAACACACACAACAGCCATGTGTAATTTGGACCTGCCAAAAACATGACAATGCTGAGTACCAGCTTCACAGCAAACAAGAGGCGTATGACAGAGTAGACACCATAACGACGACACAGTGAGAGGAAGTAGAGATTATTGATGTGCGGTGCCACAAAAGATATACCTGTCATCAAGAAAGCACAGATTTAAAAATATAATATGGCACATCTTAAAGGGATTATATTGGCAAGTAACACAAACACGCTGTCAATCCAGACTTTTCCTGTATGCAGTGTGCACAAAATAATGCTTATGTAATGACGTATAACCATTATTTACTTAAAAGTTATCAAATTAACAATGAATATTGGCCAAAACTTTAATACGTCCCGCAATAATGTATTGCGCAATGTTTACATTGCACTCCGTAAACTTCCCGAACAAAGCCTCGAAAACGAGATCGGGAACAAGTATTCATGATGTTATCCGATGATTGATCGGAAACCCGAAAGTGGTTCGTTGAAAATGGCGAATGTAAACAAAAACAAAAATGTGGCTTCAGAAACCCGATGTTTGTAATAAAAAGGTTATGCAATTAGACACTTTAGACGCGTATATCTCTAAGTTATAAGTGTATCTTTTTGCTGGGCGTGTGTATTTAGGACAGAGAATTGACGGTTATATGCCAATATAATTCCTTTAAATATTGTATTATTAACTGTCATCTAAAACAAACAAAAAACACAATAATTTAAATGATCAAGTTTTGATAAAGATTTAATTTAAATTAGTTTTATTTCCATCCATTGAAGAAACATATTTCTTTCAATTTTTACACACTAGTAATACATGTCACGCACACTAGTAATACATGTCACGCACACTAGTAATACATGACATGCAAAAACTAATTCTACATTAACCATGTAATTATGATCATGTTGTAAATAACTTAGAACTGAAATCAAACATCAATGGACGGAACTGGAGAACTTACCTATAAGGAAAGGTCCAAGTCCAGGACTGATAGCATCACCCAGTAAGTTTTCCAGAAAAAGGGGGAAGAAATTACTATTAAAATGGCAGTGAAATACCTGAAACGTAAAGTAAAATGTGAGTTATTAACTGACAGACAGGTATCCATGTACAGATTACCTGGAAAAGTCAGTAATGTATCTGACTGCCAATCCAGAGATCAGGAGTTTGAATCTCCACACAGCCAGAATCTCTGTAATGATTGGCCGTGAACTTTGTTATACAGCTATGAATCTTTCACCTAAGACTATGTGGGGAAAAAGTTTCTGACTTGCAAATATAGCATGTGTCTTGTACAGTTTAACCGCCTAGCGGATCCCAGGAACGTTGATTAGGTGTTTTGAGCGCTGTTACATGACATAGATATTGTTAAGAAAATAAAAAAGATGCAAAACCCCAAACAAACAAACAAATCATTTGCAGATTAAGATGAATTACAAAATTTCATTAGCTGATATGCATTGTAAAGCATAAAAACTTTTACATGGAGTTTTCTTGTTGTCTTCATGTTTTTAATTAATTTATAAAACAATAGCTATTTGAGGAAGAGACTGATGTTCGTGAAGCACATAGTCCAGTGGTAGAGCATTGGACCCAGGATTGGAGGGTCTAGGTTCAATTCTTCACTACAGCTATGTGTGGTGTCCTTTAAGACACTTTATCCACATATGGTTAGTACTGATTCTACCTAGGAAAACCTCATGATTTGTCTAAGTTGTAATAACTTGTTTTCAATCCAGGTAAAATAAATAAATTCAAAAATATTCTCAATACCTACAACTGTGTGAATTGAACTACTGATTTTAAAATAGAGGAGAAAATACATGACCTATTTTTTCAAAGGTTTCAGATGGAGTCAAAATAAAGGAATACTTCTTGAAGTTCATGTAGCAAAATCCTTAATTACAATGCATGTAATAAAAATATTATAAATATGAAAATTACAGTGTAGGATTCTGGAAGTGTTCATGAAAAATGGTCACTGACCAATTCAATATCTATTTAAAGTTAGTAGATCAAAAGAAACTTTAAAAATTTATGGAGGAAGCCAAATATCAATGAACACGTCTGATGTGCATACATACCAGTGGAAGCCAATCTGCACTGTATTTAAAACATGATGGTTTTCAATGAAATGATTTGGGTATAATAATGGTTACACTTTACGGAGAATAGCAATATTATTTGTTAGTTATATTTATACAATCAAACCAGTGTCAGAACTCACCTCTATTGAGCAGCCACTTGTTTAAGCAGCCAGATATGCTATTTTTTATTTCTATGCTTTCAAAGAAAGTTAATCTCTTTTAAGGTAGTTTGCAGCGTTCATAGCCGATTTTTTACATCTCGCAAAAATTATCAACAATTTGTACACGTGAACTATAGAGTCTCAGCTTTTGTTTAACCTTCTTTTTTTAAAAAAAATGTACCACAGTTTCTCGTTCACAGCGCCTCCTAGCGGTAGGTATTTTTTCTGACAATTTTCGCCGTTTTTCCCTTATAAAATAGTCAACATTAACGCAACATTGTTTTTGATAACATTTTTACATTACTCATTTTATAACCTGTGGGAAGAATATACCTTTTACACAGATAAAATACAAATTATGTTACTTTCATGTCTAATCATAACGACGAGGTTGGTTTAAATGCTGGTTAAAAAACAACAAATTTCGAACGTTCACACCTGATTGCACAAAAACGCGCTGGTACAAGTTTTTGAAATTTACATATATCAATCTTCATTCATTTCACTATAATATCATAGAAAAAAAAGAGGGGGTGTTCACGCTAGTTTTTTCATAAATATGAATTCAAATTAAAAATCTAACCCTTAAAACACTCGCAGTTTGTCTACTATTTCGGACGACGTCGTTATTTTACATTAGTATTATATGGCGTTTTCTTGACGTCGTCCGAAATCACAAGCAAACGTCGTGTTTTTTAAGTGTTTTATTTTAATTTTAATTCAAATTTATGAAAAAAACTAGCTGCGTGAATACCCCTTCTTTTTATTTGATCATATTTTAGTGAAATTAATGAAGTTTAATATATGTGAAATTCAAGAACTTGTACCAGAGCTTTTTCGCGCTTTCAGCCGTGAATTTTCAAAATTCGTTGTTTTTAAACCCGCGTTCATATCAACCGCGGCGTAATGATTAGATGTGAAGGTAACACAAATTATATTTTATCTGCATGAAAGTTATAATCTTATCAAAGGAAATAAAATAAGTAATTTAATAATGTTATTAAAAACAATTTTGAATAAATATTGATTATTTTACAAGGGAAAAACAATGAAAATCATCCGAAAAATATGTACCACCAGGAGGCGCTGTTGACGGAAAACTGCAGTACTATATTAAATAAAACAAAGCTTAAACGAAAGCTGAGACTTCAGAGATCAATTGTACAGATTTTTTATAAATTACGCCAGATGTCAAAAAATCCGATAGGAACGCCGCGAACTACCTTAAGCAACAACATGTATTAAAAGACCATTTTTAATACTTCTGTTGACTTTTAAGACAGGTTGTTGCTAAATACAAGTTAATTTTCTCTGAAAGCATAGAAATGGAAAATAGTAAACATGGCTGCTTAAGACAAGTGGCTACTCAACAGAGGTGACCGGGTACACTGGTTTGACTGTACATATTGTACCTGAATAAGATTCATGACAGCAAACCACTTGAAATTGGACTGTGTGGAAAGCTCATGTATAAACGTCTTCAGTTTGAGAACCTCGCTTACATCCTCAGATTTTCTAAAGGAAAGAAAAAATATATACTTTTTTTCACTTATGTACACCTGGCAATATTTACATTTGTATTGTAACTCCTTTATTGAACATAATCTGATACATATAGAATTTGTTGTTCATAGTAAATTGTCATTCTTAATTCTGAAAAAAAGTATTGCCATGAAATAAGATAGATTAGGATTCCTATTGAAATGTGTTACATGCAGTAGTAGAAAGTAAACACAACTTTTGCTTTTTTGCATTATTGGCTTAAACTGATGGGAACAACAATTAAGTTTCTGATACAAGGGTTGAACAATTGAATAGGACATGTTAGTAAGCACTAAAAAGGCCATTTCATATGTTGGAAAAGCACAATTCTTTAAAAAAAAAAAAAAAAGCACTTAAAAAGAGAACAGTTTGTGATTTAAGAACCATTACCAGTAAGTTTTTGTTGTTTTTTTTGTTCATAAAATTCTGTCCGCTCCACAGATTTTACATATTTTACAGTTTTAACTCACATCAATAAAACTGACAGGATAGCTGGGCTGTGTTTCAGAAAAATATTAACGACAAAAAAAACATGTGGAAATGTTGAAATAAATTTTACACATGTTCATGCATGAAATCATTCTTTATTCCCGAGTATGAACATATAACCACATGGAAATATTATTATCCCAATTGTTACCCTTTGAAACTTAACATTAATAGTTTTTAACATGTCAGAGGCTTATTTTAAAAATTAAAGTCTATCAAGCAACCAGTCAAGGGAAGGAACAAAAGTAGTGTTTTATTACAGGTTGTTCTTTAACCCTTTACTTCATATAGACGCCTTTGGATACTTAATATAGACGACGCCTTTGGACACCTCTAATATAGAAGGCTTTTGAATTATTGGGTGAATTATGTTTATATTAACTGACAGAGTGGAAAACAGTGCAGGAAGTGTTCAGATTGCTTGCTATGAGCAATCTGAACTGTTCCTGCACTGTTTTCAAAAGCCTTCTGTGATTGGTGCGGGAAAACGCGTATCTATGGAGTAAAGCATAGAAATAGCAATTGTGGCTACATGAAACAATTGACTGCTCTATTTGAGGTGACCGCTTACACAGGTTTGACTGTATGAGCAAAAAAATTGTTCAAAATCTGCAAAAAAGGATCACTTTAAATTAAAGCATGCCCAAAGTTATGTCCTAAAATAAAATTAAATGTCTAAATATACACATTGGCCAGTTTATTTGCATCATGCAGCATTTTTCTTTTATATTGTATGTATTTTTTAATCCTTGTTTATAATGTTCTTAGTATTATAATTAACAAATAAATACCTGTTTGATATAGAATGATCCACAAGTTCTTCTGGATTTTTTACAAACATATTTTTGAGCAATTTTATCACCATCCAAAACCCTAAAAAGCTTATCACAGACAATATAGTACAGAAGATACGAAATGAAGTCAAGTCGTCTTTATTCCAAACAGCATATGATATAAAAACTGAAGCCGAGCCTACAATGCTGAATAACGAGGAGCGCGAATTTAACTTTGTCCGTGTATCTGCCGACACGGAAATGTCTGCGAGAAGCGCTGAATGGTGGAGATCAATCATGGTTAGAAAGCCGTCATACAAACACAGGCACACCACAAACTGTATACCGGGATACGCCCACTGTACCCAAAATGCGAGAAAAGAAATGGTGAACAATGGTCCAGTCCATGTCAATGCATCCAATCTTTGTAAAACGATATTTGATACAGAGTTTTCTCCCTTATTTGTTGATGAAGACAGATACTTGTTGTCACTAATCCAGCCAAACAATGGGTCATTGAAAGAGTTCCATACTAGAAAAATCATTTCACCAATCCAGAAAGATGCTTTGTCAATCTTGTACACGGAGACAAAGGTGTCCACATGGTATAGTAAAAATATATTATGCAAGATGGTGGTAAATAATGACAACGAGCCATATGCAACATCCATTGAAATGCTGATCCGTCCTCCAAATGGAGACATATTTAATTTAGCCATTCTAACTATTCGCTTTGGACTCGAAAAGTATTTTCTTGCAATGTAAGTTCTTAATTATAATTTGATTTTCTTGAAATTTTAGATGTTACGCTCAGTACAAAATAAAGTATCAAATGTTTTGTATCACAGAATATTGTTTGGCAGTATGAAATATCACAAATTAATACATACATGTATATGTATCTTATATTTAAATCTTTCCAATTTTGATTTTTCAACAATTTCTTTCCATATAAATCTATCACATCTTTTACGTTTATTAAGTTTTCTTCCATCAAACAGAATATTATCCGTTAGTTAAAAAATCTTTTCCTCTTCCATCTTTGTTAAACACTTGATAAACAAACACATCCTGTTCAGATCTTGTTCCTGAAAGTAAAAATAAAACCGTATAAACAAATAGAACTAAACAAATGAAATACTGAAAACAACACTCTTATAATGTGTGACCTTAAACTCTAAAGTAATAACTGTCTTCAATAGCTTGGAACGCATTTGATTATAGTAAAAAAGACATAATATAATTTCTATATAAAATATGTTATGATCACATCCACTGAAACAGAACAGCAAGTTTACATTGTCAACATTTACATGTAAAACCATCCGCTCGTGACAGTACAGTGATATCAACTAGGCTGGATCACTCTCTCCCTCTCCACATATAGAAGTATGTGTACATGTGTATATTTATTAATGTATGAATAATTAATTGATTGCTTTAAAAACAGACCTGACTTTTCAATGTGCTTACAATTTTTATGATACATTTATTAGCAAACATGATTATTATTTCTCAGATTGCTTGAAAAAAGAAATTATGATAAATAGAATAATCATGAGCAGATCCAAAACCTTTAAGTTGGCAAATATACGCAGTTATCGGGCTATGGAAATTCCATCAAATGACAAAGCACTTGTCAATCTGCAAATAAATTGTCCAACAATTTGTCCTTTGACTAACTGCAAATAACATATTAAGATAACCTGTCCATTCCTTTTTATAATTTTTTCTCATCCAGTTGCAGCATAGGTGACTTTTAGAGTTTACAAAATGGCATTAGACAATAGCGCTGATGCCACTTATTTTTGCTCAACCTCAACTCAGATTAACAACTGTTTGATAGGTCGAGTTAACTGTCATTCCTAACAGGAGTTGTCATATTTATGTTAACATTAAAAAAAAACACAGTGAACTTGCTTAAAGAGACTTTCAGTGGATTGCTCTAAAAATCTCAAAATTAATATACATGTAGCTATCATTTTTTCATGTACAATCAATTTGCCTGCAATGCTTAAACTGTTTTTATTTTGTTTTACTATTGTATTTTGTAAATAATATGTAAATATTTAGAGGGCCACTGTGAAGATTAGTTTCAAACTAATTTGGCAACCCTCATTCATTCATTCTGGGTTACAAAACAAATCAAAAGGAGAGTGTAATGATGCAATATATAACGGTAGGGTGGAAATGGAGGGATTTTCCAAGCCATTTTTCAACACATTACAATTGTTACATGGACAATATATTTTGTATCTATGGTGTCCAATTTTATTGATATAGGAAAATCTCAGACTGAAGCTGAGTAGGAATGGTCAGTATTCTGCAAGTTACAAACTGGCAAAGTTTCTCATATAAAGTCTGTGGATCAAGCTAGGTTAAAAAAACAATTCTGACCAAAATTGATGTGGGGGGGGGGGGGGGGTATTTGGTGGTTATGGGGAGGGGGAAGTTTATTTGCAGTATGAAATAAAAACCATAATTGCATGTTTCTATTTATCGTGCACAATTAATCACAAAAAAGTATACATGTATATCAAAAAAATCTCTGAGATACAAAACACCTGTACAAAAACTGTATTTCATTAAAACAAGGTTTTCAAACCTTTATAGCATAAATCATCATATTATTTAACATGCATGCATTACTGTGCACATGGGTTATGCCAACATTAGAATTATGTTTGTTGGCATTACAGTGCACATGGGTTAGGCCAACATTAGAATAATGTTTGTTTGCTCTCTCATGATCCTAGTTTTTAATTGTGTAGGCAGGTCTGTAATTTTAATATAAACAACTGTCAGACACTTCCCAGACAAGTGCTTCAAGTCTTGTTGGGTTTGAAGATATACTTTAACAAGCAATTATAATCGGAAGTAAAGTACAAGAGGGGAGTGAAATCTTATATGATTCTTTTTTGCACTGCACTTCCTTACTTTACTAACCATGTTCCAAATCAATTTGATGCCTTTCAATATTTTTGAAAATATGCTCCAGACAAGCAAAACAACAAAGAAAGAACAGAAAAGAGATATAATTTAAGATAGAGTTAAGGTTTCTCACTCTGCATTTCCACACATTACTGTCTCGCACATGTTGAGTGGAGTTCCATACAAGAATTTTGACAGATGGTCGGACGAAGCGGCACTAATGCTTTAATGCTCACCTTTCAGACAGCATAAAAATATTGCTAGTATCACAGTATTACAAAAATACATACTGGTAAATGTCAAAGCTGTTATTTATGACCTTGCTTATATCAAGTAATACAACATTCCCATTTTTCATACTACTGACGTAAACATTAAATTTTCTAGATTATTTTTGCCAAAATATTCACCCCACAATCCCAGTAGTGAAAGCTATGTAAATATCTCCAATAAACAGACGACTGGGACACTGGTATAAAAAGGGAGACACTCAAAATCCCCTCAGTCAAAATCCCCTCACCCTGAAAATGATAGGGTAGTCAAAATCCCCTCAACCAAAATGTTAGGGTAGTCAAAATCCCCTCGACCAAAATGTTAGGGTAGTCAAAATCCCCTCGACCAAATTGTTAGGGTAGTCAAAATCCCCTCAATAGGATTAGCACTAAAAAGACAAATAACATAATAAGTAATTTAAATCATTTTTAATATATTTAATAAATATTCAGCACACAGTTTCTAGGACATTTTATATTTCACAGTTTAACTAACAAATATTCAGCACACAGTTTCTAGGACATTTTACAAACTGCAAATTGGATTTAATCAATTACAATTAATTATAACAAAAGATCTTAAGACGGAGAGGAATCACATGTATTAAAGGATAATCATTAACTTAAGTATTTAAAGTAATTATCTAAGGCAGTATGCAATCAATTACATTCTTTTTAAGGGAATTAACATGCAATTAACGGGTAATTATTGACTGATCACTAAGATGACTGTAAAAGGAAATGTTTGCAAATTCCTTATTATAGTTAAAAATGAAATAGAAATGATGTACTATATTTAAATTTACATTTAGCTTTACAAGAGAATATATGATCTTAGATTGAGCGAATTATGAATACCCATCAAGGGGATTTTGACTACCCTATCATTTTGGTCGAGGGGATTTTGAATACCCTATTATTTTGGTCGAGGGGATTTTGACTACCCTATCATTTTGGTTGAGGGGATTTTGACTACTATGCCATTTTCAGGGTGAGGGGATTTTGACTGAGGGGATTTTGACATACATTCGTATAAAAAGGACTCTTTAAAAAACGAGCTCGGCAACAATTATCGGCAAGTTTATTAATAACAAGTGATCTTTATAAAATATGCTTTCCTAAAAACATGCTTATCCAATAAGAATATTGTAACATAAAACAATTGTGTGATAAAGCTATTAAATATGAATAGCTTAATTAAGACATTACTAGGTTATCTGTACTTCTGCCCGAGGCCAAACATTTAATCAACATGACACATTGGTTGATAGATCACATAACACAATCATGAGCACTGATGAATAACACAGACACATTGCCTGAAGACTGTGATCAGCAAAAAAAAACAACAGAAAACTTTTTTTGAAATAAACATGCATAACCTAGCCAAACTGTTCTAGAAAAAAAAACATATCAATTTAAAATTGTTGAAACAATTTTTGTTTAAATACTTAACATCATTATTATACAACCAATGGCTAACAGACGACCACTGTTTCCTGGGATCCTGGAAGGTTAACCAGTACTCAAGCACATGATAGCCGCAAACATCTGATAATTTACCCACTTGAATCAGCGGTGAGAAATGAATGAGACACAATGTCATCATCAAGAGACTGTGACTGGTGGGAATTCAAACTTATGACCCCTGTATTGATGGTCAGATGTGCTACCAACTGAGCTCACTCACTGGGCCCAGCACACAAAAACAATTAAAATTAACTGAAACAGAATCATCAGCAAATAAATAAACTATAGGAACCTTGATATATGCAGAACTGCAAAATTTCGGTAATATTTTACTGATATTACCACTTATTTATACCACTTATTCATTTTGAAAATTTGATTAATACATTTTTAAAAAAAAATAAATATGTTTAAAACAAGAATTCCGCGGAATGATATTTCTCGCCATGTCCGCTTTGACCATTAATACACACATGGGAGAGATAAAACGAAAACTTAACTTTTGAGCTAGACGCTGCCACTGTCGACTGAAAAGCAACACCGTAATCTCACTTTTGCTCCTTCGATGCGGTGAGATCAAGATGGCTTGAACAAACTAGATAGAGGGTCACCCAAGGGACATTTCTGTAAAGTTATATCAAAATTGACCAAGTGGTTTCAGATGAGAAGTTGTTAGAAGCTAAAAGTTAACAACGGACGACAGACGACGGACACTAAGCGATCACAAAAGCTCACCTGTGAACCTTCGACTCAGGTGAGCTAATAAAATACTGATTAATGAATGCAGTTTGATACCATGTATATTATATACGTATACTTTACAAAATCAGTACAAGTTCTATAATATCTTATAAGACAACCAAGTTTTAAATCCAATCAATTCAGTACAACCAGCTGGCTGTATGAAATATAACTTTTATGTACTGAAATTGAAATTTTTATATTACATATGACATAATAGTCGAAGATAGTGTTCTTAAAAGGCACCTACAAATGGCTGCAAGAACTAAAAATAACTAAGATACAGTCGTATAATAAAACAGTACTAAAATTACTATGAGAGAAAGAGGACCAAAACACAAAGGTGAGAATTTTTACTTCTACAAATATCATATTTAAGAGAAATGCAAACCAAAGAGAGTTAAACACATAAAATTTATAACAATATTCCTTTTTATCCCATGTTTTAAAGTTATAAACCTTTACATTAAATTATTATCAACTCACAAATCCAATCCTGACCTGAAGTACAGGACAACCAGTATGTGAGAATCAAACAGCTGTTTATCTGTCAACTTTAAAGTTCACATTGACAATGCTGAAACCACTATTTACTCATGTTCATGCGTCAAGTTGATCTAACCAAACGAAAATATAAATTTCAAAATATTACTATCTGATAAATTAGAAATTATTAATGTTTTATTAATTATTAACTGCAAATGCATATCTCATATTTGAAGGAAAATTGTTTTAAATATTATAAGTCGAAAAGGGGACATAACTCCTGTAAATTTGACCTACATGGACAAATATTGAAATCTACCTGTATTTTATAATTATACAGACACCTACCAAATATCAATTTTATACATTGTACATAGTTGATTTCAGATGTTTTTAATAGTAAACCAATATGACAGTTGCACAACAGCAATTTATCCCTCATAAAATGTTAAAAACAAACAAAAAATAGAAGCTTTATCAAAATTCATATATTACCATTGATAACTGTTGGCTGGGCAATGGTAGAAGCAGTGCCTTGTGGGAAAACGCAGTCTCAGCCTGCTTGAATAAGGCTTGGATGGAGAGTGTTTTATCATTTGGACATTCAACTAATGCTGCCCATAACACGAGACATAAAAATTTATAAAAAAACACTGGTTACAAACTCATTTGTTAGAGTATGTCTTTGTTTTCAATGTTTGGAACATGATTACCATCAATAGCGACTACGGTTTTTGTTTGTTTTGTCATTTAGATACATTACCATACTATCTAGAAGGAAAAATAAATTTTTAAAATATCATAAACTATGTGAGTTAATTTGTTTATTACATTTACACTATGCCTAGTATGGCGAGTCAGATAATCTTGACATAGCGGTAGATGGAACAATGCCAAAACATTTAGATGAAGAAATACATCTTATTATATAAATCTTGAAAACTCACATGCTGTTTTGTTCAAATGTATCTGCATAATACTATGTTGTTAGGGCTGGTGATCTTAAAGCTAATAAACCAACTATTTGTCATTGTCAACATCAAGTGAAATGAATCACAGTTAATTCATATAAAGAGGGCTAAACTAATGCAATTCCATTACCTATAACTTTCTGTTCAGTAAATGATTGAAAGTTTATTAAATCACAACAGAAAGGTTCCTTTTGAAGATAAGTGTTCATTCCGTCCTTGTAGTTTATTTTATTTATGAGAAATTCATTAACACACAGATTGGCATTTTCTGTTTCATTTGTCATTTAAGCATAACAGAAACTAGCCAATGAGTGACTTTATCGTGGGTCGTGATTTAGTATTTGGTCAACAAAATTAAAGAAATTTACACTACCGAGACAAAATACAGTGTAAGATATTGAACATAATATCCATAGTATATGATGTTTAATTTAAATGTGCATTTTTTTCTGCTAAGATCAAAATATATTGTTGATATATAAGTGTGACCTCTTTAAACTCAAGTTTTGAAATAAAACTTCAATATATGGTGTATGTAAAACTGTCAACAGTCAACAATTGAATCATTATTTGAAAAAAATAATGAAGTAGTATAAATAAATTCTTACTACATATTCATTAAAAACAACAGGTATACAATACTGTCAATACCCACAACAACAATGTGTCCCTTTAATGATGCAATACCCACAACTACAATGTGTCCCTTTAATGATACAATACCCACAACTACAATGTGTCCCTATAATGATACAATAAACACAAGTAGCCATATATCAGCAGTACACTTGACATGATGTTATACAGAGTATCTAATGACAGCTAGACATCTTTGTAATGTGTTAAACATCGTGTTCAACAAGCGATTACCGGTATCACCTGTCACCTTACAACAAAGCTGCTGCAGAGGCCAACATTAAAATAATGTTTGTTTGCTTTCCTAATCATATTTTCTCATTATATATGTATTAGGTTGGTAGGTGCTTTTTTTTCAACCTGTGGCTAGTAGAACTAAAAACCAACATGTTTTGTGTCATATCCTAAAGATTGAAAGTAAATCGAGATCATAAGTATCTTTCATGGGATTGAAGTGCAGGTGGAAAATTCCATCCTGAAGGATTACTGTTTTGGCGGTAACAATTTTACATTTGCATCAGAAACCCCTAGTAAGATATTTTTTCTTACATACAACCGTGTTTAATTTTTTAAGGTCTTTATTTTAAGTATTATTTTTTATAGCAAAGCAAGGACATCATAGTATCTATCAAGAACTTATACAGAAGGTTATGTGAAACTTGCATCTCTCTGCCAAATGTTTATAAAACAGCATGCAAATAATTAATATTTTGGCAAGTTAATCATTCAAATTTCACAGGCAACTGATTTCTTTTACATAAAATGTAAGGTGTATGATTGTAACCTTCAATGTTTTATATTGTTTTAAACACGCAAAATAATAATTTCAAGTAACTATAACAATTTTAAACACAGTTTGATGGGAATGGTCTTGTTTTGTAGAGAATAACATTATGCTAAGACAGAATTTCAATTTGTAGGCATAGTACCTTCATTAGAAACAGTAAATGCTACTGTGTGGTAGTCGTATAATGGCAGTCATAAATAGCCCTTGTTTCCTCTTTAAAGATGCATTTTCTTTATCTTAATGTACATTTTTTTTGATTATGGCATTATTGATGTATTTTGAACATTTTGAAAGCATCATCATGTTTGAATTGTGAATTTAGAAATATAATATATTCATACCTCAATTTCTAAGCATTAATTTGTTTAATTATATATATATGATTTCAAGAGTCTTCTTTCATTTTGTCAACAGTGTACACTGAACAGGTAAAAAATATCTTATATGACACATGACCCCTTCTTTTCTCATCTTTCTTTGGTAGTGCAGAGGTTGACAATTTTTTTTTTGTCTCTCTATGAATGACAAGCCTTCAAACTTTTACTTACTATAGCATAAAGAACAAAAATCATTGGTGGACTTACACCTTTAGGTGCAAGATAAAAAATGTGTACCTGGTTAAAATACACGGAAATCATTGTCAAGTATGCAAGAAAAATTATTGTTCCTTTGTATGTAGGGCAAGTAAAAAAAAAAACTTTTTTTTTTTTTTACATGATTAACAGTAATAGCCTATATAGAAATGAATTTATACTTTTCCTGTACTCTGGGTAATAAACATGAACCACTCATCTGTAGCGTGTTTGAGTATTTGATTGCCCACATGGATGGCGCCCTGGAGAAGTGCTCATTTTCAGAGTTCAGGATAGAGACAGGTGTAAGACAAATAGATACACAGGACTCAGTTTTCAAGTTCAAAAGACTTAATGTAGTGAAAGAAAGGATCCAACTTGTAACCACTGAACAAAGTTTGTAACCCCTGAACAAAGTGTTAGAGACGGGCCAATGTTCCACTTTAAATTCTTAAAGTTAACATTATTCATGCTTTTTATATTGTGGTAAAGGTGTCACTTGCTACTGATGCCATTGCAGGGTGTGTCAAATATATACTTTATATAAATAAATTACAAGATACTGTGAATACACATTTTACTTACATTGTTGGTTGTGTATATCGTAGCACATCTTAGTTATACACAAGGAAAGTATGTGTTCTTCCCATTTGTACAAGACAAACACATATATTCCAATTCATTTTCCTCTTCATCAGCTTGTGTTTCTTACGTCGACAGTTATCGAGATGTTTATGTTTCACCGGTTGTTAATACTTCCGGTTGAGAATTGAAAAAATGTAATTTTATCTATTTGAGTACACAACACTTACGTAGTACGACAATGGTGTCTAATTTTTCTTTATATCCAGTTGGTATAGAAGAGGTATGATAAAATAGCATCTTAAACTCTATATCCATTACTGTCAAGTACATAATATATGATTTTTAAAAAGCGGTGTCGTAGCAAAAACCACTCGGGTGTTTTATACTTGAACAATATATAAATTACAGTCACGTACATCGTCACCACCTATTACACATATTATTTTCACCTGCTACTGTGGAGCAAGCTATAGAAACTTTATATTTATGTCGTTTTAAACTGCTTGTGACGAATGGAATAGGTATATTTCCACTCTTAAGTTTTTTCACACATGATTGGCAGATTCATATTCAACTGGAAATAACTGTAACAAGATTGTGCTATAGTAATAATATCTATTGACTTAGTTTGTTCTTCTTCTTTCTTGTAAAGGGCCCACTTTAGAAATAATATTACTACCTTTAACTCTCTCTGAGCATTAAATAAGAATGAAATGAGAATGTACGTTTCTGTATTGAAACTAGGTCCACTCTGGAGCATTGATGCAATTGGCGACTATTCATTGTCATTGTGAGGCGCAAAAATGTACCAATTAAAAATTAAAACATGATTGGAGTTGATTAGTTGTGATGGCATACAAGTTGTAAATGTTATTGTAACTTGAAGTGTCATGGCATTACATCATAAAAGTGTACATTTGGTTTAAAAAACTGAATGTGGTGATGCCATGCAACATCGTTACATCATAAATGTGTACACTATGTTTAATAACCACATTTTTGTAATGAAATGACAATATAATTAAATATACTATCATGATTTTTTTTTGAAAAAGCTAACAGGTATACTTAATTTTGGGTGACTGGAAAAATTGAAAGACACCTGATAACCGAATGGCACAGTCAAATACATCTAGATATAGCTATTTAAGGCAAAAATGATTTGGTTTCTATGTTAATTATATTTTTATGCATCAGATATGAATTTTAAATTGTTATTGCCAAAAAATAATTTTAACAAAAAATGTACGATTTCATGCTTGTTTACCTTATTTCTGTGTCAGTGTGTTTTTGCAGTCACCTCACAATATTAGCTTATAATAATAAATTTTTGTTGTTAAATAAAGAGTAGAAATCTTCATACATGTAATTATGTATTTTCAGGACATCATCATCAAAATACGTGATGTTAATCCACATATCATTTGCTCCCTGTGCTTTGGTTACTTTATTGATGCCACAGCTATTGTCGAATGTCTTCACACATGTAAGTTATTGTTTCATCTATCTTTGAATATATATGTTCACTTGTAGATATACAAAATTGGTCAACTTGTGCAGGACATTTTGTTGTGTTTTGATGTTGGCTGATTACAACAGAATTTGCAGGTTTGGTGCTAGAGCTGCGACACGTTGACCTTGCATTAACAACACCCAGTACTAGAAAACAAATTGAGAGTGATTCACAAAAGCTCCTAGCTTATTTTGTAGTTGTGCTAAAATAGATCAATTTGATTAAATTAAACTGGACTGCAATCAGAGGATGGAGTCTGGACTGCAATTAGAGGATGGAGTGAACAAGGAACAGTATTTATAACCGTTAATATTCCACAACTGAACATACCAGTCATGAAATTAATATCTGAATATCCCTCCATTTTACTTAAAGCATACTGCTCTCAAAAGTGTCTGCCAAATAAGAGAAACATTCACAGCAAACACATCATTTAGCAGACTTTAGTTCATGAACAGTAATTTTAAAAATACATAAAACATTTAACAATACTGTCAATGCAGCCCTGGTTTCATACAGAAATGACTTAAACACTATGGATAAGAGTTACATTTTAATTATTGGTAAAGCCATAATAAATTAATTGCAAGATTATCATCCCCGACCGCCCCCTAATTGTCATGCCACCTCGACCTTTTTGTTTTCATAAAAAAACACATAAAAACATAAAAAAATTTAAAAACAAAAAATAAAATCCTCCTGCCCTACCGCTTTTTAAGAAAAATTTGGATGATAATCTAGCAATTAATTTATTATGGCCTAAATAAGGTTTTTCTAAAAATAAAATTGTTGTGTTCTTTCTTATTTTTTGTATGTTTGAAGCTTTAGATTCATTGTTTTTTGCCATGGAAGGCTAAATGATGATCATTTGACAAAACCACTCTTCCCTGGGATCCTGGAAGAATAACCAGTACTTGGGCATACCCATATCTCCACAAGTAAATGATAACTTCCCCACTTGAATCATCAGCGAGAGACAAATGACATGTTGTATTTCACTCATCATGGAGACTGTGGTTGGGCAGAATTTAAACTCACAACCCCATGGATTGATATCAGACATGCTACTGACTGAGCTAACTGGGCAGGCTTTGAAAAGTATATGGTTAAAAGAGACAGAATGAATGTTCAGTTGTGTTTTATTCCTAAGTCAACATAATTAAAATAAAAACACTCAATTACCATATTGTACCTATTGTTATTAGATATTAAGTACCGGTACTTACTTTTATATATATAATGAAAACAAGATGGACATCTGCCTATTTCAAAGTCGGTAGGTAGAATATAAGAAATATGTGTTCAGTTGTAAACACCATCCTTATTTATATACACATTTCGGGGTGGAGAAATTCATTGCCTAAGTTGTCTGTGTTGTTCATCTTCATTTAAAGTTAATTCAATTCATGGCATCGAAAAGAGACTTTTCATGGAGCAGTTTTTGTAAGATATAAGTGAACTGTTCTTAGTCAGTTGAAATTTATTCAACATGTAAATTTCATCTATGGACAATCTAAAATTGAAATAGACTTGTCCATGAACAAGTAATTTTTTTGCAAGGTTTTACCACCTCTGCACATCTAAATTTCAGTTTGTAAGAAATGTATAGTAAAGCATCTACAAGTGAGCAAGCACTGCCCCACATGTAACCTGAAAATACATGAGACACAGCCGTTCCTGAATCTACGTGCTGACAGAACACTCCAAGATATTGTCTACAAATTGATTCCTGGACTTTTTGAGAGTAAGTACATGTAATATATACCTCAAAGTAACCAAATTGTCAAATTTTGTTTTAAAGTTATTATTTTAGGTGATGTTCATGTATTTCTTCAATTTATGTGTCAGCTGTGTTAATTAAAGTTCATAGTAATTCATTTTAGCTTGATTGCAAAGAAAGCTCAGAGCTTATATGAACCGCTCTCTAGTCCACGTCATGGGTAGAACTAATACTGAGCTGTTGTCACACTAAGGATCGATCCTGGAACCTCTGGTGTTAGCTGCCAAAACTCTATCCACTACATTACCACCCTGCTCAATTAACAATAATAACCTTTGCCATTAATGTGCGGATATGAGAAGAAAATTGTGTACTGTCTGTGGTCATAGTTGTAAATTTATAATAGCTGTTGGCAAGACATTAAAAAATATAGCTTTTCTTCAATATTATTTTGGGCGTAAAATTAGTTATAACAGAATGTGGTTCCATTTCGTTTGTATTTGCCCATGGAGTGATATAAAACCTCAACCAGAAAAACATTGTAATAAGATTTTGAAGTTATAGAATGTTTAAAATAATGTTTCATTATTTTGTTCTAATGCACGTAGCGTTTATTTCTATTCTCTTCATTATTTAAATATGAGGTCACACTGATTTACAATCATTGGAACCTATAAAATTATAAAACCAAGGACTTGTATAGAAGGATAAAAAACTTGCATCTCTCTACTAAATGTTGATAAATAGCGTAACAAAGAATTAATAATTTGGTAAATTAATCATTCAAATTTCACAGACAACTGATTTCTTTTGCATAAAAATGTAAGGTTCATATAAACTTAGATCTTAGGATGTTTTAAACAAACACTTTGATCTTGAAAAATTGAAATACTGCAGTTTGAACGATTTCCACGTGCCGCCACGTGCACAACTGTGTGTGAACGTTGTACTCGATTTCCATGTACAAAGTGGTTGTCTGTCACTATTTCAATTGAAAGACACCCATACATTGATAAAACCTTCTCTTGTTTTGACAATTTGAAGCTATCAAACAATGTCGATATGCAATTGGTAGGCTCGAAGCCGGGTTGCTACCATTAATTTGTGTTGCGAACGATTTCGGAGTTAATGTATGCACTATTCGGTGTTTACGCCAGAAATTTGTTGCAACTGGGTTTGTTGCCAACCTGTTGAGGTCTGGACGTCCTCGAGAAGCAACGTTACGTCAGGATCGGCAAATCGCCTTGATACATCTGCAAGACCGATTTACAGGCCCTTGTAACACTGCTGTCAACACACAAGGATGTACTCAGTTGCACATTAGCACCAGAACCATGAGGATACGTTGCCGACGTCCGTATTGCGGGGCACGTCTTACGCACAACCATCAGCGTTTACATCTACTCTGGGCATTGCAACATCGCAGATGGTTGGTTAACCAGTGGAGATCAGTTCTTTTAACTGATAAATCTTAATTCTGTGTTGATTCCAATGATCAGCATAGGCACATCTACCGTCATATTGGGGAAAGGTTTGCGGTCGCCTGTGTGGTTGAGTCAGATAGGTGGGCTGGGTGTAGGGCAATGATGTGGGCTGGATTTAATGCTGACCACAAAACCAGACTGGTCTTCATTGAGTTTGGAAAAGACATGGACATTGTTTAACAGCGCAATGTTATATCAACCAGGTGCTCCAGCCAGTTGTGCCAATCATTCACCTCCACCATGGCACCGTCTTCCACCAAGACAACGCACAGTCCCATAGTGCGAAACTCACGACAATCTTCCTGATGGCAAAAAACATTGATGTGCTGCCATGGCTGGCACTATCCCCAGATATGAACCCAATGGAACATGTGTGGGATTATTTGAAACGGAGAGTTTGTGCCAGAAATCTCAGGACAAATCATGAACTTTGATTATTTCGCATTGATTATTTCAGATGAAGAAAAGCGGAGAGAGGAGTTTTACAGAGCAAGAGGAATGCTGATGAAACAAAAGCAAGCAGGTACAGATTGGTTGTTAAAGATTGCCCTCTATGCCCAAGTGGTCTATCTCAACATCTCTTACCTATCATCAACGGTCATGTACATCTTGAATTCGTGTAAATGTGATATATTCAAGAAGGACAGTTTGTATTCAGATTCAATCTGAGTTCTTCTGCCACCAAGGCCTAAATTAAAATATTGTTTGTTGGCTGCTTCCGGCCGACGCAAAACAACAAAACAATCTCATCAGTTGGGAAAAATATTTGGGGGAGGGGGGAGATCCGATGAAAAAAATTGGTAAAATTTTACAGGCGCTATTGCCCCTTTTTGACTCAAATTTCAATAAAAAAAAAATTGTCTTCCGATCATTAGCTTGGGCATTCATGTTGAGAGACACATTTCTGATATCCTTCTAAACATGAAGTCTCTGTAATACTTCATAGATCAATATCTCCATGTTCATATTCATAAGGATTGATCTGATGTGCAAACTTGAGTAAAATTGATTGCAACATTGCTGTGTGACACAATGTCCCTTTAAATAAATTGATTGTGTCATTTAAAAATTGTGATACTCGTACAACAAATAATATTATAACAATATTTTAAGTCTATATTAATATTTTTTTATTTTAAAATATCATTTTAAAATGAATGTTTTTTCTCTATTGCAGTGGAAGAAAATCTAGGGCCGAAAATTTCAACAATTTTAAATAATCCAGACGCTCACCAGTTCAAGTTTGATGAACAAATATGTTTGTGTTTGGAGAGACATAGGTATAAGTTGTATCCTGCTTCACATGGGATTCTGTTACCATCTTCTTTTTATTGTGTAAAGAGGGTCCTCCGTGGCCAAGAGGTATAAGGCGTCAGCTCGAGGTCTTCCTCCATCATTCAAACTGGCTATGTCATATATAACCTGCAATATGTTGAAAATTGAGTTAAACCCCATAAAAAAGATGTGTAAAGTACAATGCTTATCAGTTTCACCAATTTTCAGCCATATTGTGATGGTGTCTACTTATGACAGTATTCTAAGTACTGCGACACTGGAGTATCATGCCACAGACACTTGGTATGATACCCCACCCAGTCACATTATACTGACACTAGGTCGACCAGACCTAGAACTATCCTCTAAATGCTGAGTGCTAAGGAAAGATGCTTCTAGTATCATTTTTCAAGTACTTGATATGACCCAACTTGGGATCAAACCCATGACCATCTGCATGGGAAGCTGACACTCTACCACTAGACCATTGCCACAGTACATCTAAATCTTACCAGACACCAGTTTTCATTAATATCTCAACTTGAAGTTAGTGACTAAACTTCATATCATATTCATATTATATTACAAACAATTTATAAAGGTTAGTCACCTAAGTTTCCATAGTCTATAAAAGTTTTTTGTTGAGCTCGGTTTGAAATTTTTTTTATATATTTTTTTAATATATTTGTTTTTCAGTAATAGAAATGATTCTGTTTACCAATCACCATCACTGACCTTGACCTACCTAATGGACTAGAAAAATGGTTAACGTCTTCACACACTTGTTGTGGTCTTGTTGATTTTCTTGTTTGATTTCAAAGTAACGGTATTGTAGTGGATAGGTTATTGGCTGCACATGACAGAGGTTGCTGGTTTAATCCTAGACTTGACTTTATGACCTCTCAAACAGACAAACACCTAGTACTGGTTCTACGGAGGAAACTTACGAGGTTAAGCTTACAAGTTTTAGTTTGTTTAATTTGTTTTATTTGATTAAACTACAAAATTTGATGTGCACTTTATGATATTTCAGCCTTCAGCGTATTGAGCTGCACAACATGACATACAAGTTGAAATCTCTCGACAAGAAGTTTATACGCTGCTCAATAAGGGTATTGGTGGCCCATCTACTTGCCATTATACGGAAAAAACTAGATATTCCACCAGAGATAAATGTAAGTACTGGTGGCAGTCTTTGCTACTGAGTTGAATGTGATAAACAGACATTTTAAGTCTTGTAACAGAGTTGTGCCCCTTTTTAATGATATGATAAATACAATTTTTATATTAAAAAAAAAAGTACTTTGGTTTGAAATATTTTCAGATTGTTTCATTGAGATTGTGAATTCTTTCTGCAGATGAGAAGAGCAAATGCTTGCATAGTATATACCGGTACTGGAATAAGACATCATTGGTGTTAAAAAAAGTGACTTCTATTGGATTTTTACAGACGGTTGTATTAATTTTGAGAAATTTGTTTTTAAAATAAATTCGGGATGTCACTGCACTGTCTGTTAAAAAAAGTTATAAGGCTTATTTATGAGCAGATACAGTCCTGCTTTTGGAAAAAAAATCACTGTAGAATTTGCTTTTTATAGTGGAAAGTTCACTCAGTGACTTTGAAAACGCACCACTTACATACAGGTACTTTTAGTAGACGAATGGTTCATACATTCATTATAGATGGCTATGAATTTTCATTTTTGGGGGTAGCTTAAAAAAATGGAGCAAAATGCATCAAAAATTCATGTCTCGGTGGTAAAATTTTAACAGCATAAGGAAAATAGAGATGGCACCCTTAGTGTTTATAATCTTACTTTGAAATCAGATGACATTTTCTGCACTATAATTACCTGTATGTAAGTGGTGAGCTTTTAAAGTCCATGAGTTTATATTAAACTGGTGCTTTTTAGCTCATCGGGACGAAGTCCAAGGAGAGCTACTATCATGACCCCGACGTTGGTGGTGGCGTCGCCTGTAGACACCCAGGTTACACTTTTGCGTTTAAGTTTCAGTTATCTATGCAACCACTCATTGGATGTCAATGAAACTTTGCATGTGTGTTTACCATCATCAATGAAACACACAGAGATAGGAATCATAACTCTGGATTGCATTTCGGCACAGTTATGGCCCTTTTCTGGACTTAGACACCCAGGTTAAACGTCCGCCTCGCATGCGGAAGGTCGTGGGTTCGATCCCTGGCTGGGTCATACCAAAGACTTTAAAAATGGTACTAGAAGCTTCCTCGCTTGGCGCTCAGCATTTAGAGGACAGTTTTAGGTCTAGTTGGCGCGGTGTCAGTATAATGTGACTGGGTGGGGATAACTGTTTTTATGGTAACCAAGCAGAGCCTTGTTCCTGCCCCAAAACAGTCTTCCTTAGGCTATGACTTTTTATATTCAAACCTCAAACCTAAAAGAATGATTGGTTTAATATAAATTATATTGTTGCTGATAATTTCGTTCATGAAACATATATATTTGTTTCATCAGGTAAGCTAATTGAGAGCCATTATGACTCTTTTTTTTGTCTTACAGATACAGCTGTTGTGTGGCATTAATCGTCTGGATGAGGAGATGTGTATGAAACAAGTGTACCTCATGTACTGGTATAATAGGGTAAGTCTGATAGGTCTGTCTATGCCATGTACTGGTATGATAGGGTAAGTCTGATAGGTCTGTCTATGCCATGTACTGGTATGATGGGGTAAGTCTGATAGGTCTGTCTGCCTCATGTACTGGTATGTTAGGGTAAGTCTGATAGGTCTGTCTATGCCATGTACTGGTATGATAGGGTAAGTCTGATAGGTCTGTCTATGCCATGTACTGGTATGATAGGGTAAGTCTGATAGCTCTGTCTATGCCATGTACTGGTATGATAGGGTAAGTCTGATAGGTCTGTCTATGCCATGAACTGGTATGATAGGGTAAGTCTGATAGGTCTGTCTATGCCATGTACTGGTATGATGGGGTAAGTCTGATAGGTCTGTCTGCCTCATGTACTGGTATGTTAGGGTAAGTCTGATAGGTCTGTCTATGCCATGTACTGGTATGATAGGGTAAGTCTGATAGGTCTGTCTATGCCATGTACTGGTATGATAGGGTAAGTCTGATAGGTCTGTCTATGCCATGTACTGGTATGATAGGGTAAGTCTGATAGGTCTGTCTACCTCATGTACTGGTATGATAGGGTAAGTCTGATACGTCTGTCTATGCCATGTACTGGTATGATAGGGTAAGTCTGATAGGTCTGTCTATGCCATGTACTGGTATGATAGGGTAAGTCTGATAGGTATGTCTACCTCATGTACTGGTATGATAGGGCAAGTCTGATAGGTCTGTCTGCCTCATGTACTGGTATGATAGGGCAAGTCTGATAGGTCTGTCTATGCCATGTACTGGTATGATGGGGTAAGTCTGATAGGTCTGTCTGCCTCATGTACTGGTTTGATAGGGTAAGTCTGATAGGTCTGTCTATGCCATGTACTGGTATGATAGGGTAAGTTTGATAGAACTGTCGATGCCATGTACTGGTATGATAGGGTAATTCTGATAGGTCTGTCTGCCTCATGTACTGGTATGATAGGGTAAGTCTGATAGGTCTGTCTTTGCCATGTACTGGTATGATAGGGTAAGTCTGATACGTCTGTCTATGCCATGTACTGGTATGATAGGGTAAGTCTGATAGGTCTGTCTATGCCATGAACTGGTATGATAGGGTAAGTCTGATAGGTATGTCTACCTCATGTACTGGTATGATAGGGTAAGTCTGATAGGTCTGTCTGCCTCATGTACTGGTATGATAGGGCAAGTCTGATAGGTCTGTCTATGCCATGTACTGGTATGATGGGGTAAGTCTGATAGGTCTGTCTGCCTCATGTACTGGTTTGATAGGGTAAGTCTGATAGGTCTGTCTATGCCATGTACTGGTATGATAGGGTAAGTTTGATAGAACTGTCGATGCCATGTACTGGTATGATAGGGTAAGTCTGATAGGTCTGTCTGCCTCATGTACTGGTATGATAGGGTAAGTCTGATAGGTCTGTCTTTGCCATGTACTGGTATGATAGGATAAGTCTGATAGGTATGTCTACCTCATGTACTGGTATGATAGGGTAAGTCTGATAGGTCTGTCTTCCTCATGTACTGGTATGATAGGGCAAGTCTGATAGGTCTGTTTATGCCATGTACTGGTATGATAGGGTAAGTCTGATAGGTCTGTCTATGTCATGTACTGGTATGATAGGGTTAGTCTGATAGGTCTGTCTGCCTCATGTACTGGTATGATAGGGCAAGTCTGATAGGTCTGTCTATGCCATGTACTGGTATGATGGGATAAGTCTGATAGGTCTGTCTGCCTCATGTACTGGTATGATAGGGTAAGTCTGATAGGTCTGTCTATGCCATATACTGGTATGATAGGGTAAGTCTGATAGGTCTGTCTTTGCCATGTACTGGTATGATAGGGTAAGTCTGATAGGTCTGTCTGCCTCATGTACTGGTATGATAGGGTAAGTCTGATAGGTCTGTCTTTGCCATGTACTGGTATGATAAGATAAGTCTGATAGGTCTTTCTGCCTCATGTACTGGTATGATAGGGCAAGTCTGATACATCTGTCTATGCCATGTACTGGTATGATAGGGTTAGTCTGATAGGTCTGTCTGCCTCATGTACTGGTATGATATGGCAAGTCTGATAGGTCTGTCTATGCCATGTACTGGTATGATAGGGTAAGTCTGATAGGTCTGTCTGCCTCATGTACTGGTATGATAGGGCAAGTCTGATAGGTATGTCTACCTCATGTACTGGTATGATAGGGTAAGTCTGATAGGTATGTCTATGCCATGTACTGGTATGATAGGGTAAGTCTGATAGGTCTGTCTATACCATGTACTGGTATGATAGGGTTAGTCTGATAGGTCTGTCTATGCCATGAACTGGTATGATAGGGTAAGTCTGATAGGTCTGTCTATGTAATGTACTGGTATGATAGGGTAAGTCTGATAGGTCTGTCTATGCCATGAACTGGTATGATAGGGTAAGTCTGATAGGTCTGTCTATGTAATGTACTGGTATGATAGGGTAAGTCTGATAGGTCTGTCTATGCCATGTACTGGTATGATAGGGTAAGTCTGATAGGTCTGTCTATGCCATGTACTTGTATGATAGGGCAAGTCTGATAGGTCTGTCTACCTCATGTACTGGTATGATAGGGTAAGTCTGATACCTCTGTCTGCCTCATGTACTGGTATGATGGGGTAAGTCTGATAGGTCTGTCTGCCTCATGTACTGGTATGATAGGGTAAGTCTGATAGGTTAATCTACCTCATATACTGGTATGATAGGGTAAGTCTGATAGGTCTGTCTATGCCATGTACTTGTATGATAGGGTAAGTCTGATAGGTCTGTCTGCCTCATGAACTGGTATGATAGGGTAAGTCTGATAGGTCTGTCAATGCCATGTACTTGTATGATAGGGTAAGTCTGATACGTCTGTCTGCCTCATGAACTGGTATGATGGGGTAAGTCTGATAGGTCTGTCTGCTTCATATACTAGTATGATAGGGTAAGTCTGATAGGTATGTCTATGTCATGTACTGGTATGATAGGGCAAGTCTGATAGGTCTGTCTGCCTCAAATACTGGTATGATAGGGTAAGTCTGATAGGTATATCTACCTCATATACTGGTATGATAGGGTAAGTCTGATACGTCTGTCTATGTCATGTACTTGTATGATAGGGTAAGTCTGATAGGTCTGTCTGCTTCATGTACTGGTATGATAGGGTAAGTCTGATAGGTCTGTCTGCCTCATGTACTGGTATGATAGGGTAAGTCTGATAGATATGTCTACCTCATGTTTTGGTATGATAGGGTAAGTCTGATAGGTCTGTCTGCCTCATGTACTGGTATGATAGGGCAAGTCTGATAGGTCTGTCTATGCCATGTACTGGTATGATGGGATAAGTCTGATAGGTCTGTCTGCCTCATGTACTGGTATGATAGGGTAAGTCTGATAGGTCTGTCTATGCCATATACTGGTATGATAGGGTAAGTCTGATAGGTCTGTCTATGCCATGTACTGGTATGATAGGGTAAGTCTGATAGGTCTGTCTGCCTCATGTACTGGTATGATAGGGTAAGTCTGATAGGTCTGTCTTTGCCATGTACTGGTATGATAAGATAAGTCTGATAGGTCTGTCTGCCTCATGTACTGGTATGATAGGGCAAGTCTGATACATCTGTCTATGCCATGTACTGGTATGATAGGGTTAGTCTGATAGGTCTGTCTGCCTCATGTACTGGTATGATATGGCAAGTCTGATAGGTCTGTCTATGCCATGTACTGGTATGATAGGGTAAGTCTGATAGGTCTGTCTGCCTCATGTACTGGTATGATAGGGCAAGTCTGATAGGTATGTCTACCTCATGTACTGGTATGATAGGGTAAGTCTGATAGGTATGTCTATGCCATGTACTGGTATGATAGGGTAAGTCTGATAGGTCTGTCTATGCCATATACTGGTATGATAGGGTTAGTCTGATAGGTCTGTCTATGCCATGTACTGGTATGATAGGGTAAGTCTGATAGGTCTGTCTATGTAATGTACTGGTATGATAGGGTAAGTCTGATAGGTCTGTCTATGCCATGTACTGGTATGATAGGGTAAGTCTGATACCTCTGTCTACCTCATGTACTGGTATGATAGGGTAAGTCTGATAGGTCTGTCTGCCTCATGTACTGGTATGATGGGGTAAGTCTGATAGGTCTGTCTGCCTCATGTACTGGTATGATAGGGTAAGTCTGATAGGTATATCTACCTCATATACTGGTATGATAGGGTAAGTCTGATAGGTCTGTCTATGCCATGTACTTGTATGATAGGGTAAGTCTGATAGGTCTGTCTGCCTCATGAACTGGTATGATGGGGTAAGTCTGATAGGTCTGTCTGCTTCATATACTAGTATGATAGGGTAAGTCTGATATGTATGTCTATGTCATGCACTGGTATGATAGGGCAAGTCTGATAGGTCTGTCTGCCTCAAATACTGGTATGATAGGGTAAGTCTGATAGGTATATCTACCTCATATACTGGTATGATAGGGTAAGTCTGATACGTCTGTCTATGTCATGTACTTGTATGATAGGGTAAGTCTGATAGGTCTGTCTGCCTCATGTACTGGTATGATAGGGTAAGTCTGATAGGTCTGTCTGCCTCATGTACTGGTATGATAGGGTAAGTCTGATAGGTCTGTCTATGCCATGTACTGGTATGATAGGGTAAGTCTGATAGGTCTGTCTACATCATGTACTGGTATGATAGGGTAAGTCTGATAGGTCTGTCTATGCCATGTACTGGTATGATAGGGTAAGTCTGATAGGTCTGTCTATGCCATGTACTTGTATGATAGGGCAAGTCTGATAGGTCTGTCTATGCCATATACTGGTATGATAGGGTAAGTCTGATAGGTCTGTCTATGCCATGTACTTGTATGATAGGGTAAGTCTGATAGGTCTGTCTGCCTCATGTACTGGTATGATAGGGTAAGTCTGATACATCTGTCTATGCCATGTACTTGTATGATAGGGCAAGTCTGATAGGTCTGTCTATGCCATGTACTGGTATGATAGGGCAAGTCTGATAGGTCTGTCTGCCTCATGTACTGGTATGATAGGGTAAGTCTGATAGGTCTGTCTGCCTCATGTTCTGGTATGATAGGGTAAGTCTGATAGGTATGTCTATCTCATTTACTGGTATGATAGGGTAAGTCTGATAGGTCTGTCTGCCTCATGTACTGGTATGATAGGGCAAGTCTGATATGTCTGTCTATGCCATGTACTGGTGTGATAGGGTTGGTCTGATAGGTATGTCTACCTCATGTACTGGTATGATAGGGTAAGTCTGATAGGTCTGTCTATGCCATGTACTGGTATGATAGGGCAAGTCTGATAGGTCTGTCTACATCATGTACTGGTGTGATAGGGTTTTACCCCTGTCAGTCCATGCATGAGTTTATTTGATTGTTACATTGTCGGAGGAAATGAAATCGCGGTCACAAGTATAACAAAGGTTATAGAACAAAATTGGGCCACACAATTCCTATAGAAGGTATTTGCTATGCTAACCTTCCAAAAATACAGGTCAAGTTTGTTATTTGTCAACATGATCAAATTTTAACAGGAGTTATGGCCCCTTTTTACTTATTTAGGTAGAAAATGGGTTTCTGATCAATAACTTTGTTTTAAACAGTATTTGGTGTGTACCTGTATAATAATAAAATACAGGTCATGTTCCATAATTGTTAATGTCAGCCAAATTTTAATATGAGTTATGGCCCCTTTTTTACCTACTTTTTGATAAAAAAATTGATTTCTGGTCAACAGAGAGGTCATTTGTAGTAAAGAAAATAAAACCATTAATAATATTTACCACAATATTTATTTAATAAGTATTAAATATGGAAGAAATATACGAAAAAGGGAGGTAACGATAGAGTGTTGACTTTTCATACCAAAGGTTTCCAGACTTGACATGATGTCCTCTCATAAACACCAAGTAATAGTTCTACCTAGAATGAGGATTTGAGAGCAATTCACAAAAGCTTTGACTGTATTCAAAATCAGGCTAAAATAAATAAGTACAAATCAAACAAAAACGAAATTTAATACATAACTTGTGTAAACTTGATTACAAAGTGTTGTGCCCAGTTAGCTCAGTCAATACTACGTCTGACTAACAATCCAGGGATTGTGATTTCAAATCCTGGGTGAGCGACAGTCTCTGTGATGATGGTTACATTACTTCTGGTTAACCTTCCAGGATACCAGAAAAGAGTGGTTATGTCAATTGATTGTCTGTTAGCTCTCAATGGCATAAAAATTGATGATAAGTATTCTATTTGATCACAAAGCATATTAATGATGATGTATTCTATTACAGCCCAGTCCGGTAATGATGTTCTACCGCCTTGAAGCACCAGGCTGATCGGAATGATGCTTTTATACCTAAATGAACATGATCTGCTGAATATGCAATAATGATAATGATTATGTTGCCGGGATGCACCTGCTGATTATGATTATGATCTGCTACTTAGAGACACTTATTGCTCATGACTATGATCAGCTTCTGGATGATGATGATGCTGATCTGCTTGTTATAGATGACAATGATGATGATCTGCTGTTTTAAAACATTTGTTGATTGTGATGAAAAAATGCTGACTGGAAGAAGATGGTGATAATGATGATTTATCACCTAGAAACACTTGGTGGTCTTAATAATCATCCTCTGGCTAGATGATCTATCTTGTGATCATGACAATCTTCTGCCTGAATTATTTTAAAGAATTTTAAAGTAGAGCTTACTTATTATTAAATAAAATTTTATATTGTTGTTAAAGATATTGTACTGTTTGCTTTTATATTCAATATTCCTTAAGTTCCTTATTCCTAATAGTCAATGTACAGCCCCAAAATATTTTCACATTTTAAGTTACCTGGGATCGCCTTTTGTCCATCGTGCGCCGTGTGTCCGTAAACATTTGACATTTTCTACTTTTTTCAATAACCATAAGCTCAATCGTAATGAAATGTTATATGCAGCTTTAGTACCTAACGGTGAATCAAAATTGTGAATTGCATGGTCCCCTGGCCATATGCACCCCCTTGGGACCTTGGGGATGGGGCCAAAACAGTCAAATTCAAGGTAAACTTTAAAAATCTTCTTACTATAGGAAGCACGGGGAAACAAATGGTGACCATGATTATAGACATATACGGGTCCTTTATAAAAATTTTGAATTGCATGTCCCTGGGTCTCACGATTTGGTTCTGGGGTGGGACCTAAAAAAATTTAGTGGGTCCACTTTCAACTTCTTCTCAAAAACCGTAACCTTAACCGTAAACAAATGTTGTATGCAGCTTTGGTACCTAAGGGTAAATCAAAATTGTGAATTGCATGATCCCCCCTTAATGGGGCCTTGGGGGCGGGGCAAAATTCAAATTCAAGGTAATATTTGAAAATCTTCTTACTATCGGAAGCTCTAGGAAGCAAATTGTGAGCATGATCATGGACGCATATGGGTCCTTTATGAAATTTGTGAATTTCATGCCCCTGCGTGGGTCTCACAGTTTGGCTCCTGGATGTGGGGCCTACTTTACTAAATCTATACAAGAGAAAATGACAAAAATTAAGACTTATTTAATGTTTTTTGGTGTGATGTGTTGTTCTTGATACGACAGTTAATACCTATGTGAATTTCATGGTTCCAAGCCCCATTAGGTTTTAGGGGCGGGGCCAAAACAGTAAAATTCAAGATAAATTTTAAAAATCTTCTTATTATAAGCACTTTTAAACAATTGGTGAGCAAGATTATCTATTGGTCCTTTATAAAAATTGTGAATTCATGTCCCTGGGAGTGGGGCCTACTTTACTAAATCTATATAAGAGAAAATGACAAAAAAACGTCATTTCTGATGACTGAATAGACTCATTGAAATGGTTTTTGGTGTGATTCGTTGTTGCTGACATGACAGTTAATGCTTATGTTTTATTGACAAAAGTTGGAAAATAGATTCATACAGGTTCATCAAGGATAATCTGGTGACCATTAAGGCCCATGTGCCTCTTGTTTGAAGTGAAATTTTAAAAGTTGAAGCCACTTTTTTAAGTAAAATTTAAAAGTTGTTAGTGTGTCTAGCTATCAATCCAGGGGCCGTGAATTCGAATCTCCACCTGGTCACAATCTCTGTGATGGTTGATATACAACATCGTGTCTCATTATCATTAGCCTCTCACCACAGATTAAAGTGGGAAAGTTATCAGTTACTTGCGGAGATAAGGTGAGCTCGAGTACTGGTTAACCTTCCAGAATCCCAGGAAACAGTGGTTAGGTTACCTGATTATCTGTTCGCCCTCGATGGGATAAAAATGACCCTAAATATTTAATCAGTCAATCATTCAGATGTGTTCACACCTTTATTTTTGGTGAGTAATGGTCACTTGGATGTTCACCATTTTTTGTATGAATTGGTGATATTTGTGAATATGGGATTTTAAAGCAAAAAGCAAAAAATGAACAGGAAATTATATGTTATCGATTCATTTATTTCATAATATCATAATAATATTTACAAAATATTCATCCAATATACATGTATAAATAAATCCATTTTAATTTAAAACAACTATTTAAAACTGCAAGCAATGTTCAACGGAGAGTTAACTCGACCCTACCATCTTAGACATCGCAGCTGGGATTGACGAGGGAGACCAAATTGATGCCATACTATTGGATTTCAGTAAGGCCTTCGGCAAAGTTTCACACCAGCATCTTCTCTACAAGCCCTGCCACTACAGGATCAACGGTAACCTGATTTAATAGATACAGAGCTTCCTGGTTGATAGAACCCTACAGGTACTGGTTGAAAGTCGTGCCTCTCCAATCGCCCCTGTCATCATTGGAGTGCCACAAGGTACAGTTCTCATCCCACTGTTGTTCCTTCTGTATATCAACAACATGCCATGGAGTCTTGTCTATAAACAGACTATTCACAGATGACGGCCTGCTACACAGGAGAATCCTCAGAAACCTGGAACAATGGCACTTGCAGATGTAGTTGAACCCTTCTAAATGCGAGGTCATATGGATAACCCGCCAGAGGAGGGCCATTGCTAAGAGTTATACGATATATGGAGAGACTGTCAATCTTTAAGTGAGAAAGTTTCAAGTAACTTGCAAAAGGACGGTGATTCTACTCAGTGTGAGGTTAGGGTTAAACTGGATATGCTATATATAACCTGAAATGTGTTGAAAATGGCTTTAAACCCCATTCAAAAAAAATTCAATCTCACCCTAAATGGAAGATACCTGGGTGTGATCTTCAATGAAAAACTGCTGTGGAACAGTCATATTAATGCTATCACAAAGAAGGCCAACAACAGCCTCGCCATCTTGTGCAGAAATATAGCCAGCTGCCCCACAAAAGTGAAAGCCCAAACTTACAAGACGCTGGTTCGCAAACTTCCAGTATGCATCTCCAGCCTGGGACCCCAACACCAGAACAAACATTAGAGGCAGTACAAAGAAGGGCAACAGAATTCACGTATGAAGATTACAGGACTAAAGCAGCACCAGCAACATGATGGACAAACTTCAGGGGCCATCCCTGCAACAGAGAAGAGAACATGCCAAGCTTGTCATGGTCTACAGGATCAGCCACGACCTGACAGACATTCCAGCATGTACCTCCACCCAACTGTACCATTAACTAGAGAACATTCCTCCAGATACATGCAACCTTTCTGCCCAACAGATATTTACAGGCTCAGCCTTTTCCCCATCTGGTATCCACCAATGGAACCAGCTACTGGATCTCGTAGCCACTGCCAAGACCATAGAGGGCTTCAAGTCCGGCCTGATCACCCAGCATTAGTCAAGGTCATCCATTTGGGCTAATAGTGAGAAATTATCATAAAAAAACAACAACTGCATCATTAAATTTTAAATTCACCACGCAAATAAGGCAGGCCAAACATTGCAACTGTTTTCCTTGTTCAAACTTTGCATTTATTTTGTTAAATTGTACAGATATGGTGTTAAATTTTATTTTTATGTTTTTGTTTAACATTCTTATTGTTAAACTTAGAACATAAATATAAAAAAAAAGCATACAACAAAGTTACATACATTCTCGATGTTAAATGTTTATTTTCTTGTTGTTTGTTTCATATTCTTATAATTAAATTTTTATAACCATGTTCTTTGTTTTTCATTCTTATTTGTTAATTGCTTTCTGTTTGTATTGTATCTTTTTGAGAACAAGATTGTAAAATTCGGAATGTGTCGGCTTTCATTTGCCTTGTTAAAATAAGGAACATAAACATATATCATCTGCATGCACAAGTTTTACGTTCTTATTGTTAAATTAAGAGTTGTCGGTAATATGATGAAACAGAAACCTTGTTACAAGTTTATCATGTGACGTCTCTTTTTGATGAACAAGAATGCAAAAAATTACTACCGGTAGTGTTTTCTATTTGTGTTGTTCGTCTTCTATTTGTGTTTGATGCTTTTTATATTTTTTTTCATTATTTTACATTCTTGTTGTAAAGTTGTGTATTATGTTTAGTGTTTTATTTTAATTATTATTCCTACTGTTTTAATTTTATGTTTGTTGTAATTTTTTTTTTATATTTATGTTCTTAGTTTAACAATAAGAATGTGAAACGAATAACATAAATATAAAATTTAACACCATAGATGTACAGTTAAATAATACAAATGTTAAGTTTGAACAAGAAAAAGAGTTAAACAATATTGCAATGTTTGACCTGCCATACACAAAGTAACAATCGAATCATTTCTTTTGATACCAAAATCACAATAATATGTTGGTTGGTTCAGGAGGAGTTGCGTTTCCAAGAATTATAAAATACCAAATGTGGCAGTAAAGGCCATTGTTTCCCAGATCTCTAAAAATAATTGACCATGTTCCCCAGCTCTCCAGAACCCCTGTGAGAGCCTCATCTCTGTTTATATGTCTTAGATCTTATTTAATACTTTCCCCTATAAATATTTTATTGCATCTGAGTGCTGTTAACAGCAAATCTGATTTGAGGTGATAAATGCTTTTTTAGAACATTTCTAAAGTAATTACACAATAGTGTTACTTTTTCAATTCAGTTTTTATTTTCTCCTTTTGTACTCTTTTAGGCCTATGGTTAAGATTAACATCACTATCTCAATTTTAACATTTTGTTAATTATTGTAAATAATGAAATGAAAATATATAATTACCCAAATATTTGATTAGTCATAATATATTGTATCTTATATAAATGTTATTAAATCAGATAAGATTTAATGATTTGTGATTTTTGTGTGCTATGCTTAGGCCATAACAAAATGATTGGTAGATCATCATCCCCACCAGTCCCCTACTTTTTTCCTGACTCGACCTTTTTATTTTCATAAAAAAAATTAGTATTTTGTTTATTTTTAGCTTGTCTATTTGTAGAGTAGGGGAGGTGTGCTAAAAATATAATTGTACTCGCGTCATCATAGGCATTGGTTTTTCAGGTTAAAGTTTTTTAACAGGTAAGATATCTATGCAACCATTCATTCAATATGAATGAAACTTCACATATGTGTTCAGCATCATCATTGAAACACACAGACACAAGAACTATAACTCTGGGTTCCATTTTTGCAGAGTTATGGCCCTTTTTGGACATAATTTTTTAGATTAAAGTTTTTTATCAGGTAAGATTTCTATACAACCACTCATTCAATATGAATGAAACTTCACATGTGTATGGCCCTTTTAGGACTTAATTTTTCAGGTTAGAGTTTTTATCAGGTAAGATATCTACTGGTATGCAACCACTCATACGATATGAATGAAATTCACATGTTTGTTCTGTATCATCAGTGGAACTTCTGCATCATCACTGGAACGCACAGAGATAAGAACCTCTGGGTTGCATTTTTACAGAGTAATGGCTCTTTTGGACTAAGAGAATTTCGTTAGAGATTTTTAGAAGTTAAATTTTTTTTTCAGTCATATCACGACGGTGTCTACTTGAGACAGTATTTTGAGCGCTGTCACACTGGAGTATCCTGCCGCAGACACATGATATGATACCCCACCCAGTCACATTATGCTGACACCGGGCCAGCCAGACCTAGAACTCTCCTCTAAATGCTGAGCGTCAAGTGAGGAAGCTTCCAGTACCATTTTTAAAGTCTTTGGTATGACCCGGCCGGGGATCGAACCCACGACCTTCCGCATGCGAGGTGGACGCTCTACCACTAGACCACGCCGTGGTCTGGACATGAATGAATCTTCACATGTGTGTTCAACATCCTCTAGGAAACTCATAGAGACAAGAATCACAACTCTTGATTGCACTTTGGCAGAATTATTTTCCTTTTAGACTTAGAAATTTTGTTTTTAGCTGGTTAAAGTTTGAAGTACAAGGCCATGATCTTAGATGTTTAACAAATAGGGTCAGTTAGTGGTCCTCTCTCAAATTTGTTCAAAACCATGACCCTGGGGGCAAAATTTGTCCGCCATAAGGGGTAAAAAAAAAAAATTTTGTCAGCTGATTTTTTTTTAAATCTATTCTTCTTTTCTTTCTTTGAGGGGTAAATTTTTTTAATCCTTTTTTTTTTAGATTTATTTTCTTCATTTTCATGAAAGGGTATCCAGTTGTGATAAACTGTGCATGCTGGTACATGATTTTTTCAACTATAGATCCATTTTCATGACCTGGTACGGATATATTGCTCTCTGAGGTGAAGTTAGTGCATAGGCCTATATGTTATGCTGAATTAAATAATATTAAAGCAATATGAGCCATCCATTCACTTTGCAGTTTTCAATAAAACATAAGTGTTGATCATGAAAAAAAATAATGTTGGTAAATTATTTTGATAATTTATTTTTAACAGATAAGCAATAATTATAGTTTAATTCTATCACCCCCCGAGTATTAATTGCCTTCCATTTGGTACTTATTTCCTGAAAAGTTGTTGTTTTAGAACAGCATCGAAATAGTCGCGCACGCTGTCCCTCCGACAGCTCTTGTTTATTTATTTTTTTATAAAAAACATCGAAAATTTTTAAAAATAAAAAATATAAAATAAAATCCTCCCACCCTCCCCCTTTTAAAGAAAAATTTGAATGATTATCAATTAATTTATAATGGCTATAACTATTTGTATGCATTAAAGGGAATTTATTTGGATTTTTTCAAAAAAATTAAATTGGCTAAAAACATTTTTATTCTATATATCATGACTATATTTACTCAATGATCCAGTATTGACAAAAGGGTATCTATTTAAACTATGCTAAATTAATATATTGAAAAGGGATTTCCTAACTTGGGCTACGAGCCTAGGTTGGAATAAAAATATTTCAATGAAGTTAGATATATTTTCATTGAAATATTGCAGCCAAAATTCAATATTATAAAACCCGTAACCCGTAATAACTTATTTATTATGCTTTATAAATGTACAAAAAATATACCCAACTTTTACCCTAATTTAAAAACAAAATGTTAATCATAAAGTTATTTTTTCACTATGAACGTAAAGACAACTTCCTACTCTTTCAGTTGGTACCAAAATTGTACATTTATAAAGCATAATAAATAAGTTATTACGGGTTCCGTGGGTTCCGGGTTTTATGATATTGAATTTTGGCTGCAATATTTCGATGAAAATATATCTTACTTTGATCCTAATTTAAAAACAAAATTCTAATCATAAAGTTATTCTTTTACTATGAACGTAAAGACAACTTCATACTCTTTCAGTTGGTACCAAAATTATAAATTTATGTTGCATAATAAATAAGTTATTACGGGTTCTGTGGGTTCCGGGTTTTATAATATTGAATTTTGGCTGCAATATTTCAATGAAAATATACCCAACTTGATCCTAATTTAAAAACAAAATTCTGATCATAAAGTTATTTTTTTACTATGAACGTAAAGACAACTTCATACTCTTTCAGTTGGTACCAAAATTATGAATTGATGTTGCATAATAAGTAAGTAACGAAGGGTTCCGTGGGTTACGGGTTTTCCTTATCAATATTAAGAAGGGTTCCGGGGAATAGACCTGCCCAAAATTTCGTAATACGCAGAGGACCAGTCTACCGCCATCTTGGATTCATGCATATTCATTACAAATAGCCTCTATGCCAATGTATATTCATGCACCTTAAAGTCAGTCTTTTGTAAAAATGCAAGTTTTTAACAGCATACCGACAATGAACAATTATTCGTATAGAGTATTAACCCTTGCATTGAATATTTGATAATATAGAATAGAGATTAATATAATGAATATGCATAGACTCCTGCCAAATAATCACGTAATAAAATAGTCGCTTGTCACGTGGTAATTTAGCTTCAGATATATCTGTGCAATATTTGCAAATGCTGAAGTTCAGGTTTACAAATGCTTCGTTTCATATATTTTGACCTTTCTAGATCCTTTGCAACGGGCACAACCCTATGCTACATAAGTACCAGGTTAACGTTGATACAAATATAAATATTAACTGGTTGAGTTATATAAATACACGTGTAAAACATCTATTAACATATTTTAAAAAAAATGCACATTAAGCTACTACACAGATTTTTCGTAAATGTTATATTGGACATATGTAACATGATTGTTCTAAAATCAGATTTCCTTAAAATACAGAATATTGTATATGGGTTAGAAGGAACTTTTTGTTAGGTAAAATCTTGTTTTATGAATGTTTTAAAAAAAAGCCCGCCAAAAATTAGTCTGGTTCCCTAAAAACCGTATCAGGGAACCAGACTAAGTGACTTTACAGTGTAGAAAAAAATGTAAAACATGATATAACTACAAAATAACTATTCACAAAAAATAAATAACTATTCACAAAAATAAATTTGCATCATCAAAAGAAAGTTCATTGATGTCGAAAATTTTATTTTGAATTTTTGTTTACAAAAAGATACGGTTTCTATGCTGCAGAAAAATGTTTGGTCTGTCTGTTCGTCGCAAAACTTTATCTGTGCAACATTACCATCAGACATTAAAATGTTCGTAGATGAATTATTAGATGGTGTAGATTTTAAATCCTTATGGAAAAAAGAAAGGTAATATGTGATAAAATACATAAATTTGGCTCTTGGTTTACTTTACAATGCGTATTTATTTATTTTTCATTAACCGGTGATACGGTAAAGATCTACCTGTACAAATTATCCGCTCTTACAGGCTGCCTTCCATTGATTGTGCACAAGGATTTATACAGAGGAGAAAAGGCAACTGTTTGAGATTGTGTGAACGCTCGCGTATTCACGCAATATCTGGCAATATCTCAATTTTAATTATCTTGACTTCCATTCATTTCAGGAATACATAAAAAAAAATAACATTCCCAGAAATTTTTGTTTAAAATGGTTGAAGTTCTTGCGATTACAAAATTTGTATACTTCAGCTAAAATAACGACAAATTACGATAAATTCTCCTTCAAACCTCAATATCTTTTAATTCAAGAGCAGTTTGCATGATCGAAACATGTTTAAACATTTAAGATTACATACAGCTTACAGTTGATGTACTAGAAATCAGTTGCCTATGAATTATGAATGATTAATTTACATATCGTAAATCCTTCGTGTGCTGTTTCATCAACAATTAGTCAGGAGATGCAAGTTTCCTATTCTTTTACACAAGACCTTGTTGTGCATGAGGAGCAAACAAAGGAGAATAAAAGTGGAAGTATGTACAGTTAATTTAAAAACGTAAGAAGTTAGGTAAAATAGATAGTCAGTTAAATGTATTTCAGTCAGTTGTTTGCTTTAGTTTAAACAATACTTTAATCACAATATACATGGTAGTCATACAGTGTTTTTTTTCCGGCCATTTTTAAAGCTGTTACTCGGTCATATTCCCAATCGCAAATAGTATCTTTTTTTTCCAACTGAGGGGTAAAATTCCCAATTGGAAGTTTCAAAAACTAGTAAAACTGCCTTGAAAAATAAGCACAGATTATGCCATTCTGAATTGAGTATAAAACTGCTTTTACACTGCTTTTCTGCGCATGCGCTTTAAGACTGACTTCCTGCACATTGACCGGATCCAAGCAGATAACTCTAAGGTTTGGAAAACAGAAATACAGTAAAGCAGTCTAGTTTCCTTATGATTCTAGAGCGTTTGATTGATTCGGAGAAAGTGTTCTTTGTAGCCTCAATGTTTTAACACAGATGCTTAAGTTTGTGGAAGCATTAGCAAGCGTTTATATGTAATGTGAAATAAACAAAATAATGTTGCATATTTCGAAATATTACCTTAAGATATTAAAGGTTCCCGCTAATAAACAACAAACTGACAATTTCTTTTAACAGTCAGCTTTAAGTGTTAGTCTGACACCTTCCTCACCTGCTCAGAAGCCTGTGAGTGTTGAAAATAGCACAATAATTGTCCCATCAGTTATGGACACTTTTTCTAACCAACACCGGTCAGATACTGATAGTGATTATCATAAACTTGTGCCTGACTGACAGCATGTTTTTTGCTCTTCAAAATGAAAGCATATACATGGCTGTGCTTCAGTGCATCCAAGGCTGGTTATTGCTGCAAACTGTGTGAGTTATTATTTGTATCTGACACAACTAAGGAAGTTAAACAGGATGGGACAGCATACTGTAAATGCTCTAATGAGAATATGTCTTAATTCTGACAACAGCCTATACGATTATCAACTAGATGAAGTTGTTGCAGCCTTGAAGGCACTAAGAACAAGGGATATTGCTCTGTAGAATACCAAACAATACTCTGCTAAATAAAATGTTAAGCTAGATATTTGTTAACATTAAATAGATAGTTATCAGTAAGTATAAGTTATCAGTAAATATAACTGTCAATTAATGAAGTATACCAGTTTTAATACACTTGAGCAAATTATTTCTCAATTTTAAAGAAAACAACGCTTAAGTTACCAATTCCAAGGGTATGGGTCATCTTCCCAAAATGGTGAAAAAATAACACTGTCATACATTTCAATAAATACATTAAATAACAAGTGAAATGGTTCAGAAGAAAGCTGTCATAGCTTATATGTATCTTTTTCCTAGGATGTTTAAGCAGGGACCTGGGTGGTAGTGCACTGTATAGAGGGTTGACCACTTATAAATTGCCAGAGATTGCAGTTTTGATCTTAGGCTCCATTGCAGAGCGCTGACCGAAAGGAAGGCATCTGCATTGTAGTGTATGTCAGAATCTAGTACATGTCCAAAATTGTCAAGCTAGGCTTATATACCGGATTGACCAGTTTTTTTAATTCATTGAGCTTGAAGCGAAAATCGGATTGAAAATCAGCCAATCAGCGCCAAGATAAATAATAGCTTCGACAAATCAAATCAAAGGTACTATCCATGATTGTACATTGGAAAACAATACCCGTGAGATGTAAATTGCCAAATGAATGGCATAAACACTTTCTTTTACACTAAATATAAACATGTTTGTATCATATTTGGTTATATATTGTGTCTTCGTGGACATATATGCGATTTTAACATGTTTATAATCATTTATATGATAATATGTTTCATAATCATATATACCATATACATTCAACTTATCTTTTAAATAGTTGACAACATACATGCAATTATTATTATTATTGCGTTTATAACATAAATTACATTATGCAAATTCATAGCATAAAAATAACAACGTACTTTCGGTACGGGATTATATGGTTTATCGCACTCAATACACACTACTGAGAGCGGTTGTAGGGAATATTATGGATACTTACCATCACGATATTCAATAAAGAGTTATTCAAGACTATTTTTAATCTAAATATCAGCGACCAGTTATTGTTAATCAGTTCATTTCAGATCTGATCTGAGATGATATTCGATTTTTTAAAATATTTTTTACTATTGGCACTTTTTAGGTATTTTCGAGCTGCCAGGTGCCCTAATATACATTTTTCACAGTTTAACTTTATTTTGTTTTAATACACCCTTTAACCATTCTGTATCATTATTGATGCAAAATGGATCGATTAACAGTGACTGGTCAGTTTTTAAAAAATGCGATAGCTGATATTGTTCATATATACAAAACCCCCATATAGCATGATAGTAGCTTTAACCATCAAAATATGTTCTATAATAACCTATATCTAACATATTCCATTGCAGCCAAACCATCATAGGTCAGTTCATTTCTACCATCAAACATTATGATTGGGGTTTTACGGCACACCATTATTTGTTGACGGTTATACTATTGACAATTATTGGTGGCACGCTGGATATATGGTTACATAAGATATCTACCAATTATATTTTACCATTGTAACTATACACAATTAATGTGTACAGATAACACTTTAGATAAAATTAAATTTTATCTCAAGTTTATAGTTAGGTCAAATATCGCTGACAAAGCGATTTGCACTATGAGCAGTGTTGTTTGACTTATAATATTGGTAAACAACCATAGGTGCACTTCATTTAATATAAGTAATTACATGCACTAATTATAAACCCTTAATATACAGGTTTATGTTATATAAGGCTGCAATCTGTAAATACAAAAAGAAAAGAAAAATTGTCATTTAATCTACACATTAAAACAATCGTCAGTCTACACATTTAATCTTATTACGAGTATAAGGCCTAAATAAAAAAAGTGTTTGTTTCCCCTTGCCCAAACAGAGAGGTCTGGGTATTGCTTTTTGAAAAAAGGAAAAACTGCATTATGACCAGTTTGTTTGATTATTGCATATAATAATTTTTAATAAATTCAATGCTTTCTTGCAGCAAATTTGTGAAAGAAAGTTGTGTTTCAACAGTTTATAAAATATAACAATTCCATAGTAAAAGTTTTAGATATTTGCACTTGCTCAAAAAAGCAAATGAATAAAAATATGTTTCTTATGGAGACATTGTTTATTGTAAAAAGGGAAATTTATGCATTTATACTGTTGAATGTTACAGATCTCTTGCTAACAGTAAAACACAGACTGAAGAACTACTGGTGTCTGATCAAGCAGTCCAGTCATACAAATATGTGGATGAAGCAGTATGTACACAGTAACTTAAGAATGCCTGAATCCAATCTTTTGAAATTTTAATACAATGTTTATAATAATAAAACACAGGCTAAGTTCGATTTTAGGACTTGTGGCATTTGTTGTTCTACAGTTGTGCCCCTTTAATTTGTGAACATCTTTTTTTTTTTTTGTTTCTGTGCAATAACTTAAGATTGCATGAAAAAAATCTTTTGAAAAATGCGGGGGACATAAATTCACAGAATTTGTTTTATTTATCTGAAGTTGTAATACTCAAATCTCAATGCAAGAATACATGACAGTGCATTAAAGATTTAATTAGATATTTAACTAGATATATTTGGAAGTAAAAATAGTAAATTTATAAACAAATGCAACATGTTAAAAAAATTATTGTGTTGGCTAATGATTCTTATTTTTGATTGATAATATTATGTGATGATATTAATTAAATTAAGACCTGATAATGAACATGTTGCAATACAATATCTATTTACTGCAGATTCAGACAGATGAAGAACCCAGGAAAAAACTTCGAATGATTGAGGACACTTCGGGTAGACTCGCTGACTTTCTCCGTAATGTTGAACCTTACGTAACAAAACAGCTGGCTCTCAATCTACGTAGTAGAGCTTTTGATGGTAAATATATATTATTTAATAAACATTTACTACCACTTATATTATGAAATAATTATCTATAGATATATATCTCTTCTGAAATTTTTAAGACTTCTAAGATGTGATGTATACGATTATCAATAATATGTAGTTACCACAACTGTAATAAATAAAAATTATGTGTTTTTTTTTAATGGGGTTTAATGCATACCTGTATATTATAATGGCAATCAGTTTTAGTGGTGAAGGAATGCCTCGGACACGAGTCTGAGTAGAACCACCGTCTTACCTTTAGTACAAATGTAATAAAAAACAAAAGTAATTGAAAACTAAAGGAAATGAAATATGATCCGTTATTTAGTCATACAGAAATAATCTTCTTTCTTACTGAGGGCTCTGTGGCAACCCATAGTGTAACAAAATCTGTTTTTGTTACACTAAGGGGCGATATGTGACATTTTGTTCCAATATGTAACAAAATTAGGAAATCAACTTCTCTATAATATCCCTACATATTATGGCAAATTTCACAATTTATGCAATATATCTGTTTAATACTGATACATATTGTTTATGCAACCACCTTAAAATGGGGGTGATATTGTGAGGGGGATATAGGGCTATTCATGTCTGTACAACAGAACAGATGAACCGGCGGATGTTTTCATGAATGAGTATTGAATTAGCATCTTTGCGCCCAGCTTATTACTTGTGTGGCTACATTTTAACAAAAATAAAAAAACACATAAAAGTTGTGTCTAAGTGTCTAGAAACAGCTACATATTTTCTTTTCAACTGTTTTTCAACCGTCCAAAAATACTAACCCTAGACACACTACCCATTCGTGTGTGCAGACGAACATTAGTAACTCTATATGCCCCCATTTTGTAGCAGGGATAGATAAATTTCTAGTTAAAAAAAAATTGTTACACTAAGAAAACCCGTTTTATAATTAAATGTCAATACACGTAACAAACATATGCTTAGTGTAACAATTGTTACACTGATTAGTTGTTACACTAAGGGTTGCAACCATAACCCTTAGTGTGACAAAAACTGATTTTGTTACACAAAGGTTTGCCACAGGGCTCATGTTAAATTTCCCTTCTGTTATACACAGAAGTGATCTAGCAGTAGAGCATTTGCCTTGCATGCAGAAGATCCTGAGTTCAATCCCCGAGTGGGACATACCAAAAACTTCAAAAAGTGGTATAAAAAACTACCGAACTTGGTGTCTAGCATTTGAAATAGTTTTAGGTTTGGTCAGCCTGATGACAGTTTAATGTGACTTGGTGAGGTTTCTTTCATACCAAGTGTCTGCATCATGATACTTTTATTATGACAGAAAATTTGCTAAAAGCTTCAAAAATGTTCTCCCCCATTCAGTAGTATACTGATGTCATCATCTGGTGTTACAGACATGTGTATTTGTTTATCATGTTATTTTAGATGTCTTAAACTTATTGTTATTATTCATCCTTCATATTTTGTTATATATATACATTGATATTGAAGGTTTTGATGTTGGTTGGGAGGATGAATCATCAGCAATCACAAATGTACACACGCTGTCCAACCCTGACCTCATTGGCCAGTTTCAAGTGACGGGACTTTCCTGGAATTCCACAGGATCTGTTGTCGCAGCAGCGTATCCTTGATACTTTTTATGTTTTGATAAGTTGGTGTAGTGTTTGGATAAAATCTGTTGTTGAAACGTAGGAATTGGAAGCATATCACATGATAACAGTCATTTAAAAACTTGTCTTTTGTTCTAATAATAAAAGCTGGGCCAGGCAAGCTGAGTCAATAGTGCACTTGACTGTCAATCCAGGGGTTGTGAATTCAAATCCCCACACAGTCACAGTCTTCCTGATGATATGATATACAACATTGCCTCTCATTATCATTCATCTCTCACTGCTGATTCAAGTTGGAAAGTCAGTTACCGGTACTTTTGGAGAAATTTATGTGCTGGAGTACTGGCTATCCTTCCAGGATCACAGGAAAGAGTGGTTAGGTTAACTGATCTTCTGTTAGGCCTTGATTACATAAAAATGGCAGTAAATATTCAAACAAAATATCTAATAATGTATTTTACATATGGGTAATGTTAATTAATTAAATAAAAATGAGCAGTCATAATCTGTACTTGTAGCTGATGTTTGTATCACTGGAAAAAACATAGTTAAATGTTTGGTTTTGTATTGATTACAGATTAAAAAAAAATGTATTTGATGATTAAAGAAAAAAAATACAATGCTTCAAAATAAACCTCAAATCAAATTCAGCATTTCTCTGCTTTTTATAATAGAATATATATTAAAGAAGTAAATTGAGAGAACTGACTTTTTCTTCCTATTTGTGGCTTAAGCTGTGTTAAAATATTAGTGGATCATTATGTCACGACTATCAACATAGTCTTACATTATTCTTTTGGTTTATACTAACATTTATTTGATGCAAGTTAAAGATCTTAAATGAATTGACTGGACACTGTGACAGAAAAACGAAGCCATTTGAGATCTCTCTGTTGTAAAATTGGTTTCGTAAAGGGGGAAATTGATGTTGTTTGCAGTTTGTGCCTTTATTCTGTTCAACTAGGTGATGACCACATCAGATAGGTACAGTATTTACTAGGACTTGCATTGGCATTTTTTTCATCTGCGATGCGTATCGCAATACTTCATTTTCATAACTGCGAGAGTGATGAAATAAATATAGTGGGATAGAACCTGATGGGAATATAGTGGGATAGTTCCTGACGGGAATATAGTGGGTAGTACCTGATGGGAAGGAGATGCTGTCCGTAATATCTGTCACATGTTTAGCCAGTTTGTATCTGAGTATATGTCTTGCTTATTTTAAAAACATTGTTTTTTTATTTGTTAATTTTTATTTGCTAGTTTTTTATGTTTCATAAAGAATGGAATTGCAATGCACGGTATGATATCTGACAGTCGTATCAATGCATCATAGGTCTAAAGAATGCATTGCATTGTGATCTATTGGAAGTTTCATTTAACACTCGATGTACACATGGGTGATAGGTGAATCGCGATCCATCTATGCATCGATGTATCATTACACCTGTAGTATTTAAGCAGCAATATAACATAATATAGTGTGCCAAGAGAAATGTTAATTGCTTAACAATATAGATGTATGATTAACAATATAACATACACAGCAACATTGTACAATAAAGTTGAAATACATTTTATTTCGTGACACCTTCCTTTTAACAGGAATAGAGGTTGGTAATACAGTTCAACTCCACTGTAACATTATATAACTGATTATTTAATGGCATGCATTTTTTTTTTTTGGATGGAGGAAAAACAAATAGTGAGTAGAATCGCCATCCTTCCATAAATACAGTAACTTGTAAACTTTAAGACAAAGTCTTTAGATCCTTCACAGAAATCGGAAAAAAATAACTGATTCATAAGGAGTTACCTTTCCTTGACATATGTATCAGTTATGGCCACATGGAACACGAAGACTGGTGTACACACAAGACATCTTTGTGCACATGGAATTTAGACAGGGCCAGTATCAAGGAAGACAAGCCAGACACCACTATAGAACTCACTAGTTGCCTCATGTGTGTTGCATTCCATCCCAAAAATCCTGCCATCATAGCAGGAGGCAACTTTAATGGTTAGTATTTCAATGTTTTCTTGTCAAACACATTTAATTATTGTTGTTCCAAGATTGCATGACCATAGCGTATCAGAGTTTCAGTAGTCATTATTGCTCTAATCCTGCAGTTAATGGCATATGTATGCAGTCAGAAACTGTATTATGCAATAAAAGTATATTGTCTAAAATTGCAATGAAAATATATAAATGACTACTGACCTTGAACTTTATTACAAGTATGATGAGAGGGTTGTGTGTGTACACATCTGCTTTGTGTATCGTTTGAACGAATCAGTATAAAGTTTTTACTGAGTTTTTTTTACTATTAAAGAACACAAGATGTGATGCATAAACCTTCTTAAATGATATATTTTCCATTAAATCATTGTTTTGAAAAAAAAAAGACTCTTACCTTTTAACCATTTACTATGTACAAGATGTTATAGGTGGATCCAGGTTTTTTTCAGTCAATATGGGAACTGGAGAATGATTTTTTTTTCACATGTACCAGCACCTTATCTCGCTATTCATGAATAAATGTGGTGTTTCAGGAGAGGTGATGCTCTGGGACCTCAGTAGGGAAGATGACATGTTGATAGCCACGTCAGGTATTGGAGATGACTCACATCAGGAACCTGTGTCCAAGGTGCACTGGATCACAGATCACAAGGGCAAGAAAATCTATGTAAGGAGGAGCTAGATTTAGTTACTGGTTTCTGTATGGAGTTTACATATTAGAGGAAGAGCTCCTCTGTAGAACCTAGGAACTCTACCACATCAGAACAATGTAACTCTTCAAGCATCTGTAGGCAATGTTTTAACCCAGGCCTGGTTAACGTTCCAATACAAATGGTTGTTGATCCTGGAAGTTGTCGTGTTTGGTTTTTAGCAAGTCATACTTGCTTAATTGTGTGATGGTCAGTGAGGTTGAGCTGTATGATTCTGACACAATTTTGAATGTTGACTTTGTGAGTGATGCATTTCAGAAAGTTGTGACATAAAATAAAATTGTCTGAAAATATGCACAATGAATTTATTCATTAGATTGGAGATGAGAATATGAAATTTACAAACTGATGTTGACGAAATATCATTTAATCCAGGTGACTGGTTAGAACTTTTGTTAGGTGTATAAAAAAGTCTTTGGATGAAAGTTTTCATCAATTATAATAATAATATATATATGATTGTAAACAAGTATGAATAAACATCTTTGGACAATAGGTAGTCATCATCAGTCACAATTACATAAAATTGTGTATTTATATGAGATTCTTATACATAATAAATTGTGTATCCTGTATTTGTGTAAGTTATTGCATTTTGTCTTCAGCTGGTCAGTGTCAGCAGTGATGGTAAAATATTGCAATGGAAAATTGACAGAAAAGCTCAAAAATTGTTGCTCAGAGATGGGTATGTTAATTTATGTTAATTTTATCCATACTAATTAAGTAATGTTTCATTTATCATTCTTATGCCCAATGATGAAGGAGCATTAAGTATTTACCTTAGCTGTCCATTCATGCATGCATCCATCCAATTGGCTTCCAATAAATATCTTGTGAAAGGGTCGGTGTATTTATTTAATATTGGGTGTGTACCGGTAACTGTAAAATTATAAAATGAAGATCAATTTTGATATTTGTCTATTGATTAAACAGGAGTTCTGGCCCATTTTCAACATATTTTTTGGTATAGCAGGGGCATTCATGGCCTATGGACAATTTTCTAGTGTTGTTTGTTTGTTTGGTGTTTTGTGGCTTTTATGCAACGGTATTTCAGTTATATAATAGTGATCAGTGTTTGGAGTTTGAAACTGCAAGGGCCATTCTTTTTTATCAGTTTAAATGCATCTGCTTCAGTTAGAAGGAGAGTTGTTTACGCATATTTATTCTTTCTTTAGTGGTAAATCATAATACCATAAATATTCTCTAACATCTCTCCATTCCCTCCTCTATTGTAGGTTTATGTTGATGACCCAGAGTCTGCCACGGAGAATGAAAGTCAAAGGAGTCCGTGGGGACAAGGAAGTTGGTGGTACTTGTATATCATATAACTGCGAAGATAAGGACATGTTCCTGGTCGGTTCAGAGGCTGGGGTTGTATTTAAATGTAACATGAATTCAAATGGACCCCCTGCTGGCAGTAAGTGTAACCATATAATTATAATAAACATGTATGCACATGTAATACCTCACTGAAATAGGTAAATAACTTACTACGACAACTTTTGATACTTTGAGAAATGTACAGCTACATGTTGTAAGTTTGAAATTGATATTTTGGAAAGAAGCATTTTAAATGTTTGAAAGGCATACTTGTTTTCCCACATTTGTGTGATCTATAATATGATAAATAATCCATGGAAATAAATATCAATTTGTATTTTCCACGAGCTTACCTTTTACTTGTGTTTCCTAACAAGGGGTTTAAAATGTATATAAAAAAAAATTTGGTTTGTTTTCCTTATACCCAGACTTGATCATTATAGATTTATTTTCATACCTATGATAATATATTACAACTTGCATTTGTCGTAGAAAACAGTAAAACAGAGCTAGACATTATATTAGAATAATGACATCAACATGTGAATTCATGATTTTTTTTACCCATGTGAGACTGACATTTGTAGATAGAATATGCAGGTGATTTTGGACATGTACAAGACTTTCATAAATGAAGGCCGTTAACCATGATAGTGCTCTTCTTAATTTTAACTTTTTTATCTGTTTTACACTACATACTATCATCTGTGTTTTATTCTTATCTTCAGGTCATGTTACGTCATCTATACCACTGCGATCTCCCGTCACCTTTACTTACAGCCCCCATCATGGCCCTGTGTATGCAGTAGAGTGTTCTCCCTTTCACAGAAATGCTTTTATTAGTGCTGGAATGGATCAATGTATACGGTTATATAGTATACTACAGGTAATGTATTAAAATAAGTATAGGTAGTATCTCAATATAAGTACAGGTAATATATCAAAATAACAATAGGTAATGTCTCCAGACAACTATAGTATATCTTAATATAACTACAGGTTTTTATCTCAAAAGAATTAAAGGCAATATATCGAAGCAACTACAGATATTATCGAAGAAAAACAACCGGTTACATATCAAAACAATTTAAGTATGCTTAAATAACCACAAGCAATATCTCAAAACGATTACAATTGAACTTTCTCTAAAATAACATATTGTAACTAGTAATTTGAAACCACTTTACAGCAACAGTTTTATATTTGTCTTGAGGGACCTTTTGCGATCGCCTTTTTGTCTGTCGACATGCGTCCGTAAACAATTGACATTTTTTACTTATTCTCAAAAACATTAGGTCAATCATAATGAAATGTTGATACAGCTTTGGTACCTAAGGGTGAATCAGAATTGTGAATTGCATGGTCCCACGCCCCTGGGACCTTGGGGGTGGGGTCAAATTCAAGGTAAACTTTAAAAATCTTCTTTATATAAGAAGTACTGGGAAACAAATGGTGAGCATGATAATGGACACATATGGGTCCTTGATAAAAATTGTGAATTGCATGTCCATGGGTCTCAAGGTTTTGCCCTGGGGTTGAGGCCTAAAAAAATTGGTGCATTTCCAAAGGGGGGAAGCATATAGTTGCCGCTTAGTCTGTGCGTCCGTCCATCACCAAGATCTTGTCCGGGCTAGTTCTCTACAACCTCTGGTTGAAGCTTTATGAAACTTGCTAGGATGCATCACTCCCAAGTGAAGATGCACACATTGTCTGTGTTCCGGTCAATGATTTTTCATGAAGTTATGGCCCTTTAATTGAGTCTGTGACCAAATTTTGTCCGCGCTATTTCTCTACAACCTCAGGTTGGAATTTTATGAAACTTGCTAGGATGCATCATTACCAAGTGCATGTGCGCATATTGTCTTTGTGGTCCAGTTCGATGATTTTTTACGGAGTTATGGCCCTTTGATTATGTCTGAACAAATTCTTGTCCGCGCTATTTCTCTACAACCTCAGGTTGGAATTTTATGAAACTTGCTAGGATGTATCACTACCAAGTGGAGATGCGCACTTTGTCTTTGTGTTTCGGTTTTATGATTTTTTACTGAGTTATGGCCCTTTCATTGAGTCTGTGACAAATTTTTTGTCCGCGCTATTTCTCTGCAACCTCAGGTTGGACTTTTATGAAACTTGCTATGTTTGTGTTCCGGTTCGATGATTTTTCACTGAGTTATGGCCCTTTCATTCTGTCTTTGATCAAATTCTTCTCCACTCTATTTCTCTACAGCCTCTGGTTGGAATTTTATGAAACTTGCTAGGATACATCATTACCAAGTGGAGATGTGCATATTGTCTTCATGACGCTATTTCGCTACAACCTCTAGTAGCACACAGAAACTAAAGTGGTGCAGTGTTTATTAAACTAGCACATCGTCGCTGCGAAGTCAAATCCTCGTAACTCTTTATTTTGAAATTATACAGGAGAGACAAAAAATTGTCTGTTTTTTCAACCTTTTAGATTTGATGTATCAAACTTCGTATTTTAATGTGTTTTTAACTTTCGAATCTAAATTTAATCTTTAGTTAATCCTAAATATGTGTCTTCAAACACAATTTTCACTTACGACATTTTGTTGCCAAAATAAAAACAAAAAGTTAAGGATACGAGGTTTTGATCCCTAACATGTAATATGAAGAACATTGTTTTAAGCATCAGAAAACGGTTTTTCTTTCTTAAAAAAAAAAAAATTTTCCTCTGTTATATCTTATACCAATGCTGTTTATTGTACTGCATTCCTCAATTTACATTTTATACATTTGAACATTAGTTTACGTGTTTGACATTGACAGTGAAAAGCCACAAAGAATGCTGTATACTAAGATTTATTATCTTATCGAAAATAACAGAATAAATAATAAAATATGAACCGGTAACACAAATGTCAACAATCAAATTAAGTCACAATCTAGTGTTTGACACAACTATTGTATCTCAATATACCAGTAAAATAGATAAAATACAAAAAAAAAACAGTTTACAACGTCGTTGTCTAACGTTATCAAAAGCAACTTTAAAAAGTTAATTAGTTTCACTGTTCCAACAGAACTAAATTTTCCATGTATTCAGATAAACACAATAAACAAACATTGTCATCCTGTATAATTATTTAAAGATCAACTGCATCGCGACCTACTCGGTGCCTGATCAAAAAACGAAAGGTCATACACCAGGCAACACACCTGTCACAATTGACTAGAATACAAAGAGCGCATCTTAAGGTTTGGTATAGACATACAAAAACAAAATAGTTCTTAACTCCGCAAACAGTAAATAAAAAAGGCATAATCTTACACCCTTCTTATCTCACAAAACGTATGCACACATTGGTCATAGCATGTAATAAATTATCTTTTAATACAAAAAGCACTCAAAGTGCTTAGATTATTGTTGCAGTTCTTGTCGAAGCAGTATTGCTTGAAATCAGAGATGTAATGAACACATCGATGCATTCAGTATTGAGCTAATAGCAAAAGAGTTATTACTCGAACAAACATCAAACTCGGTCTGACATTTCTTTACTCGTGGATGAGATTATCAAAGAATGTATGATAATCCACGGGGATAACAGATTTCAGTTCCATGAGATGTTGGAATTTTGACCTCTTTATGGCTAACTGACCAGAATGAAGCTGTGGTGGGTCTTCGCACTGAACATCTGAAAGCCGAGCTCGTCTTGGTAGTTCACTGAAGTCATCCTCAAACATTAATTTAATCGTAACATCACCACTAGGGCTGTAATGAATAGCACGAATATTAGTAACAACAGGATCCCCGACTTTCGTGCCTGGTCTAATTGTGGAGTAATATGACAAATCAGAATACTGTTTGAAGAATGTGTGGTCCACATAATAAACCAGATACGGATGGACAGAACAAGCTTCACGTATGACCTCGACATAACTTTGTGGGACATAGATATTTTTACGTTTCAGTTTGCGTTCTATCACGCTATGTACGGAGTCTACCTCCATTTGGGTATGCCCGCGTTCTAAATACTTCTGCGTAACTTGCACTTGATATTTCCTACAAATATGGCATAACGTATTTGCAAGCACACAGTTTCTGTTTTGGTAAGTACAACCATCACTGTAAATAATGAAGTGTTTCACTTCATTGTTATTTGTTATGGTAGATTCAATATAATGCGCAATGCATGAGGCAAACGAATTGCCTGAAAGATCGCCTTGGCTCTCGTGCCAAAAATAACACTGAACTTGCTTGCTATTAAGATCCATTATTGTGAAATTATGACAGGCAAGTTTAGTCTTATAGTAGAGGGCACTGGCATTTAGTTTTGGACAAAGTAAGACGGACTGCAAGTCCATCGTAACCACTTTCTGGGACGGGTCTTGTTTTGCAGTCTCCTTGTCGCGTTCCTTTTCGGCCCGTGCTGCATTTTTGCGTTGGATATGTGCTTGGTAATCTTCTTCCTGTATATTACCACTATCATGCCCACAACATATATCGCACTGATCCTTTTTTGGGGTAAACAGGCTCAGATTCATTTCAGAAAACAGGGTTTCGAATACTTTTCTGTGTGCTACTCGTATATTGTTTGATTTGCAGTAATTTTTGTATTCTTTGTATAGTGTGCTCAAACTGTCAAATATAGGTTCCAGGTACAATTTGCTGCTGGACGCCCGGCAATAGTGTGACTCTAACTTGGGAATCTCTTCAAGAAAACGACGCACCCCCGTGCGTAGTGCCTCATGCCTTTTCAGTTGTTCGGCTTTACGAGTTCCTATAAAATACAAAAACAATTGAAAACTGAGTGGTTGAGTCAACGAGTTTGTTTTTTTATGATAAACGCTGTGAGGTTGTAGTATGTGGGTCAGTATGTGAGTGAAGGGGTGTGGTTGCGTGTGAGCATACGTATCTCAATGCGCAAATCAGTTAATGTGTGCGTATGTGTAAGCGTGTGTGTGTGTGTGTGTGTGTTTACGTACATGTGTGTCTGTGCACACGCGCGTGTGTGTGTGTTTGTGTGCGTATGTGTGTGTCTGTGCGTGTATGCGTGCGTGAGTGTGTTAGAGAGACTCTGAGAGTGATTTATTATACATCAGTTGATCTCGGTAGTTCATTTCGAACTAAATTAATATATTTGTAACATTTCTATTATAGTACAAACACAATGACGGATACTCACCCAAATTATCTTGTTTACTCGGAATTCCATTTGGTGCATTCTGGCACCATCTATAAACCGATTGTTCGCCAATGCCAAGGGTAGTTAGGAACATGTTTTTGCAAACCTGAACTCTATCATTATTTTTCCATAGGAAGTACTTGTACGACCTACTTCTCCTAGAATCTGCAACTGTTTTAACAGTTGTTGCTCCTGAACCAACCAAAGAGTTCACATATACTTTACGTTCGTCCCAGTTCATCGTTCCCCAAAACTTATCAAATACCTCCTTACGTTCATCTTCTGAAATATGTGAACAGAATCTCAAACTACTTTTGTCACAACGCTTCGAACAATTTCTTGGACAAAGTATGCGTTCTCCTCTCTCTACGCAATGGCCCCATCGTTCATCAATCTTTTTCATCCCTTTATATGCTTTTCCATGCATTCGGAGCTTTTTATTCTTACTTCTCTGTGTACCATCTGTACGAGTACGCTTTCTTCCCGGACCTCTATCTTCGACGATTTCTTCGTGATCTATCTGAATCTGATCATTGTCATGCTCATCCGAATCAGAGGTAGAACTGCATTCTGGTATGTATGTAGGATCTCTCACGTCGTCATCATTATCTGCTTCTTCTACCATACGATCTTCATATTGATCTATATCAAAATTTAAATCAGTGTCGGAAGTTGCAAGTTCTGATCCATCAGCAATAACATGAGATGTTACAACCAATTCTGATTCGGCGTTTTGGCTACCTGGAGAAAGTGTTTTTGTGGTATTGTGCATCAATGGATCATGGGTTCTAAACTGTGCACAAGAGTTGATATCTTTATCGACATATGAATGTTCTGATTCAGCATCATCTGGATTCATTTCAGCAACGACATTACTCGTCTCTAGTTCAGGCTGTTGACTTGTACATGCAGCTACTTCATTATTATTATAATCGGCAATGTCTGGTTTAGATTTTATACACTGCATATCTGATCCCTGTATTTTATACTTCACATTTGTATTGACAATAACATTTTGTTTGGCTTTCAATGCCATTGAGACCAATATCTTCCCCCTTGATAACATTTTGAAGCAGTCTACAGTTGTATCAATAATTAAGTATCTGCTTGCCTGGTTCACACACCGGGTAATATATACCAGTCTCTCTCAAAGTTTGTAAGTGAGAATAGTTTAAGCCCTCATCGGGGTAACTATTATGTATGCACGTCAAATGAAAATATCGTTGACAGTCTTCAAACTCACAACGTACATAAAATTGACCGTTCAGAAGTGTGACTAGATACGGTCCTATACTGATTATTTTCTCCAAAATGTTAATAAGTTCGTGAAAACTCGGTTTAAAATTACAAATATGACACTTGTATGTTTGCAGCTCCGTTTCATCGGTTAACTCAGTGTCACTTTCTCCTTACATTCGGCTATCTGCAATTAAATTAAATTGTTAAGCTATACATGCGGGCTATACATATTAAGTTATATAAGACATTGAAATAGATAATGGTAGAAAATAATTTGACAAACTATTACATTTCAAATAAGTACACTTGTTTTATGGTATCAAAGTAATGTTCTATCGCAGATTTGCTCTCAATTTACGCAGACAATAAATTAATCTTACAAAGCAGTTTACATTATAACCATTTACACTTAAAAACATCAGATTTCAACTGTTACAAATTCTTATATTATAAAATGCTGTACTGACAAGAAAATGTAAAACTTACCAGGTCTTGCAAACATCCTTTAAACAATTATTTTATAACTTTTAAGACGTCATAGTTTTACTTCAAATTCAAAACAAATTGTCAAAAACTCGTAACTCAAGTTACGCGGTTTTGATGTTTATGACGTCAGACCTATCACAATACGAGGTCTTGTCGCATGCTTCCTCTAACGCTTCCCATTGGAGCAGACATACGATAATTTGAGAGAAGCGGGAGAATCATCTACCATTACCCGCTGTATCAAGAAGTAATTTTGCATAAAACCCCGAGTTACGAGGTTTTGACTTCGCAACGACGACATGTAATAATTTGCCATATGTAACACCGAATCTTTATAATGAAATTAGTAATTATATCCATTATATCATTGAATGTATATTTGTAATAACAATTTGCTGAAATGTTTGATCACAGGTCATAATGACCTATTTCAAAGTATGTTGTACAATGTATTATATCATGAAATAAAAAATAATGCATTGACTTCTCTTAAGAACTCTCACAGTTACTTCCCCCTTTCAATATCATTTCCATGTGGTACAGAGTCAAACACTCACTTGGGGGAGCATCCATTGGTTCCACCGATATTTTATTATGCTAGTCCGAAACATAACTCAAAAAGTGTTCAAGGGAGTTAATTAATGTTTCACACAATTATAGAGGACATTATCATGCTAGTGCAGTACATAACTCAAAAAGTGTTCAAAGGGTTTAGTTATTATTTCACACAATTAGAGAGGCCATTGATAGGAAGTGCAGTATGCAAGAAGTATAACTCTTACTTCTGGTTTTGCAGAATGATTCCTCTTTGTTATTTTTCTTTTTTTGGAGCATACCTTGAAAAGTTTTAAAATGAATGCTTTGAAACTCTATACATTGATAGAGAGCATTGACAGGATGTGGACAGTACAAGAATTTGCTTCGGCAGGGGACTGGCCGTGTCTAACATGGCTCTTGTTAATCTATTGAAAGAGAAGTGATAAATATTTGGCCATTTTTGAGAGCCTATGCCAGATTTTCAGTCAGTTTTACTACACTTTATTGGGGAGGTGTACTGGGATCACTTTTGGCATTATTATTTTTTGGTTCTTGTGAGTAGAAACTAGTTCTTACTTCCACTAAAATCTGAAAGAACTACTGTTAAACTACCACTTTCACAGTTTTAGAAATCTTAATTGGAATTTTTATATCAGGTTATTATTCGCTTATCAGATTTCATCTATCAAACTAACTTTTGCTTTTCTTGTACATTTAATGTTTCAACATTTTTAAAATTGCATTAATTTTGTTTGAATGCAAACTGACTGTACAAACTTAAAACTTACAGAAATCAGACAACAAACTTAAATCCCCTCCTAATGTTGTTTTTCAAATTGTTCAATGAATTTAAGTGTGTCATTTGTTACAATTACTTTCTCTTGCATAACTTAACAGTTATTGTTACAAACATGTATTCAGCGATTCCTGGCTGTTGTTTTGTCAGGTATTCTCATTTTATGTCCCACTATTTATGAGTTGTCATTGCTTGGTAGCTTTAAGTTTGCTGATTGAGAATTCACTCTCCATATACATACACAATAAATTGACATACAGAATATAAAAAAAAAAACACTGCAAAAAATGGATATATGCAGAATGAACCTAGATCTTTGATACCTGCTCAACTGCAAAGTTTCAGCAAATTCTATCCAAAGACTCAAATTGTCATATAACATGCATGAGCTACAGTGGTTCTATTCTACCATCACTCATTTGGCACCCTGGAATCAAAAAGGGTTGGTAATTTAAACACAATAATGAACATGACAAAAATAATAAAATGAACATGAAACTCATTAGGACAATTCCTATCTTTCTGCAGGGATTGATATTAATACTATTTTTATCCAGAACCGAAACTTTACAATATATATACATAACATAAATAAACTGATGTCAATTTTACTCTTCAGGCCCAACCAGTTATGACGATAGAGCCCGGTGAAGGTTACATCCACTCAGCTACATGGTCACCTGTCAAAGCATCAGTGCTGGCAGCTACCACTCAGACTGGTCATCTACTGATTTATGACTTGAAACAAGGCAAGATGGTTCCCATACATAAACTACAGGCTAGTCCACAGAAACAACCGGTGTTTACCTGTCAGTTCAATCCACAGCAGTAAGTTGAATATATTTACCCATCTTTAAAAAAAAATTTGTTGCTGTACTCTATCCAAGATCTTTTTATATGGGTAGGTAAATTGCCACAGATTTCAATTTTTTTGTTAAGTTGGTTTTAACAAAAAAATAATCTGATATTGTTTAAAATAATTAAACTGTTTGAGGGTCAAGAAAGAGTTTATATAGCTATACAGTGAAACCTGTCTTAAGAGTCCACTAAAAGGGAAATCTGAAAAGTGGTCTCTAAAGGCAGGTGGTCTTTTATTAGGGTAAAATGTTTTTTTGTCGGTCTTTTTTTTTGTCTTATATAATGCATGTACGTTTCCATCATTTTTAAAGGCTTTCACCCTCTGTTCTAATGTTAGACATTTTCTCTTTGCTGAAGACATGGCAACGTTGATAGAATATCGCAGTATGAAACCACAATATTGAAACCCAGTCAAATAAACCTTCATATTCATTGTCTTACATTTACTCATTTTTGTCGTGACAAACTTTCAAACCTTCCATGAAAACAATGACAAACATATTCTAATAAACTTTTCTTTTTACATTTACTTGTCAATCTTTTTAAAGAGGAAAGAAATTAATAAGCTATGCTTAGTTACGATCCCTTTTCATTTTGTGTAAATTTGATAAAATAAAATGTTTGAACTAATTAATATCAAATAAAAATGTAATTTTCGTATTACTACATGTACGTTGAAATGATCAATTGACAGTTATAATTTTTTACTTGACAGAACTCATCTACTTGCAACTGGAGATGCTACAGGTGTTATACAGATCTATAAACTAAGTTCAAGTTTGCGGACTGCCACAGGAAAAGACACTGAATTTATAGGAAATCTTGTTACTGTTGCTCAGGAATCATAAACAATTCAAGAGACTTGTGTAATTCTTAGTGTAAAATTTTCTGACTGTTTTAAAGGGATTATATTGGCATATTACTGTCAATTCCCTGTCCTAAATACACACGCCCGGCATGAAGATACACTTATAACTTAGAGATATACTCGTCTAAAGTTTCTAATTGCATTACTTCTTTATTACAAACATCGGGTTTCTGAAGCCATGTTTTTGTTTTTGTTTTCATTTGCAATTTTCAACATACCGCTTTCGGGTTTCCGATCAATCATCGTATAACATCATGAAGACTCGTTCCCGATCTCGTTTTCTTTTTGAGGATTTGTTCGGGAAGTTTACGGAGTTCAATGTAAACATTGCGCAATACTTTATTGCGGGACGTAGTAAAGTTTTAGGCAATATTCAATTACTGTTTATTTGATAACTTTCAAGTAAATAAATGTCAATACATAAGCATTATTTTGTGCACACTGCATACAGGAAAAGTCTGGATTAACAGCATGTTTGTGTTACTTGCCAATATAATCCCTTTAAGTGATGTGGCTACTGTTTTCAACAAATGATATTAAATATGTTTCTGTTATGGATTTAACATTTAACTAAAATATAAAGCCTGGCCGATCAACTCAGTTGGTTAAGTGTCTTGACTATCAATCTAGGGGTCGTGAGTTCAAATCCCCCGCCCGGCAACAGTCTCTGTGATGATTGATGTACGACATTGTGTCTCATTATCATTCGCCTGTCACCACTGATTCAAGTGGGAAAGTTATCAGTTACTTGCGGAGATGGGGTGTGCTCGAGTACTGGTTAATCCCAGGAAACAGTGGTTAGGTTAACTGATCGTCTGTTAGCCCTCGATTGCATAAAAATGACGCTAAATATTCAATCAATCAATCTTTTATTTTGAAATTTGGTATAAAGTCTAGATGAATTTTTGTTGTGTTAATTTGACATAGTAACAAACAGTGTAATTAATGCTTATCTGCCTGTCTTATAAACGCTGTGATAAAAAGTAATGTGTTTTTTTGTTTAAATCAGTGGGACCAAAGTTAGACCCATTCAACTTGCAAAAACATATTTTTATCCGAATGTAAAATAAAAAAAATTGAAATGGGGTTTAATGCCAGTTAAACAGTAAATTGTTCTTCGTACCATTACCTGTTCTGATATATCACTTGCACCTGCAGTGAAAATTGTACTTTGTACCATTACCTGCTATGATATATCACTGGCACCTGCAGTGAAATTGTACCATTATCGCAATGATAATAACTGGCACCTGCAGTGAAATTGTACCATTACCTGCAATGATATATCACGGGCACCTGCAGTGAAATTGTACATTGTACCATTACCTGCAATGATATATCACGGCCACCTGCAGTGAAATTGTACTTTGTACCATTACCTGCTATGGTATATAACTTGCACCTGCAATATAATTGTACTTTGTACAATTACCTGCTATGATATACCACTGGCACCTGCAGTGAAATTGTACCATTACCTGCTATAATATATCACTTGCAGCTGCAATATAATTGTACTTTGTAAAATTACCTGCTATGATATATCGCTAGCACCTGCAGTGAAATCATACCATTACCTGGTATGATATATCACTTGCACCTGCAGTGAAATTGTACTTTGTACCATTACCTGCTATGATATATCACTGGCACCTGCACTGTAATTGTTCTTTGTACAATTATATGCAATGATATATCACTGGCACCTGTAATATAATTGTACTTTGTATCATTAACTGCTACGATATATCACTGGCACCTGCACTGAAATTGTACTTTGTACCATTATATGCAATGATATATCACTGGCACCTGCAATATAATTGTACTTTGTATCATTACCTGCTATTATATATCACTGGCACCTGCAGTAAAATTGTACCATTTGCTGCAATGATATATGACTTGCACCTACAGTGAAATTGTACTTTGTACCATTACCTGCTATGGTATATAACTTGCATCTGCAATATAATTGTACTTTGTACCATTACCTGCTATGATATATAACTTGCATCTGCAATATAATTGTACTTTGTACCATTACCTGCTATCATATATCACTGGCACCTGCAGTGAAATTGTACTTTGTACCATTACCTGCTATGGTATATAACTTGCATCTGCAATATAATTGTACTTTGTACCATTACCTGCTATGATATATCACTGGCACCTGCAGTGAAATCGTACCATTACCTGCTATTACATATCACTTGCACCTACAATATAATTGTACTTTGTACCATTACCTGCTATGATATATCGCTAGACCTGTAGTGAAATCGTACCATTACCTGGTATGATATATCACTTGCACCTGCAGTGAAATTGTACTTGGTACCATTACCTGCTATGATATATCACTGGCACCTGCAGTGAAATCGTACCATTACCTGCTATTACATATCACTTGCACCTGCAATATAATTGTACTTTGTACCATTACCTGCTATGATATATCGCTAGCATCTGCATTGAAATCGTACCATTACCTGGTATGATATATCACTTGCACCTGCAGTGAAATTGTACTTGGTACCATTACCTGCTACGATACATCACTGGCACCTGCATTGAAACTGTTCTTTGTACAATTATATGCAATGATATATCTGGCACCTGCAGTATAATTGTACTTTGTACCATTACCTGCTATGATATATCACTTGCACCTGCAGTGAAATTGTACCATTACCTGCTATGATATATGACTGGCACCTGCATTGAAATTGTACTTTGTACCATTACCTGCTATGATATATCACTTGCACCTGCAATATAATTGTACTTTGTACCATTACCTGCTATGATATATCACTGGCACCTGCAGTGAAATTGTACTTTGTACCATTACCTGCTTTGATATATCTCTGGTACCTGCTGTGAAATTGTACTTTGTACCATTACCTGGTATGATATATCACTGGCACCAGCACTGAAATTGTACCATTACCTGCTATGGTATATAACTTGCCCCTGCAATATAATTGTACTTTGTACCATTACCTGCTATGATATATTGCTGGCAGCTGCATTGAAATCATACCATTACCTGATATGATATATTACTTGCACCTGCAGTGAAATTGTACTTTGTACCATTACATGCTACAATATATCACTGGCACCTGCACTGAAACTGTTCTTTGTACAATTATATGCAATGATATATCACTGGCACCTGCAGTATAATTGTACTTTGTACCATTACCTGCTATGATATATCGCTAGCACCTGCAGTGAAATCGTACCATTACCTGGTATGATATATCTCTTGCACTTGGAGTGAAATTGTACTTTGTACCATTACCTGCTACAATATATCACTGGCAACTGCACTGAAATTGTTCTTTGTACAATTATATGCAATGATATATAACTGGCACCTGCAGTATAATTGTACTTTGTACTGTTACCTGCTATGGTATATAACTTGCACCTGCAATATAATTGTACTTTGTACCATTACCTGCTATGATATATCACTGGCACCTGCTGTGAAATTGTACCATTACCTGCTATTATATATCACTTGCATCTCCAATATAATTGTACTTTGTACCATTACCTGCTATGATATATCACTGGCACCTGCAGTGAAATTGTACTTTGTAACATTACCTGCTTTGATATATCACTGGCACCTGCTGTGAAATTGTACTTTGTACCATTACTTGCTATGATATATCACTGGCACCAGCATTGAAATTGTACTTTGTACCTTTACCTGCTATGATATATTGCTGGCAGTTGCATTGAAATCATACCATTACCTGATAAGATATATCAGTTGCACCTGTAGTGAAATTGTACTTTGTACCATTACCTGCTACAATATATCACTGGCACCTGCACTGAAATTGTTCTTTGTACAATTATATGCAATGATATATCACTGGCACCTGCAGTATAATTGTACTTTGTACCATTACCTGCTATGATATATCGTTAGCACCTGTAGTGAAATCGTACCATTACCTGGTATGATATATCACTTGCACCTGCCGTGAAATTGTACTTTGTACCATTACCTGCTATGATATATCACTGGCAACTGCACTGAAATTGTTCTTTGTACAATTATATGCAATGATATATAACTGGCACCTGCAGTATAACTGTACTTTGTACGTTACCTGCTATGGTATATAACTTGCACCTGCAATATAATTGTACTTTCTACCATTACCTGCTATGATATATCACTGGCACCTGCAGTGAAATTGACCATTACCTGCTATTATATATCACTTGCACCTCCAATATAATTGTACTTTGTACCATTATCTGCTATGATATATCGCTGGCACCTGCAGTGTAATCATAACATTGCCTGGTATGATATATCACTTGCACCTGCAGTGAAATTGTACTTTGTACCATTACCTGCTACGATATATCACTTGCACCTGCAGTGAATTAGTTCTTTGTACAATTATATGCAATGATATATCATTTGCACCTGCAGTGAAATTGTACCATTACCTACTATGATATATCACTGGCACCTGCATTGAAATTTTACTTTGTACCATTACCTGCTTGCACCTTCAATATAATTGTACTTTGTACGCTTACCTGCTATGATATATCACTGGCACCTGCAGTGAAATCATACCATTACCTGCTATTATATATCATTTGCACCTGCAATATAATTGTACTTTGTACCATTACCTGCTATGATATATCACTTGCACCTGCAATATAATTGTACTTTGTACAATTACCTGGTATGATATATCACTAGCACCTGCAGTGAAATCATACCATTACCTGCTATTATATATCACTTGCACCTGCAATATAATTGTACTTTGTACCATTACCTGCTATGATATATCGTTGGCACCTGCAGTGAAATCGTACCATTACCTGTTATGATATATCATTTGCACCTGCAGTGAAATTGTACCATAACCTGCTATGATATATCACTGGCACCTGCATTGAAATTTTACTTTGTACCATTACCTGCTTGCACCTTCAATATAATTGTACTTTGTACGCTTACCTGCTATGATATATCACTGGCACCTGCAGTGAAATCGTACCATTACCAGCTATTATATATCATTTGCACCTGCAATATAATTGTACTTTGTACCATTACCTGCTATGATATATCACTTGCACCTGCAATATAATTGTACTTTGTACACTTACCTGGTATGATATATCACTAGCACCTGCAGTGAAATCATACCATTAACTGCTATTATATATCACTTGCACCTGCAATATAATTTTACTTTGTACCATTACCTGCTATGATATATCGCTTGCACCTGCAGTGAAATCGTACCATTACCTGGTATGATATATCACTTGTACCTGCAGTGAAATTGTACTTTGTACCATTACCTGCTAGGATATATCATTGGTACCTGCACTGATATTGTTCTTTGTACAATTATATGCAATGATGTATCACTGGCACTTGCAGTATAATTGTACTTTGTACCATTACCTGCTATGATATATCAATTGCACCTGCAGTGAAATTGTACCATTACCTGCTATTATATATCACTGGCACCTGCATTGAATTTGTACTTTGTACCATTACCTGCTATGATATATCACTTGCACCTGCAATATAATTGTACTTTATAACATTATCTGCTTTGATATATCACTGGCACCTGCTGTGAAATTGTACTTTGTACCATTACCTGCTATGCTATATAACTGGCACCTGCACTGAAATTGTACTTTGTACCATTAACTGCTATGGTATATAACTTGCACCTGCAATATAATTGTACTTTGTACCATTACCTCCTATGATATATCACTGGCACTTGCAGTGAAACTGTTCTTTGTACAATTATATGCAATGATATATCTGGAACCTGCAGTATAATTGTACTTTGTACCATTACCTGCTATGATATATCACTTGCACCTGCAGTGAAATTGTACCATTACCTGCTATGATATATCACTGGCACCGGCATTGAAATTGTACTTTGTACCATTACCTGCTTGCACCTGAAATATAATTGTACTTTGTACGCTTACCTGCTATGATATAACACTGGCACCTGCAGTGAAATCGTACCATTACCTGCTATTATATATCATTTGCACCTGCAATATAATTGTACTTTGTACCATTACCTGCTATGATATATCACTTGCACCTGCAATATAATTGTACTTTGTACCATTACCTGCTATGATATATCACTCGCACCTGCAGTGAAATCGTACCATTACCTGCTATGATATATCACTTGCACCTGCAATATAATTGTACTTTGTACTATTACCTGCTATGATATATCACTAGCACCTTCAATATAATTGTACTTTGTACCATTACCTTCTATGATATTTCACTTGCACCTGCAATTTAATTGTACTTTGTACCATTACCTGCTATAATATATCACTGGCACCTGCAGTGAAATTGTACCATTACCTACTGTTATATCACTTGCAGCTGCAATATAATTGTACTTTGTACCATTACCTGCTATGATATATCGCTAGCACCTGCAGTGAAATCGTACCATTACCTGGTATGATATATCACTTGCACCTGCAGTAAAATTGTACTTGGTACCATTACCTGCTACAATATATCACTAGCACCTGCACTGAAATTGTTCTTTGTACAATTATATGCAATGATATATCACTGGCACCTGGAATATAATTGTACTTTGTACCATTACCAACTATTATATATCACTGGCACCTGCAGTGAAATTGTACCATTAGCTGCAATGATATATGACTTGCACCTACAGTGAAATTGTACTTTGTACCATTACCAGCTATTATATATCACTGGCACCTGCAGTGAAATTGTACCATTTGCTGCAATGATATATCACTGGCACCTGCAGTGAAATCGTTTCATTACCTGCTATTATATATCACTTGCAGATGCAATATAATTGTACTTTGTACTATTTCCTGCTACGATATATCGCTAGCACCTGCATTGAAATCGTACCATTACCTGGTATGATAAATCGCTTGCACCTGCAGTGAAATTGTACTTTGTACCATTACCTGCTACGATATATCACTGGCACCTGCATTGTAATTGTTCTTTGTACAATTATATGCAATGATATATTACAGGCACCTGCAGTGAAATTGTACTTTGTACCAATACCTGCTACATTATATCACTTGCACCTGCACTGTTATTGTGCTTTGTACAATTATGTGCAATGATATATCACTGGCACCCGCAGTATAATTGTACTTTGTACCATTACCTGCTATGATATATCACTTGCACCTGCAATATAATTGTACTTTGTACCATTACCTGCTTTGATATATCACTGGCAACTGCTGTGAAATTGTACCATTACCTGCTATGATATATCATTTGCACCTGCAGTGAAATTGTACCAATACCTGCTATGATATATCACTGACACCTGCATTGAAATTGTACTTTGTACCCTTACCTGCTTGCACCTTCAATATAATTGTACTTTGTACGCTTACCTGTTATGATATATCACTGGCACCTGCAATATAATTGTACTTTGTACCATTACCTGCTATAATATATCACTGGCACCTGCAGTGAAATTGTACCATTACCTGCTGTTATATCACTTGCAGCTGCGATATAATTGTACTTTGTACCATTACCTGCTATGATATATCGCTAGCACCTGCAGTGAAATAGTACCATTACCTGGTATGATATATCACTTGCACCTGCAGTAAAATTGTACTTTGAACCATTACCTGCTACGACATATCACTAGCACCTGCACTGAAATTGTTCTTTGTACAATTATATGCAATGATATATCACTGGCATCTGCAATATAATTGTACTTTGTACCATTACCAGCTATTATATATCACTGGCACCTGCAGTGAAATTGTACCATTAGCTGCAATGATATATGACTTGCACCTACAGTGAAATTGTTCTTTGTACCATTACCTGCTATGATATATCACTGGCACCTGCAGTGAAATCGTTCCATTACCTGCTATTATATATCACTTGCAGATGCAATATAATTGTACTTTGTACCATTACCTGCTACGATATATCGCTAGTATCTGCATTGAAATCGTACCATTACCTGGTATGATATATCAGTTGGACCTGCAGTGAAATTGTACTTTGTACCATTACCTGCTACGATATATCACTGGCACCTGCATTGTAATTGTTCTTTGTACAATTATATGCAATGATATATTACAGGCACCTGCAGTGAAATTGTACTTTGTACCATTACCTGCTACATTATATCACTTGCACCTGCACTGTAATTGTGCTTTGTACAATTATGTACAATGATATATCACTGGCACCTGCAGTATAATTGTACTTTGTACCATTACCTGCTATCATATATCACTGGCACCTGCATTAAAAATTGTACTTTGTACCATTACCTGCTATGATATATCACTTGCACCTGCAATATAATTGTACTTTGTACCATTACCTGCTTTGATATATCACTGGCACCTGCTGTGAAATTGTACTTTGTACCATTACCTGCTATGATATATGACTGGCACCTGCACTGAAATTGTACTTTGTACCATTACATGCTATGGTATATAACTTTGACCTGCAATATAATTGTACTTTGTACCATATATCACTGGCACCTTCAGTGATATCGTACCATTACCTACTGTTATATCACTTGCACCTGCAATATAATTGTACTTTGTACCATTTGCTGCTATGATATATTGGTGGCACCTGCATTGACATAATACCATTACCTGGTATGATATATCACTTCCACCTGCAGTGAAATTGTACTTTGTACCATTACCTGCTACGATATATTACTGGCACCAGCACTGAAATTGTTCTTTGTACAATTATATGCAATGATATATTACTGGCACCTGCAGTATAATTGTACTTTGTACCATTACCTGCTATGGTATATAACTTGCACCTGCAATATAATTGTGATTTGTACCATTACATGCTATGATATATCACTGGCACCTGCAGTGAAATCGTACCATTACATGCTATGATATATCACTGGCACCTGCAGTGAAATCGTACCATTACCTGGTATGATATATCACTTGCAGCTGCAAGGCCTTAGATATTTTATATGTAGCATTGTGTGGAGGTTCCCTTAAAGGTTTGTTGAATAGGATCTTACAAAAAACATACATATAAAACAAGTAAATTAATACATGTATATGTAGGTTTTTTAAACAAAAGAAATGCCTCACAATGTTATATTCGTATGTCAGGCTTTTCTTAGGTACTCTTTAGATTTTCATGAAACTTGGTAAGAAATATCTGTGTGAAGTCGAATTGCGCGTGTTGTCGGAGTGTTTATGTTCATCAGCTTTTAGCAGAGCTATTGCTTTTAAATACGTTTAATGAACGAATATAATTATTGTCAAGACTACTCCATAACAGAATTTGAGAATACTTAGTTGAAAATATCAGTATAACGTCTAGTTGCACTTACACAGCGAGGGCATCCTTGTCAATAAACACATTTCTACCATAGTTTATAGTATATTTATTGTTAAACAATATATAGCTTATTGTTTAGTTGTTATTTATCTAATAGTACTTTTGATAAAAACAAACTTGTCAGACAGATAGTTTTAAATTGACGTTGGCCATTTACAGGACATGTGTCTGGTAGTTTGGTAAATATAAACTATATCCCAAAAACAACAGGTACCGACTAATTGCGATGTAAACCAAGCTACTTTGGCTAAGAAAATTAGAAGATATACTAGACAACACATGTATATACATATACTATATTTGAACTTCCCTCATCAATGCCCGTTACTTTACAAACCAATAGTAACCACTCGAATAGAGACTGTTTAGTGATTTAATGAGTAAAAACCAAATATTCCAAATATTAAATAACTGGTAACACGGACATTATCTAGTTATTCAGTTGGCTAAGTAGATTTGTGGTGGCAATTGCAGAGCAGTAAATAGACAACTTTTCGTGTTAAGATATTTATCTTAACTGGAAACTTATCGTGTTAGTTATCTAGATAACTAGATTTTTTCTGTGATAGTTAACTAGATAAGTGGTGGCAGTAATGGGCACTAACATACATTTATTCTAGTTAAGATATTTATCTCAACTAGAAACTTATTGTGTTAGTTTACTAGATAACTAGATATTTTTTGCAAAAATTATGTGGTTAAATAGGAACTTATCGCATTAGATAAGTGGATAACTGGTGGCAGAACTATGCCACCATATATTTCCAATATGAATATGTATTTTTTTCAGCGGTAAATATAACATATATTTATATGTGACGTCGTAAGCATGGTCATGTTCAGCCTTTTTGACATCCCACTTTATAGCAGCATAATTGCATATTTTTACGACCTCAGATGAGTAATACCTGATGTACAGAATCAAAACATATATCACCACATACACATTTGACGGATGTATAAATTTACAAATGCAAAAAGTATGACAAACTATTTTTTTCTAGATTTTTTTCCCCCAAAAAAACGGCTTCAAATAAAAATTACAAACCAAGCGATTTTGGCATAATTTTTATATGATTTTATACTATATATTGTACAATTATTGTGAGATTTTCAGAAAAATTGACAGACTAGATTTTTTTATGATATTCAATTATTTAACCCTACCATATGTAAAAAAAATGCTTAAAAGCAAACGTCAACGTCGGTATAGCACATTAGGTATACGTTTTGACTTTGTTCTTACCATTATAGTATTTTGTGCACACTAGTTATATAAACTTCTGCTGTTTAGTGGCAACTAATTTGTCTATAGCATTCATTATAGCTTCTGTTTGATACACATACAAAACCGTCATTTTGTTTTCATTTACACAGACCTGGATTCCAAAACAATATTCTCATTTCTGACTAGCTCCATAACTGCTAGTGAACTGTGGACATCACAGCTGTCAATTATTAGAACAACGGGTCTGGTTTTTCAGAAGTTTATAGCAAACTGTGTCTCATTCATAAAATTAGCTTGAAACAATACCCACTATGATTAGCAGTGACAAGCCACGATCCAAGTATATCGTCATTGAATATACGGTGGAACACCCTTCCACCCAGCCCCATTAAATAATATAACTATTGTTTGTAAAATGTTTCATTTTCAGAAGCACATAAGTGGGCAGTCACGTCGTCAGCTGTTACTACTTCCCATTAAATACATTTTCAAGCTGTTTTGGTCAAATCACCCTTTTGCTAATTAATTCCTTTCCAGAACATTTAAATGTATCAAAGTTATATTCAATATTAAAAAGAATTATGATGGAAATATATTTTAATTTTTTTTCGAAACAGCAATTAAAATAATACATATAAATTTCAGAGACACATAATTAGTTGTGTTGTAAGGCTCATTGACTCTTTTGATGATGAATGAACAGATTAGGACTGGTTATCTGTATGGTCATTAAGACGATCAAACCCGCCACCTTTGATGTAAGCGGTCAACACTGCGCTACCACTCTTCTTAGAATGTATAGTGCTCTTTAAGAGACTCACACCTATGTTAAATTCCATTTAACTTACGTTTCTGCATCAAACAAATCATTGCATTATGAATATATTACTATATGAAGATATTAATACTAGTATTTTTTTTATAAAACTAGTTTGTTTATTTCAATAACAGTGCCATTTAAATAGATGATCAGTTAATCAAACTAGTCTTTCCTGCGATCTTAGAAGGTTAACCAACCCTGAAGCACAATCATCTCCGTAAGAAATGGTTAACTATTCGCTTGGAATCAGCAGTGAGAGACAAATGACAATGAGACGCAATGTAGTACATGTATATAAATGATCACGGAGGTTTTCGCCAGCCAGTGATTCAAAGATTGTAAGTTTAACAAGTTAAGTCATGTTAGTTTTGAATGTACCTTAAAAATATAAAATGATATTTCTTTGGATTTGTTTTTTTATACTGAGGTTTTTAATTTCATATTTGATAAGGCCAAAAAACACATTAGTTACCGGTTGGTTAACCATCCTTAATCTTTACTGCCGACCCTATTTAATTAAAAAAAAATCAAAAACATTATTTTCTTACTGTTATTTATTTATTTTTCATCTAAACATTTCCGTTACACAGACACTGCATTATACCTAACAAATATGTTTTTTGAATATTTTAATGTGTGTACTGTCAAACATGGCCGCCCAGAGAGACAGAGAATACTGTCCCGAACAAAATGTTATTCAGAACAGTACAGTGAATATTTATGTACCTATCTCAATAATATAACTTGGTTAACATACAACTACAACCAATGATCGGTCTACTCTGAACATTACTAGTTACTCATGAGAGAAAAAAGAGAAAAGACAATCTTACGTGGTATACACAATTTTTTTGCCGGGCTAACCAGAAATGGATATATTATTTTGGCCTAAGTAATTTTAGAAATAGCTTTTAGTGAAAATGTACTAAAATATCGATGTGTCCCTTTAAAATAATAAAATGTTGTAATTTAACTAATATTATAGATTTACAGTGTTTGAAGATAAGGGGTCTGTGACTGATTTTCTAGCGATTTTTGAGATACATGTGCATTACTTCCATCAAAAGAAAAAAACACAAACTGGCAGTGTGTGCAGGTGCTTTTTGTTCGCTTGACGCATTTTGTCCGCAGAAAAAAAGAAATATGTCAAACCTTGTCAACATGACGCCTTTTGTCTGCAGAAAAGTTTGGACAATGAAGAATTCTGTCCACATCGAGACAAAATTCAACGTATTTCAATTTTTTTCCTGTGGATAAAAAGCGTTGCAGACAAAAAACACCAAGCGGACAAAAAAGTCACAAGCTTGCAAAAAGCCGACGTCTACACATTTATGAAATACAAGTTTTCACTTAACTGATTTTTTACATGATACTGGTGATATTTCATAGAGAAAAGAAATATGATGAAATTAAAATGTTGTTGATTGAAGGAAAGACATAGTATTGGATCAAGAGCGTCTTTTATGTACATGTAAATTAAAAAACAAAACAAAGGATGTTATGAACGTCTAAGCAAACACCGATGACCATGATGACGATGAAAACAATGATGATGATGATGATGATATTTTTTTTTTTTTTTTACGATGATATAGATCATGATACGTAAGGGATCTTTATGCGGAAAGTTTGCCAACTGGCTCAAAATGATATTCCACTAAACAGTAGTGCAATAGTAGATATAACTAGTTTGCACAAAATACTAGTTTTTGTAGAATGAGGTTTAATGCCATTTTCAACACATTTATAAGGTTATATATTGCATATCCAGTTTTATTTAATGATCACTAACCAAACATTTAATGTGCTATACCAACATTGACGTGTTGCTTTAAAGCATTTTTTTTACTTAGGGTAGAGTTATATAACTGAATATTATAAAAAATATAGTTTTAGTTAACAAATTTTCTAGAAATCTCACAATAATTGTACAATATATTGTTTAAAATCATATCAAAATTATGCTAAATCACTCGGTTTGTTTTTTAGTAATTTTTATTTGAAGTCGTTTTTTCGAAAAAATTGACAAAAAATTAACTCTGATTTTTTGCTAGTATTTTCAGAATGTGGCGGTCGTTGTAATTTTTGCATTTGTAAATCCATACATCTGTCATATGTGTATGTGGTGATATATGTTTCGATTCTGGACATTAGGCAGAACTCAGTTGATGTTGTAAAATACGCGATTTTGCTGCTATAAATTGGGATGTCAAAAAGGCTGAACATGGCAATGTTTCCAACTGTAAATAAAAATATATGTTATATTTACCTCAGAAAAAAATACATATTCATATTGGAAATTACTTCTAGTTTCATTATTTATCAAAATATACTACTGATTTTGAAAAAAATTTAAAAGGTATATTCCTCCTTAACATGATACTGGAAAGTCAAAAGATTTAATTATTTGTGGTTGTGGCTGGCCCTGTTAGCCGGTAGCAGTCTGACTATCAATCCAAGTTTAAATCCCCATCCAGCCAGTGTCTTTAATGATTGATATATAGGGCATTTCATTGTCATTTGTTTCTCACAGCTGATTCAAGTGTCAAAGTTATCAGTTACTTGTGGAGATGGGTGTGCTCGAGTACTGTTTAACTTTCCAGGAAAGAGTTGTTAACTGATCGCCTGTTAGCGCTCGATGGCATAAAGATAATGCTAAATATTCAACAAACAAAACATTAATTATTGATGGAAATTGTAGAAATAAAAAAACACAGAAATGTATTTTAATTAAATTTAATATGTAATACCACATTTTATAATCCTTAAAACATATAGTCGGCCAAGTTTTGGAACATCTTAACAATGTACAGTTTAATAAAGTTTCATATCACAGTATAGCATTTCTCAACAGTCTTTATTGTTGGTTAACATTTCATTAATGCCTTATGATATTTAGACCTTGCCAAATTGTCTTAAATTAGAAACAGCAGTTTGAAGCAAAATTTCAAATACTTTTGTTGTATTTTGTGGCATGCAGTATATACAAATTTTGTAATCAATAGAACTTTAATTTTAAACACAAAATTGATACAAGATAATTCCAGAGGAGGTGTATAAAAGTTGAGACAATTGAAACCAAGCTCCCCCTTGAGATTTTGCTTGACATTTAATACAAACATTTCCACTTCAACAAGTTACTTATCCATCACTAAATAATTCCTCGAATCATCAATAATACAATTGAAATATACAGTGATAGTCGTACATTATACGAGTCTGGTGAAATAAAAAGCAGAATCATGGAGAATTTTGTTTTATACATTATTGCAATAAATCTTGAGGAAGTATAACTATCCGTGTAAGGTCAAACTTCAGTCTTCACCAACATGTACCACAAGCTTTTTGATTAAAAATACCTTGTATTATATTGACCAGATCTGACTAGATCCTTTTTTTATTCTATCAACACTTGTAATGAAAAACTATGCAGTCACACTACAGCCAGTTTAAAATAATTCTTGACTGCTTTCCTAACTCAAAATATTAGGTTGATCGTAATAAATAAGACATGTAGGTGAAACTGAAGCCTAATCTGGGGACATTTTTTTCAGAAACTTGCTAATTAATTACCTTTTAAAATATATTGCTCACTCAAACTTTATTTTCAAACAAATAATACAATTCAAATTCAGTCCTTTTGATGCTTTATGGAATGGAGGTTGCTTCAAGTCAAAATTGGTAACATTTTCAGAGACCATACACAAAGAATACTACAACACTTTTTTGGCCATGATTTTTAATGGCATAAAATTGAGAGAAAAAAGATGTTCAAAACAAAAAAAAGTGTTTTAAAGAAATTATAATGTTTTTTAAAGTTGATTCTCATTTTATAGATATCAGACATTTTTTCATGCAACCCTTCGCCTTGCAACCGAATCACGTCTGGTCGACGTCAATGGTGAGATCCATTTTTGTCATTTTTGTTGGCTCTGACATGCCACCTCCTCGGAGACCAGCGAGGAAAACTGAAGGTTTGGGAACATTGGTATAATTATCCTCCTTTGTCTGCGTCTCTTGTTCTCTGGAAAATAAATCCGGAAATTTATCATTGATTTATTGCATGATACATATGAAAACACTTAAATGATAGCGTTGTTTTTGGTTGCATCATTGGGGTATTGTCAGGAGACGAAATATTTTATAATTTAAATAAATATGGTACATAGAGTGGTATATCATCTATGCGATCAAATGAATACTTTCAATTAGTATTATAAATAATTAACATACCACTTGGGGATTCAACCCTTATGTAAGTCCCAATATATATATATATATATATATACACCAGTATACACTATACAGTGCTTGTAAAGGATTATAAGACCATTTCATGGGTATAAGGTTAAGATAAGTTCATTCTTTCAAAATTGAAATCTCATTTTCTTGCACACCAGATAAAGATATCTCATTCTGCATTTTTGCCAGGGTAAGATAATTTTTATTTCACACCAGGGCCGAGATAAATTCTCACTCAATGATGTTGGGACCATCTATGACAGGACTATAATATAAGACATAATATGATGTTTCAAAAAGGGATTGTGGTAAAAAATTGATGACAAATTAAAATTTGAATAATTATGCAATGTACTTGGTATGCTAAAAAAAAATTTGTTTAGTGCTTTTTAGGTTCAATTAAAATATTCTGTCCCTTGGTATAACTGTTTTGCAGTAATTGGCAGAGCCAAAACAGTTATCCTTCAAGCGTTTTTTTTTTATCTTGACCTCAAATACATGACAGATTCATATAATCTCAATTCTATTCTTATGACAGATTCTTGTTCTTGCATACCACTAAGATTATATTTTTTTTCTAATATAAATACATTGATTTACCATCTTTAGGAAATAGCGTGATCTTAATTTCATTTTCAGTTTAGTCCAAGGGGATACTTTTAACATGAAGCATAAACAAAAAATAAAATAAATATACCATTAGGTTTCTGGTCAAAAGAACTTGAGAACTTTAACAACTGGTCACTATTACTCTATTAATCATAATGGTCATGTTCCTGGCACTTCTAAACACTTGAACTGTAACAAGAAAACAGCAGAAGGAAAGATAACATACTTTGGTGGCCAAACTTGTATTGCTGTATCCCGTCTCATGTTGCTCAAGTTTGTCTGGATGGAATGTGTTACCCTCGTCCGTAAGTTAGCCTACAAAAGAATGAGTTATGTTAGAAATGGGGAAAAATAAGTTCATAATAAATACTATTCCATGAGCACAATGTAGTTCTAAAACAGAGGCAAGCCATATCTAAGGCATCCCTGCCATAATGATTTCCCTCTGTCAGATGTTAGATAACTCTGAATACAACATCTCTTTCTATTCATTCAACAATTGAGATAGAAATGAATTTACAAGGTATGTAAATAAATATAGGATATTACCTCTGCTTCCAATATACCAAAACAATTAACATACCAGCATGTTTGCCATTTCTTTATAAAAAATAAAACGCATACCAATTTAATAGCTTTTCTTCTAAGTTCCCATTCATTCCATTCATATGACTTGACAATATTTGACTCGAGTATATGTGTGTCCGTCTGTGTACCACTGTCACATTTCGTCACAGGTTTTTCTATCATTCGACCTTGATCTTTTCCCTATGGAAAAAAGAAATATTGACAATTAGAATTTCCAATCAAGAGTTTACATTTTTTTTTTAAAATATATTTGTGGGGTGCTTGTTCCAGTGGTAAAGCATCTGACCTGGGATCAGACAGTTGTGGGTTTGATCTTCTGCCACGACTAAGAATGGTGACCTTGAGCAAAACACTATCCACATATCCTTAGTCATGGTTCAGGAATATTTCAAGCGTGATTTGTCTAAATTGTAATAACACAAACCGATATAAAATAACAGTTTAAATCAAATGTTCAAGGTAATTAGGGATGCACTATATTTTTATTAGTATTATATGATGTTTCACTTTCAAAAATTTCATGTTTTTTTATGGCTGCTTGAAACAGTCTTATCAGTGCTGCCACACAGGAGTATCTGCTGCAGACACATGGTATGATACCCCATGCTGGTACATTATATCATCACCGGGTTGACTAAATATTGATATATCACCTAAATGCGGAGTGCCAAGTCAGGAAACTTATTGTACCATTTTATAAGTTTTTGATATGACCTGGCTGGAGATCGAACTCAAACTTGCTGCATGCAAGATGGATGCTCTACCACTAGACTACCGCTGCCATATTTTATAAGAAGAATAAGGATATTATAAGTAGAAAGAAGAGTAACAGACACATAAGGCACATTATAAAATATTTGGACAAGTTTCATGGTATAAAATTCATTTATTTTTGGCTCAAAGAAAGATTTGTTAAAACCTTTGAAACAATAGCACAATACAGTTAAAATAGATGTTAAAGGGACACACAGCAATGCAACTGAAATACCGAAAAAAATATCAATTTATAATATGACATTTTGAATATTATTACTTGGAGTTTTATTTAATAGCCATATGTTAATATCGTACAGTTAGCACAAAAAAAGGTATCAAGGTGTATATGAAATAAGAATGCACTTGGGATCTTCGTGCATAAATGGGGTGATATGTTCACATGTAGAAAGACAGATTTGATGTGTAACCAGAAATAAAATCAATTTCATTATTGCTGCAAGTCCCTTTAAATATGTGTGACAGACTTAAAAAAAGCATGAAAAATTGCAGATTGTATGTTATTTTTAGAAATATACTTGTAAATGTATGCAAAATTAATTAATACCTGAAACTACCAGAGAGACAATATGCATACCATGACAATAAAAACATAATATAAAGATACCACCTGTCGATCGCATTATCACTCAATCATCACATATTCATCATACATACTCTACCATACTCACTCCAGTGTAAACTATTAAACTAAATCCCCCCATTAGATTCCTTTCAACATTATCCTGGATAATACAAAAGAAAACATGTTATTTATAGGCATACAAATGTTTCATAGTCTAGTGAATCTTAAATATTGTAGTTCACTTGGGTTCATGGCTTTAAAATCGATGGTAATTTTTTTTGGTATTGTTGGGAACATTAACTTACTTAATATATTGTTTCTCAGTACATGTACTTGGGATCTTATATATAAATGTATAGCATAGTTTTTCTGTTGATCTGGGACAATGGCTTGGTTGTATTGTTTCTTATTACATGTACTTGGATTCACTATTTTAAACCATACAGTCAAGCTTTCCTGCTGTGTTACAGTTACTCAGAAGTAGTATTTCTCATTACTTGGGTTCCACTTGTTTTGAAATATACAGCCTAATTTTTCTGTTGTGTTTCATTATATCTCATAAGAAAATTCATTAACATTTTGATGAAAATTAATGTTTACCACTATAAGACTGTTCATTAGAATCTAGTCATTATTAACCCTTTACTTCATATAGACACCTTTGGACACCTCTAATATTGAAAGCCTTAATTCATCACATATCAGCAATGGGTGAATTATGTTTATATTAACTGACAGAGTGGAAAACAGTGCAGGAAGTGTTCAGATTGCTCGTTGCGAGCAATCTGAACTCTTCCTGCACTGTTTTCAAAGGCCTTCTGTGATTGGTGTGGGAAAACGCGTATCTATGGAGTAATGGGTTAAGTAAAGACATAATTGGCAAAAAAACAATAAAAATATGTAATAAAAATACTACAATATATGTATAGAAAAATAACAAAATGTAAAAATATTTTGTTTTGCAAAATACATGTTTCCTGAAAAAAACACCAAAAAAACGCAGATCACCAAAAATCACGTCACTCTTAAAAAATGAAAAAATACTTTTTTTTCTATCTCAACATATCTTGAATAATAATAAACTGCACTGATTACTGGTATGTCATTCTTTACATTAGATATATCACTCTCTCAATCTCATTTATCTAAAATATATCGCATTTTTCATTTCAACATATATTGAGTTTTTGGTTTGTGCACATTTTATATAAAAAAAAATCTCTGTTCGGTATAATACACATTTACCATACAGAAATATCAAACAATTTTAAACATTTTTAAGAGTGAAGAAGAAAGAATTGTCCAAAGCAACACAGAAACAAAACAAAACAATAAAAAGAAATACAGTATTATAGTCACATATAAATACTTACACATGCATAAAATATCAGAAAATACAATATTTAATACTTTTCTGATAAATTAAATGTTTTGAATTTATCTTTAAATATTAAAAACTGCTGATCAGAAATCTTTAATTTTTCCTGTACACCCAAATTTTAATTTTTTAAAACATTGCATGTTTGTAGAAAGTTACAAGGTGTGTGTAAAGTTACAAGGTGTGTGTAGAATAATTAAAAACAATAAAGGATCTGGCTTTAAACTATAGCAAGTAATTTGTACAGTTAACAACTTTACAATCAGGCTTTAATTAAGAAGACTTTGTGAAATATGATACCTGTGAATAAGGTGTGATGGTCGCAAACTGTGTGTGAAGTTCTAGAAGTTGTATCAACTCTGGACTCTTTTTAGCACCTTCTGCAACTTGCTGTATATATCTGCAATATTATTAAAGAATGCTGAAAACAAATGCTTTGTCAATAAAATTTGACTATAAATGTTACCAATCATGTGGCCTTGGGCCATCACACTAATTGCTCAGGCTTCTGTTTCACCAACATTCTTTAAAAACTAAAATTTGACTGGTTTTGTAAATCATTATTTTATTAATGAAAATGTAACTAATTACAATTTTTCATGGAGGCAGTCTAAAATCTTGATCACCTGGATGCTTTTCATAGACTGAAGTTTTAATATTCATGTTCAAAAGATCAGCTTACATTCAAAACATACATATACTAAAATACAATATTATTGGTACATGAGGCAATGTATTTTAATATAATTTCAGTGTTAGATTCAGTGGTTTTAAAATACAATGGGGTAGAGTGTAAAATGTTCATGTATATGTAGTTTTAATGTTATTTGTTACCTGATCTCAATAAGTTATACCTAGAATAGCCCTTTAAAGCCTAAAAGGCAAATGTGGTTCTTTGATATATAAGAATGTGGAATAATTTAAATGATAAACTTGATTTCATTATGAGCCAAAACAAATGCAGGGCTCAACTGTACTTCTAATGCTGTTTAGTACCATATATACACATGCACATACATATAATGATAAATCTGAGAGGATGACCAAATATCATCCATCATTGTCCAAGATCATATTGGCCAGATATATTGACCACATTATATAAATTATTGCAAAGACAATTTACAAGAGGACATTTTGATTGGTCAAATGATATGTGTCGTAGGGTCAAGCTCACCATGCTTAACAGTTTATGTGTTTGTTAAATATTGCTTCAGAGTGTATCTTCCAGCTACTTCTCTTTCACATATGTACACTTCAGAAATACTTTGTAAAAGGGAAGAGTCATCATGGTTTATCAGTTACAGCTTTATTCTATTTCCCATGACTTGTGTTCTATACAGACCCTCCTAATAACCCCTACAGAGAATCTGTGGAAACATACAGACATGACATATATGCCAGCCGTGACATATGGACAAATACTTGTTTGATTGACAGGCTGGACACATAAGTCATGGAGATAAACAACTAAAAGTTGGGATAATTACCATAGACATTAAAAAAAAATTTAAACAAATATTTTATTTGTTTAATGAAACTTTCAGATTTAAAAGTGTAGATTTTTTATGTCCAGAGCGACAAGTATTTGATATTTGTTAATCAATCCATAATTCTTACCCTTCTATATTGTTAGAAAATTCTGTGGCAGCTTTTTTTGACGAGAACGCATAGTAGTGTTCTTTATATCTGAGTACACCAATATCTGGATTAGCTGGTAATAATAATCTGTCATGTTTAGCTAGCGCCCAGGCACAATAACCCTGAAAATACACATTACAAGTATTACAGTATGGTTTAAGTTTATCTAACATTTTAATGTCTTTTTTTTTAGTAAATAAAAATGAATAAGAATAAGATGCATGCTTCTTGGTGAATCTCATTTAGTTTGATAAGTTTATATATTCAATAATAATGGAACATATGGTCCAGTGGCAGAGCATTGGACTAAAACCAGCGTGTCCTGGGTTCGATCCACTGCCATGGCTTGTGATGTTTTTAAGCAAGACACTTTATCTGCATAAGCTTACTACTGGTTTTACCCAGGAAGACTTCGAAAGTGATTTGTCAAAGTTGTAAAATCAATGTAAATAAATAAGTTAAAAATAACAGTTTAATTTTCATATACCCATTAACATTCATATTTCATGTATGTGTGTACAAGCTTTAAAAATGTTATATATCTTAGACTAATAATATTTCAATTTAGTATATCAGAACAATTATTGGGACAAAACAAGAAATGTGTTTATCGACACAAATGTACCTACTATTGAATGGAAACCATTCTTTTACCAAAATTTGACTGAAAGTGATGAATACTGAACTTGATCTGTATTTTATAATTATACAGGTGCACATGAAACATTGACCCCTTCAGAAGTTATTGATCTAAAACCAATTTTTTACTGGACTCACAAACAGATGGACATTGCATGGACATGGGTAACACTCTTCCTAATTCCCTTTTTATCAAATTGAGGATAAAAATGGTTTATTATCCAGGTGAGAACATCATGTCTATGACAATAACCAAGTGACTATAGTCACACCTCAAGATAAATAAGAGGAGTAAATCCAGTTCAAATCTGGGTATTTACATCTGGGTAAATATGATTTTTTTGTTCAAGTTTTCTCTGACTTTACCAAGTTTGATTCAAATAAACAAGATAAGAAAGGTAGATGAAGGGAAAGAAAAAGTGGTAATTATACAATATAATACATAAAAATGCTGCAATGATTTTTTTTTTCAAATTCAAATATCTTAGGCCGGTAAAGAAATATATATAGGAAGTACATAAATAGCCTTACTTCTGACACATCTGACCTAATTACCAATCCACACTTGAATTAATTAAACACAATTGAAAATTAGATACACAATAGGTTATTAATACTGATACAAGCAAGTCACCTTGTGTAATGAGTATCTATTATAAATAATCAGTTTATATTACTGATTTATTCAGTTCTGCAAAGAAAGCTTAAAGCTGATATGAACCAGTACTGATTGATGTATTTTAAGAGGCATTAGGTAGAGCTAGGGATCAAACCCACAACCTCTGGCATAATTGCACCTGCTTGAATAATAATTGCCGTCCTGATATTGAGGAATGCAGGACTTTGAGAAAACACTGGTCTTACTGGACAACAAAAGACATGTCAAGTACATACGCCAAGCTTGGCAAATGAAACTAAATACCCAATGAGGAGAGGATTCACTCTAAACAGATGAACATCACACTGACTACAAAATGCTGAACCTCAATCAATCAATTTATGTATTTGTTTAAGTCTGAAAAAATATATAAACAAATGGTCATACCCGATATTGTAGAGGTAGTTTATTAAAATTCTTAGTAGTTTCTGGAAATAACCAATCTAACTCTCGGAAATCCTTTGGATTGACTCTGTTTTCAGCACCTGAAGTCTGAAACAAAACAAAGTATAAATTTCATCAAAACAATTAAGGCTATATCATGTTTATGCTTCGTGTAGTAATTTTGCAGAGGAAATTGCCCTTCCGTAAGGTCAAACTGATTTGCATTTGCTTCAGACTTGTTCTACCCTGAGCTTGATTTGCCGCAGATAAATAAAAACTTATTGATTGTGAACATTGGTATAACAAAGGTGCATCAACCAAGTGATTTATTTTGTTTGTTTGAATATCTAACATTGTTTTTATAATAGCCTAGCCACTCTTTCCTGGGAACCTGGAAGGTAAACCAGTACTTGAGCACACCCATCTCCATAAGTAACTGATAACTTTCCCACTTAATTGAGTGGTGAGAGACAAATGACAATGATATGCAATGTTGTATATCAATCATCACTAAGACTGACAAAGCAAAGATTCAAATACACGACCCTTGGATTGATAGTCAGTTGTGCTACTCAATGAGCCAATGAGGCTCAGCTCAACCAAGTGAAAAAGCCAGCTGAATGACCTAAAACAATTCATGATATAATGATTCAGAAGTCCATCCTCCATTCATGTCAGCTACAATATTCTCTTTAGCGTTCTGCTTAAAGTCTCAAATTTGCAATTTGTCCAACTTTTGTTTTTTTTATCCACCTCAATTGTTTCAAATATTTTTCAACCACCAGTTTCTACACAAGTGTACCTCTTGAATTCTCTGTTCATCTGTTTTTATGCTCACACCATCCAAAAACGGTATCAAAACATCATCATTGAATAGTTCTCTATGACCCTGAAAGCATAATTATAAACTGTTATTCACTAATGCTCAGTGTGATATATATGGAAATGCATGTGTTCTATTTGATCAGTATATAATATGAATATCGATTTTCTACATGCCTATAAGATTTTAGCTACATACACTATCATCATCAATGAAAAAAAAATATAGATGTGAAAAAGACCAATATTGATGATTGGTTCAATAACGTTATATACAACAATGTGAAATAAGGTCTATAATGTGTTTAGAGATTAACATATTATTATATTATCCCAGTATAACATGAACTCTAACTCTTACTGGCAACTTTGACTTCTAAATTAATCGTGGAAAAGTATACAGTCATGTATCCTTTTCACAATTTTTCTTTCATTCAGTTTTTATTACTCTTATTAAAAGTTACTAATTTTTTAGTGAAAACTCTGTTTTCTCTGATAATACTTAAACTTGGAAATAAATTTAAGCAGGGTGGTAGTGTAGTGGATAAAGTGTTACAGGTTTGATCCCCAACTGACCTGATGCCTCTAAAAAGAAAACAACACTCAGTACCGGCTCTACTCTGGAAGTTGACTCAAAAGCAGTGCAACTAGCTTAATGAGTTTTTTTAAAATTAATCTAAAGTAAATTGGTATCAGAACTTACCCGAGTAAATGGATCAAGACTAGCCAAGATATTACTGAGAACACTGAGAAGAACCATTTCATCTTGAAATCCACTCCACAGCTGCGACAGGTGAATAAACTGGGGCTGTGGACATTAAAGACAATCAGTTTGTGAACATGTATAAAGTAACAAAAATTGTTGTAAAGAAATTGAAATAATTTTCCAATACTACTGACATCACCATTGTGACATGTGACTCATTTCAATACATACTGTTGTAAAACAAAAGCTGATAATCTGAAATCTAGGACAAAATCAAATTATGAAGAGAGCAAAATCAATTGCGACATTCCATGGATTAAATAGAGGATCTTACATTTGTGCTCATTTAATATTGAATTTATTAAACGAGTATGCAAAAACATCTATTATCGTGAGGCTCTTGTCAATTATAATATCATTTTTGTTAATGAGTTTAATAAATTCAATAATCAATAAACATGATTGAAATATTTTGTTTATCACAAAACTCTGAAAATGGTACATATACCGTTTATTATTTCAGACCCTGTCTTATGAGATTTCCAAGATTCTATTAATAATTTAGTTTTCGTCAGTCATCATATCGAGGGCTTGGCGCAAAACTATTGTAACTAGGTTTTTGCAAATTGTTCAGGAGAAGGAAAAAACTGTTTTTTATTTTCGTCTTTAGATATTTTTGCAAATAGTTTTCAAAATTCAAATGAAAACTGCATTACTTACATTATTAACAAGTGTTATCAATTAAATCTTTAGTATTACTTGATTTATTTGTAAAAGTTTGAGTTACAATAGTGTTGCGTTGAAAATTCAATAAAACTGAATTTATATTTGGTGCAAAACTATTGTAACTCAAGTTACAATAGTTTTGCACCAAGTTTTACGAGATAAATAATTAATTTCTAAGTTTAAAAATATTGTAACTCAATATAAAACTGTTTAAAATTATGTTGTTATTAATCCAAAATCAATTTTAATTCTATTAAAGTTTAACACAAACATATAAGAAGTATTGGAAATAAAGAAAAACATATACAAAAGTATATAAAGTTGTATTATTTATGTTTTAGCCTATAAATACAATAATTTTGATAGTTCTCATGTTAACAAACAATTAACCTATGTCATTAACATTGTAAAGCATAATATTTCAGTTATGAAAGTATTAAATTATGTTAATATAAGTTAATATATAAAATTATATTTCCAAATTAGTATTTATATTGTGTAAATTTATATAGTATGCAGATACTATCTGGACCACAACATAATAGTAACTAACTGTCATGTTTAAGGATGCGACATTTTGATATTATTAACCAGTAAATATCAAACAAGATAATAAAACTATTGTTTTCAGTCTTATAAAAAATATTGATGAATTTTTACCTAGGGTGCAATAGGCAGTTGAGATCAAATTGCATACTACATGATTGTTTTGGTTAAAACCTCATTTATAGACAGACAAATAGACAAAAATAAACCTGTGTTTAATTCAGTTAAAAACTTGGAAAAAGTTATCGTTTAAATTTAAACAAGCAGTAAGTGGGTACTGTGCCCCATGGGCCCACTATACCAACATCACTAACAACTGTACCATCTACATTTGTCATACTGACTCCAATTCCAACTGCACCTTCAAAATCCATCATACCAAATTAATCACACCTTTTAGTCTTCATATATGTACCAACTCCACCACCATGGTACTGTACCCTTTACACCCACAAACTAACATCATTATACCCACTGTACCCTATACAACCACCATACCAACATCATCAACTTTACATTCTACATCTAGTATACTAGCATCATTTTCAACTACATCCTCAACATCGGCCAAACCAAATCTATAAGACACTGATCCTTTATATTCATTACATGTATCCACTCCATCGCCATACCAACTCAACTATCCACTGTAACTTCAACATCCACCATACCAACCCCACTACCCATTGCATCCACTACATCCATCATACTGACCTAATTAACCACTGAACCATTACACCCACCAATCCAGTACCATTATCCACTGTTACATCTACATTCACTTTATGAACTCCAATGTTCCCTCTACATTACTTCAGTATATAGGTAATGTATTCTCTCTACCAACCATTATCTATAATACCAACCAGAACCTTATTACTTACTGTACCCTCTACTCCTGCCATTCAGACTCAACTACATACTGTTCAACAGTACCAACATCACTACCCACTGTGCCCTAAACATCCACATACCATATCATTACTCACAATCCACATTATATCAACATCACTACCTACTTTACCCACTGCACCATACCAACATTGCTACCGTCTGTTTCATGGACACTACATCCACCATACCATCTCAACTCTTCACTGTTCCTTCTACATCCTCTATAATTCTTTACTTATTTCACTACTCACAACCCCCTAAATATCAACATCACTACCCATTGCAACCATTACATTCATTATACCAACTGCAATACCACTACTCAATGTCCACTCTGCATCCTTATAACTACTCGCTGTACTAACTACATCCACTATACCATATCAACCATCTTAATCACCAATTGTTCCCTTTACGACCATAATACCAACTATACTACCAGCTGTACCCTATACAACCTACATACCAACTAAACTACTAGCTTTAATATCAATACCCACCATACCAACTACACTACCAGCTGTACACTTTATATTCGCATTACCAACTACACAACCAGCTGTACCTTCCACACCAAGAATACAAACTACACTACCAGCTATACCCTCCATACTCACAATAACAACTACACTACCAGCTGTACCCTTCATACTCACATTACCAACTACACTACCAACTATACCCTCCATACTCACAATATCAACTACACTACCAGCTGTTCCCTTTATACTCACATTACCAACTACACTACCAACTATACCCTCCATACTTACATTACCATCTACACTACCAGCTGTACCCTTTATACTCACATTACCAACTACACTACCAACTATACCCTCCATACTCACATTACCATCTACACTACCAGTTGTACCCTTTATACTCACATTACCAACTACACTACCAGCTGTACCCTTTATAATCACATTACCAACTATACCCTCTATACTCACAATATCAACTACACTACCAGCTGTTCCCTTTATACTCACATTACCAACTACACTACCAGCTGTTCCCTATCGTCTACACCCACCATATTAACTATACTACCAGCTGTACTGTCAACGACTACGATACCATCTACACTACCAGCTGTACTCTCTTCACCCACCATACCAACTACACTACTAGCTGTACCCTCAACACCCACCATAATAACTACACTACCAGCTGTACCTTCAACACCCACCATACCAACTATGCTTCAAGTTGTACCCTCAACACCCACCATACCAACTATGCTTCCAGTTGTACCATCCACATCCACTATATCATCTATGCTACAAGCCATACCCTCTACACCCACCATACCAACTACACTACCAGCTGTACCCTCAACACCCACCATACTAACTTCACTACCAGCTGTACCCTCAACACCCACCATACTAACTATGCTTCAAGTTGTACCCTCAACACCCACTATAACATCTATGCTACGAGCCATACCCTCTACACCCACCATACCAACTGCACTTCCAGCTGTACCTTCTACACTCACAACACAAACAATGCTACCAGCTGTACCCTCTACACCAACAATATCAACTACATTACCAGTTGTACCCTCTACACCCTATATATCGACTACACTACCAGCTGTAATGTCTACACCCATGATACCATCTGCACTACTGGCTGTACTCTCAACACCCACTATACCCACTACACTACCAGCTGTATCATCTACATCCACAGTACCAACTACAGTACCAGATGTACCCTCTACACCCACACAACCAACTATAGTACCAGATGTATCATCTACATCCACCATACCCTCTACACTACCAGATGTACCCTCTACACCCACACAACCAACTATAGTACCAGATGTACATCCACCATACCCACTACACTACAAGATGTACCCTCTACACCCACACAACCAACTATAGTACCAGATGTACCTCTACACCCACACAACCAACTATAGTACCAGATGTACCCTCTACATCCTACATACCCTCTACACTACCAGATGTACCCTCTACACCAACACAACCAACTATAGTACCAGATGTACATCTACCATACCCACTACACTACATGATGTACCCTCTACACCCACACTATCAACTATAGTACCAGATATACCCTCTACACCCACACTACCAGCTATAGTACCAGCTGTACCCTCAACACCCACCATACCAACTACATTACCAGCTGTACCCTCTACACCCACCATACCCACTACACTACCAGCTGTATCCTCTACATCCACAATACCAACTACAGTACCAGATGTACCCTCTACACCCACACAACCAACTATTGTACCAGATGTACCTCTACACCCACACAACCAACTATAGTACCAGATGTACCCTCTACATCCTACATACCCTCTACACTACCAGATGTACCCTCTACACCCACACAACCAACTATAGTACCAGATGTACATCCACCATACCCACTACACTACAAGATGTACCCTCTTCACCCACACAACCAACTATAGTACCAGATGTACCTCTACACCCACACAACCAACTAAAGTACCAGATGTACATCCACCATACTCACTACACTACCAGATATACCTTATTCAACGACACTACCAACTATAGTACCAGATATACCCTCTACACCCATAATACCCCCTATACTACCAGCTGTACCTTCTACACCCACAATACCAACCACAGTACCAGCTGTACCCTCTACACACATCAAATTAATTCTGAGAAACCAAGGTTTATTGATATCTAAAATATATTGTTTTGGTTCTTTAACAGCCATTTTAAAATAATTAGATACAGTGTTGACTTCTAGTACTGATATATTAAAAAGAATAATACTGAGTGTACCAGGTAATAAGAATAATATCTCATTTTGGAAGTTTTCAAAAGGGATATATTGGTTAAGTGAAGTTATAATTGGTATACATTAAAGTATGTTGAGTAATATTGTTCGATTGGACGGCCTTTTTATTATAAAAAAAATGCAAACCAAACAATTCACTGCAAATTTTAATAATCAGATAATCAGTCTCTTTACCTGTATTTTTTCAAAATCTTGCTAGATTTTTCTGAACTATCATTTGAAACTAATGTACTGCAATATTCTTGGACTAAATAAAAGTGTGGTTATACAGGATAACTGGGTTTAATAAAATTTAAATTCAAGTTACAATAGTTTTGCACCAATATAAATAAAGGTCTCCAAGATATTATTTGGTGCAAAACTATTGTAACTCAAGTTACAATAGTTTTGCGCTAAGGAATTAGTGTATTTGAGATACAATATTTTCACCAAAAGTGAATATCTTCAAAATTATTTAAAATATCAGGACCAAATTTTAACACAAGATGCACATTGTAAAACTACTGTAATTTATGCAAAAAAACGATTTTTGGAAAAAACGGAGTTACAATAGTGTTGCGCTGAGCCCTCGATATGATGTAACGTATCAAGGTAACTTCATTTTCCCATGACAAATTAAAATAATTTAAATGTTTTGGCAAGTTGGAAAGTTGCTCGGTACTTAATGTATGAAAACTGAGTTATACAGACAACACCGAGCGGTGATTCAATCGAGCAATTCCATATTGTATTAATAGAATTGATCAAAGAAGATATATAAGAAAACCAACCAAACACAGTAAAAATGTTAAATTTCTAAATAAATCAAGAAATTATCAGCTAAAAAAGGAGTTTGGTCATTAATGGCGGAACAGCATGTTCACTTTGATGCTGCGTTGTCAAGGAAAACCATTTTAATCGTATCAGAGAACTGTACTTTCACTTTGAGAATAATAACACTTAGGAGAAAAGGCTCGATTCATTATTCTTGAAATTTCTGAAATATATTTGAGATGTCTTACTACCTACATAGACTTGTGCTGTTGGAACAGCTGTTTTTGACTGGACAGTGGCTTGAAGCTGTTCCATACGAGCTGCCAACTGTTGTTCCAACATTTCTACTTGCTGAGCACAACTTATAACATCATTCTGCAATTAAGAAATAAAAGTGTACAATCCATTATATATCTTTCTACAATCAAATAATCAAAGTAAACAATTCAAAGCATCAATCAATTATTCATTTTGTAACTGACCAAACGAGGTGAACATTTAACTAAAAAACAAAGCCTGGCCGATAAGCTCAGTTGGTTATGCGTCTGACTATCAATCAAGGGGTTGTGAGTTTGAATCCCCGCCCGGCAACAGTCTCTGTGATGATTGATATATGACATTGTGTCTCATTACCATTCGTCTCTCACCGCTGATTCAAGTGGGAAAGTTATCAGTTACTTGCGAAGATGGGGTGTGTTCGAGACGGTGGTTAGGTAAACTGATCGTCTGTTAGCCCTCAATGGCATAAAAATGATGCTAAAAACTCTATCAATCAGTCTAAAAGAGAATTCATTTTGCAAACAATGAATAAAGGGGAACAACTTTATAATATACTAGTACTGACACTTACACTAAGTTACAACTTTTGCTCAAAGCATCTGAATGATTTTGATTTCAAACTGATTCCAATAAAATTTCATACATTCTATCAACCACATTTGAAGAATAATCAAATTCCCTGTCAGTATTGGTTTGTTTTAAGCATGTGAGTTAATGTAAAGGAATATAAGTGACATTAAAACCATATTGTATATAGTTTGTATCAAGTTTTATGCCTTATTTTCAACAGTACTTCAGAACACCCAATCATCATTCTTCAGATCCGCTAGTCGGTTAACAAGTACCCAGGACACACTTTATCTCTGCAAGTCACAGACTACTTCCCCACATATTCACAGATGGGAGATTCATGGCAGTCGAACAAAGAACAAACCCACGCGACATAATTGTATGAAAAAGTGACCGATCTAGGTAATATTTTTGCAGATAACTTTCTTTATATTGCATGCAATAACGCAACAAAGATGAACACTGTGTCTGTATGAAGGCGAGCCATTGGTTCAATATATGCCACTGTGATAGGGGTACATGTATAACATACCAATATAACACGTAGAAATGCTTCATGTTGTCTTGTATTGATAAGTGCCTCCTTCAGCAGCTGTATGGATGGTCCATCATTACTGTCACTGGCCTGTATCTTCTCTATCAAACCTGTAAAACACAAACAGTGGTAATAAAAACTGTAGTAATAAATAACAGTCTTAAAATGGTGCAATAATGCTATAAGGTTGGTGTTATGTTTTTATGCATCCCCCCCCCACAACCAAAATTTTTGAATACACTTTGAGTCTGTGTGAGATTTCTTGTCAGGCTTGTAACTTTGTCATGCAAAGATGGATTTTAATGTTACTTGCTACCCACACCGGTAACTCAAAGGTCAAGGTCACTATTTGAGTTTGTTTGACAACACTTCGAGTTTGTGTGAGATTTCGTGTCCGGGCTGTAACTTTGTCATGCATAAATGGACTTTATAAATACTTGCTACAAATGATCAACATAACATGACGAAATGTTGCCAGTAAGACCCACACCTGTACCTCAAAGGTCACATTTTGAGTTTGTTTAACAACATTTTGAGTCTGTGAGATTTTGTGTCCGGCCTGTAACTTCGTCATGCATAGATGGATTTTTATAAATAATTGTTATAAATAATCAACATAACATGATGACGTATTACACTTAATACCCAAACTCCTACTTCAAAGGTCAACGTCACAATTTAACAACACTTTCAGTCATTTCTTTCTGGTCAGTCATCTATGGATAAATTTTAAAAACACTTGGCTTAGTTGATTAACATGACATAGTTAAGTGTCGCATGTAAGACCAAGAACCTTTCCTCAAAGATCAAGGTCACACTTTCAATTTATTTGATATTGTGTGTCTGGTCTGTGACTTTGTCTTTAAATTGCTCAATTTATCTAGATGACATGACGACGTGTATGTATGACAACACTTTGAATCTGTTTGAGATTTCAAGTCCGTCCTTTAACTTTATCATTCATGGATGGATTTCAAAAACACTTGGTTCAATTTATCAACAATTGATCTGTAACTTTGTCTTACATTTAGGGATTTTAAAATAGCTTGACACAAGTGATCAGCATGGCATGATGATGTTTCAGCAGCATTTAACTGTTGAAATACCCAGACCATTACATCAGATGTCAAGGTCAAGGTTACACAAAGGTCATTCTTTAATATAAAAAACATGAAATTGCATGTCTGGTCTAAAACATCTGTCCATTACTCTTTATATTCATGGATACATTGCTACCCATCATAACATAATCATATTGTTATTTTTCAACAACCATTTGGGGGGAATGCGAAACTTACCAGTGACATTTCATGTTTTTTTCTATAATGCATCATAGCATGTCAATAGAATAAAAGAACAAAGGACATAATAAAAAGAGCAGGTCCAACATAAATAGGTGCCAAAACAAATATGACAGCATTAAAAAATGTTCATTTTCATCAGTTTGGTTTAGGTATATTGTTATACTGCTTATAGATAAGAAGTAAATTTATATCTAGTTAGTGCATGAGATAAAATTTTGTTAATAATTATAAATGGGAAAATTTATTCATTATAAGAGGCATTGTGAGTTTAATAAATCAATGTAATTTATGTATACCTGTGTATTTGTTGGCAGATCTTAAAGAGGCCTGAATCTCTGCATCTACGTTCTGTGTAGTTGCTGGTACAGCTTCATTTAAAATGGCTGGCACTGAAATACGTCATACGAATACATAAACAATGTAGATAAAATGTGCTGTTTACACATGCATGTTTGTTTCTGAATATCCGTAAAAAGCTGTCAACCATAATTGGGTTGAACATGAAAGGTTTAACAGCAATGATCAGTGTGTACTCACTCTTGCCTTTGCCGGCAAAAAAGGTTCAATAAAAATTTGTTGTTGCTACATATATATAAATAAAGAAAAATAAGATTCCAAAGTTTCGCATTTCACTCTCAATTAGCTATAAGAACACCCACCTGCATATTTTTTATCATTTTCTGCAGCTGTACGACATAACTGTTTAAAAAAATGTTTAATAAGCGTCAAACACATTATTACTTACAATCATCAATGCCCTCGCCACCTTTCCCGCACTCCTTGTTGAAGAGCCGAATTCCAGTGACGATCATTGTGAGTTCCAGGAGTTGTCTCTCTTTGTCACGTTTAGTAAGTGACATAAATGTGCCAAGCTCTGTCTGTGGGAACACACTTTGCAATGCAGCTAAAAATAAATAAAAGTGGACTTCAAATAGTAAAAAGTAACAATCAATGATGGGATAAAGAAATTATTAATGACGACAAATGTTGTTTTATTCCATTCATTCTCCATGTAGCAGAGCATCCTAATTGACTCCTGTAAAAACAACAGTCACAAACACTGGCAGATGTCAAGGGACTCCCCTGGGATTTCAAAAACAGTCAAAAAAGGGTATTAATTTCCACGACATGATTCAAACATAGTAGAACTCCTCATATACCCTAATTTTGCTGTCAAGTTTACATTTACAATGGTTGAAATCTGATATAAAAGTATGGTGACCTCTCTAAAGTTTTAACTTTATTGTAAATAACGCAAAAACTACTGGAAGTGGGGAAAACAATTTGTCTGGTCACTGAAAGTGATTATTGATGGTTGTCGTAGATACTGAACACAAACATCACAATGCTAGTATATTCTTATTATGACAAGTACGTAATGTTTTTGTATAATTTTAAAAAACATAAACATTTCAATATAAATTAAATATTATAATAAGGTATCAAATATTCAATAAGTAAAGATCACGGAAGGTATAGGATATTTATCAATTTATTAAAATACAAAATGTATTTACTGGTTTAATATTATGACTACACAATGAAGTTGTCTGGCTAAAAAAACTGTGATTTAATTTCTGATACTAGTATATCAAATGACAGATCATTAAAAGCATATCAAACTTATTTAGATAAAAGGTAAAGGCATAAAGAATGCCAGGTACCTGTTGCCTCTCTAACCACCGCTATATCAGTGGGACTTCCCAGGCCTGATCGCAGCAGTACTGCGGACACTATCTTACGATAAAGGCTCTCCAATTCCTCTCTGGTACGGGCGCGACTGTCCGTGATCTCCCGCAATACTGGCTGTAAACGTGATTCCAAAACCCTACGATGCTCATCCAAGAAGTCAGCTTTAATAGACAAAATTTAAACATAATCACTGTACAGTTCATGCAAATTAATTAACTTTTTGACTTCCTGATCTTGCAGTCTAATCTTTGCCTATATTGATTGCTCGTTGTATCATAACACATTTATAACAGCAATTAGGCACAAACAAAACAATAATGTACACACTCATGTCTAAGCTCATCGTTGGATACCCACGGGTGTCAATTCTGATACTCTCCATCCATCACCCGTGGGAAAATACGCTAGTTCTGCCTCGTTTATTTAAACAGAACAGAACAAAATACACCTTACATTAACATCTTATCAAAACAGCATTTACATGAAACTAGCGTTGTGATTGGATAACGTTCCCTTCATGAAATTGTGAAGGAACCAATCATACTGTTGCATCATGGCTTAGTAGAAACGACGCAAAACTAGTGTAATATTCCATGGGTTAGGGTTAGGTTGGGGTTAGGGTATCGGAATGGATCACATGTAGGTATTCCAGGATGGTCAAAGCTATAACAAATGTATCACTAACATTCAGTTACATACATTTTAACAAGTAAGAAAAATAAAGCAAATTAAACCTACATCTTGTAGTGTAGTTCATGTCAAAGTAGACCTGCATCTTGACTGTGTCCAGGGCTGGAGCCCTCGAGTCCATCAACCGGTCCACACATAGCTGCAAACAAAATACTTACAAATTACATGCACATGGAAGAATCTTCTTTCATGAGTGAATGAGAAACTTATCCTATATCTTTAGTTTTGCTAAAGTTCAGCAAACCATTTTTTTATGATGGTACAAATTGTGATGGTTGTATCAGGCACTCGGACACTTTACACTGCTCAGCAAATACGCTACAAATTAGTCATTAAAACCTTCTATTTTACATTTTGCGACAGGATACTAGAAAATGATCAAGAACAATCAATGTGACAGGCAAACTCTTAATTTATTTAAGATCATGTTGAGATTAACAAGAGTTATCTTTCCTTCTCCCTAGCTGTTTAATAAGAACTGTTTAACATTGCAACTTGCCATTCCTTTTGTCGGAAAATATATACTTATGTTACATCACAAGCATATTACTGGACATGAAAAAATAAGTTTTTCTCTTTAATATAAGGAACCAACACTTCAATATTGGATTCCAGTGACCTTGACATTTCAGTATAAGTTATCCTCTCTGCAAGACCATGTGTAGAATGTAGTTCAGCAGATATTTTATACTGAGAGGCATTCTTTAAATACAGTTGCCATACAATTTTAGCCCAATTTGTTTTCAATATTTGACTTAAGTGAATTTAAACTTTCAGATATATAATCCAAAATTGTGTCATTTCTGCTCTTTTTCTTACAATGCCGTTTCATATACAGAGTTTTATGATTATATGTGCATGCTGTTCAAAAGTTACTTTGTAAATAAAAATTTAAACTATAACAACATGGATACAATCATAACCCTCCAAACACTCTAGGAATAGCTGAACGATGACGCTTCACTTCACTATTTTCTCCTATATATATAATTATGTAGCAGAAAAGACAGGTCACATGCTATCCAGCCACTCAAGTATTATTCCATCAACCTCTTAAACTCTTGAATATTATATCAGCATAATGTAGTTAGAATAACAAATTCACTTACTTTGATTAACTTTTGCACATCATCTTTAGTTAGTGTTCTGTCGACATTAAATTCATTGGATGGATCTAACACAACAGCTTTTACCTGGAGAAAGAAAACACAATATTATACATATGTGAACAAGATAAGCAACTAATTAAATAATTTCTTTACCCTTAGATGAAGTCACTAAGAATCCTTTGCAAAATGTTACTCAGGAATTTCATAAAACTGTAAAATAATCTTGTACTTGACAGCTGGGAATGAGTATTTACTTTATAAATACAAATTTGATAATTCACATATTTTAAGTCAATAGCCGATTCCTGCTAGTTCTTGTGTTGGTTTAATTTATGTTGATATTATGATTATGGTGGATTTTCTTAATTACTCAACTATTCCAAGTTTTGCACCCAAGTCTTTTATGATTATTCTTTTCATTTTTAGAAATGGAAAAAAAATCTTTACATTGTAAAAACAACAATCAGTTTCTTTTATTTTTTAAGTGCAAAGAGGTTACACAGCAAATTTACAGAATAAATTTCAAACTTATTCCTTTCAGACTCATTTGCACCAAATTTACAAAAGATTTGTAAAAGAAATCTGCAAATTCATAGTGAACATCAATATACATTATATTGCAAAATAAATGCAAATGTTCAATTAATGTCAATGAGAACAGTTCTTTTACTTTAACCAAAAAAAAAAAGAAGAAAATATTACAGAATGTATTATAATCTGCAACAAAAGATGTGGGATTGTAAGTTGAAATGAGATGGGAAAGATCAGGTGTATGAAATGTGACCCTTGAATAACCATTGCAATCACAAACCTAGTTTATCCTATTATGTAACCCCACTTAGGGCAATTATTATTTCTGTATAATCGCAAATAATAGTATAAATCCCATGAAAAACATTGACATTATTTGATATATAAAAGTCAGTGTATAGAGAAAAACAAAAGTTACATTGATTTAAGAACATTGTTATAAAATAGTTATACTTTACCATAACAACTGTTTTCTGGATAGTTCACTGAATATGACTGAGTATTTTTTAATTCTAAGCAAATGTTTATGACAACAGTTAGGCTTAAAAAGTAAAAGAGCAATGACATACATTAAAGTAACCTGTAAAGAGTCATGATTTCAATTATAATATCTAACAGACAAGTTACAATCAATCTTACCATAAATGCTACAAGTGTTTCTGACACTGCCTGTCCCTTGCTTGCACATTCCTGTGCGATCTCTCTGATGATATTCTTAATAACACTTTCTGCTTGTGCTCTAGACATTGTCTTTGTTTATTTATGTTCACAACATTACCTGCAAATTAATACCAACAAATATTTAGCATATTGATGTATAACTCAAAATGTGTCAACAGGACACAGATGCACCTGCTTTGTGGACTATTTTTTCTTGCATTTGGCAACAAAATCATATTGAAAGAGAAATACCATCCGCTGTAGAGTTACAGCCCTTAAGAGAAAATATCATTAATTTATATAACCTTTGACCCCTGCAGTGACCTTGACATTAGGATGGTGGGAGTTGCACAGGACACAGTCATGGCCTTCATCTGCCTAATATTTTTAAAATCAGCTGCTGTAGAACTTCATCCAGAAAGGAAAATATAGTCAATCTTTGATTGCTGCAGCTTCCTTGATCTCATGACAGTGAGAGTTTTTGGTAAATATTGTAAGTCTTCATGTGAAGATCAGTAGGACTGCCAAACATTTTTGAGATTGCAAAGTTACAGTTCAGAAGACGGTGTCTACTTCAGACAGTATTCTAAGTGCTATCACACTGGAGTATCATGCTGCAGACACATGGTATGATACCCCACACAGTCACATTATACTGACACCAGGTCGACCAGACCTAGAACTCTACTCTAAATGCTGAGCGTCAAGCAAGGAATATTCTAGTACCATTTTTAAAGTCTTTGGTATGACCCAGCCGGGAATTGAACCCACGACCTACCGCATGCGAGGTGGACACTAGACCACGCTGCGGTTCAGAAGAAAAAATGTGATAGTTGTACAGGCGTTTATGTTACGATGAACAAAAATCCATAAACCTTAATTTTTAACTTAGGGCTTCAGATAAAATCAAGCATGGTCAAGATTTGCAATTGATCGTAATGCCAAGCACATTAACAATTATTGCAGTTTTTACATCATGTAGCAATGATTAGTAACAAAAGGCATAACTTTCGCTGTTATATTTATGACTTGTGCTGTTATGTTCATGTTTTTTGGTGCTATGTGAAACAGACCTGGCACTGGTGATGTTAATCACATGCTTTAATATTGGTAATATAAATATAACATTAAATTTATTTGTTGAATATTCATAAAATATGAATGTGATATGTAACAAACAAAAGTTTATGTAAACCCCTTTGGTTCACTTAATGAATGAAACTGTTTTGATCATGTGATGATGCTGGTAAGGGCACATAGCAGTAACGGAAAATGGTGGGAAAATTAAGAGAGTCTGACATTTCTGTTGCAGATGGGGATATATTTGGTGTATGTCATGATTGACAATCGTATGTTTTATTACCTGGAGAAAGTATGACTTTTGTTCACATTAAATATTGTTGTGAAGTATCTGCTCTCAGAACAGACACTGTGTTCAGGTGACCATACTGTCTTTCTCTTGAAGAGTAAACATTCAAAATAAACAATTAACGATTAAGTACATATTTAATGTTATCACTCTAAATAAATGTTTCATAATGTGTTTTTTTTTCAATGCTAGCCGGACATATTTTCAAAAACAACTATCAACTTATTTTTATTTCATTAATAACCAGTCAGTAGGGCTCTTTCAAAATAACGTGATTTAACTGTAAGTGACATTTGCCTTATTAGAAGAACATGGCTGCCAAAATAACAGATGATCTATTTATGATTAAGAATAAACATTATTCTCCATATTCAGAGATGTGGAAGAGATGTTATATTTTGAAACTATGAAAATATAAACATCTAGTAAAGGTTTTGATTTTATTTTATTTGTGTTGGAATCATTAGTACCATGAAACTAGGAAGGACAATTCTTTGTGCACCGTTGAGTAATCATCAAGTTTGTTAGATCAATGTAGATATCTTATGAACTTTTAACAAATAACATTCATTCCTAAATAAAATATCAACACAACAATTTTACAAACAACTCACAAAGTTAGTTTTTGCTATTACATTGGCAACCTGAACTGACTTGGCTATGGCAACGTTAGCACACAAACATATTATGTTACTGGATGCTTTACAGTCTATGGGGTAACTGCATCATTTATACTGGTCATACTGCGAGTCTAAAAAAATTTCAACAATGTTAAGAATGGCATTAATACTAAACAGTAATAAGGTTACTTAAGTGTGCCGAATAAAAAAGTTGCCAATACGAAATGCAAACAAATGCCGATGCTAACGGAAGTTGGATCTTTACACATGTCTTCCCAGACTGTTATTTATACGGGCATTTGCGGTAATAGGTATATCGCGGTATTAGGTATACAAGCGAACTAGCAAATCTGTGACAATTATAACATCCACAACAATGAAAATGAAACAAGTCCAATATATTTTACAAACAGATTTGAGTATACATACAATTAAAACAGCAATAAGGTGAATTCTGGTAAGAACACTAGATGTTTCACTTAAAAATATTTATTTTGTTACACTATCCTCCATATTGTTTATCCATAGAAACAGATGCGTGCGCATTATGCGGAAATGAAAGTAGGTCACGTGATATTCAATGGCTGAGAAGAATCGGAAACATCAAACATTTGTACATTTATTAGTCATTTTTATCATGTAGATCTTGTAAGACACCCAAAATGGTGGTTTGGCATGCTCTAGCAAATGGACCCAAATACGGAGTGGGTAAGTAAATCATTTTACATGCATGTCGTTATAAAATAAACAAGTCCACTTCACGGTTTTCTTCCTTTTGAAAACTAGGAAGTAAAAATGATAAAAAATAAAAACGGGTTGCAGACTTGACGAATAGGATGCATTTGTTAGTTCTGTTAACTTTTCTTTCGTATTTTTGTTTAGAAGTGATGCAAATAAAACTTTATAGGTTTACACATGCATGTTTATGTATAATACATTTTGTAGAGCGGTTTGAAAGGACCAGATAATTGCCCCCCAATGCTACTGAGGGAGAATGTTGAAAGTATTGCATTACCATTAAGTACTATTTTGTAGATTCTATTCAAGAAAGCAGCATCCCAAATGACTGGAGATTAGCAAATTAACATGTATATTAAAATGTGTCAAAATTCTGACCCAAGCAACTATAGACCAGTATTTATGACCTCCGACAGATTTTACAGAACACCTACTGACCTAGACAAATTCCAATCTGAATGTGTGCTATCCAAGTTACTAAGAGGTCACTACCCTGGATCACACAGGACATAAGGCGAGCAATAAGAAAACATAACAGGCTCTATGACCGTTTCCAGCATACCAAATGCCCCAAAACCAGGGTCAACACATTAGATGGAGGCAGACATGTGATCTCTCCCGCATTGTGTGGGAATCTCCGGGAATCAAAGAGAAAACCCGCATCTCCCAGACAGGGGTCAAAATCTCCTGCAATCACAATATCCTGTGTATTATATTTTCACTCCAGTGCAATTTGTTGTAAAAACATCCAAGTTGACACTGCGAATGTCAATCATTGTCCTAAACATGACCAAGATACATAAGCTCAACCTTTATTGGTTGTAAGCCATGCAATCAGATTGCAGATAATATCAGAATCCACGTGATTACAAGCGACAGGTGTTACAATCAAATTCAACATAGCACAACTAATTGGCATGAGTTACCATTTGCAAACTAGACATTGAACGTTCCTCGGCAATACGTTATAACACAAGGATATTCTTGTTTCTCTTGAATCTCAAAGGACTCTATTCATAGCGAATCGTTTGCCATTTTCTTGTATAAGGTATCGAGGCGTGCATGCATGACTTTCTAATCTCAGAGTAAACATTGGGTTATTTTCCTGTATTTGTCGTGGTTTTTTTATTGGACGGGAAACCCCCGGGATCAAAGTGAATATTTTCTATACAGCAAATATCTCTATAAGCACTTGATTATAAAGTTTAAAAAAAGTTTCTACCTACCGGCCCTGTTTTTTTGTGGACAGAATTACACTTACATGGTTGGATTTCTACAAACAAAATAAATTAGAATGCTCCTTTCACCACTTTCATTATCATTCAGATAACTTTTTTGTGGTATTAAGAGTAGTTGTTGTGATGAATAAAATTAGGAAGGTTTAACCCCCCCCCCCCCCCCCCCCCCCCTCTCCCTTTTATATGCTTTAATGAAGAAACAAAAGTTTTAATTAAAAAATCGTGATTTTATATTACTCTTGTTATTAATATACAGGGTTTCCACTGGCCCCATTTTTTTTTTGCCACCATAAAACGAAAAAAAAAAAAAGGACTCGGGAGGGGGGTTTCCCCCGTCTCGTCCGCCATTTTTTGTTTAGCTGTATTGATATGCACTATTTTAAGCATATCTAGCACTTTTATGGTGTGTTATGTCTTTGACTGAATTTTGTGATTTAAAGAGTATGGATGAATTACACAATTGTAAATAAATAAACAAAAACCGTAAAACATTTTCCATTCTTTTATTCTTATTATTTCATCATTGTTCTCATACAAAAATGATCAGCGGTTCACATGCCCAGATTTTTATAACCAATACTCCTTGCGGTATAATATGAAATTTGTTAACATAGACTTAAATGTGTTAATTATATGTAGGGTTAGCTCCCCTTAACATTATGCATGTCTAAATCACAAGTTTTAGAGTTTGAATAAGACCGGGAGAAGTGAGATAATTGCAAGAGAACTGACTACGTATCTATCAGTATGCCCAACTTATTATGTTGTATTTAATCTTTGTTCTTTATTGACTATCATTTCTGTTCTGTCGATTCAGTATATTTAAAACATTATTTGAAATATTTTTCTCTTCTTTTCTTATTATTGCTGTCATAACATACAATAATGGCAACGTCAAGCCTACAAAGCTATTCAATCTATCCAAGAGAACTTGGCAATATGATAAATAAATGCAGTCTATGATAGTCTTCAAATATCTAGAAAGTGCAACTAGTAAACTTTATTTCAAATATTAAAAAAACAACAGCACATAATTGATCTTAATTGTTGTTTTCAATACTTTATTTAAATCATGCCAAAGAAAATTATACGCTTAAACTACACAACCAAAAAACAATAAGTTTATAACTATAATACCCCACCCACATTTGTCTTTACCGTAAACTAAATTTAAATATCAACTTTCACGTTTTCACAGAATTTTTTTTATATACATACAGTTCCAATAATTGTAAATCTACAAAATATTTATAAAATTATCAAAACTTAACGCTGACATTTTACATAACGCGATCGATCGCAAATTATCTGCAAAAACCTAATCAGCTTTTAGAAATCGTTACCATTTTGGCAAAGGGAGATAACTTTATACTCTTCATACTGGAGAATTTGAGAGACACCAGCGAATTACGTCATCGTCTTTTTTTTGTCTTTGCTCGTGTAGGTGGTAAGAAACGTGTACCTTGGTTGTAGATATCCGACCAATCGGAGCGGTAATTAAAAATAGGTTGATTTATATTCAAAGCTATCCGCCAATCACATTAGAGGAATAAAAATAGATAAATGAATATGCATGAGAGGTTTTCCAAAGTCGCATTATCGGGCATGTGGTATGATAAACACTGCAGGGGTCAATTGTTTATACCTGTTAGTTACGGTCTTAAAAAGTGCTACCTCAATGTTTTTTTTACCTGCATAATTAGTTTTGATTGACATATTAATAAAAGCATCAAAGGCGCAATTTCATTTATTCGTTACAAACTAAGCAATCATCATCATGTGTTTCAATCAACCATTAAAGATCTAAGTACAACCGATGTTTATTGTTTTACGAGGAGGCGATAAAGATAAAAGGTGCCGCATTTTACCTCCCATTGTCATGCTACTACATTGGCATGTCACACGTGGGTTGTGTACTGTGTACTGTGTACAAGCTGTGTTTTCGGCTGTGTGATATTGATGTTTAGGCCAGATCGAGGTGTTTTGGAAAGGGAAATTTCGTGTATATAAAAAATTCTTCTTACGGCAAATCATTTTTTCGCCATTTTTTTTTTTTTTGCCATTTGCGAATTTGGCGAATGAAAGCGGAAACCATGAATATGGTTTAGTTTGTCAAATCCACCAAAAAAGTGGGAAAAATCGACATTTAAATTGGAGTGGCAAACTTGAAACAAAATCCCGTTCTAAAAATAGACTCCACTTAAATACTGCTTGACATAATTCATACTATTTCCAAGATGAAACAATTTTTCTACGTTTAAACGTGTATAATGATCAAATTGAATTGAAATGAAATCTCGTCACTCAATAAATACGTCACAAAATATGATGCTTTTTTAAGCGGGAAATCTATTTTGGTCTAACCTAGACGCGTAGCCCAAGTTAGGAAATCCGTTTTCAATATATTATTTCAGCATGTTTAAATAGATATCATTTTGACAAAATGGGGTCACTGAGCATATAAAGGCATGATATATTGGATTAAATGTTTTTAGACAATTTTTATATGGAAAAATCCTGATAAATTCCCTTAAAACAGTGTCAAAGCTTTTCTTATCCTTGCACCTTGTTCAAGGCATGACGAGCAGGAATAGATCTGTCTCTGGATACTGCACACGCTCAATACTGAGCATCATGGCAGGTGGTAACCTGCATAGATCAAATAGGGGTGAGACTAGTGTTAAGGTAACCCTAACCTCTAGAGGACGTTCAAATAAAAAAATATATAAATCGTTTGAAAACGTGCTTTGATATGCACCAGTCTAGAACTCAGACTTTTGCAGTCTCCAAGGACACAATTTTACATGATTCTTAAACCATTTAGTCATTTATTCCTTGTTGCATTGAATTAATGACTAAATGGTTCAAATAATAAATATATAATGTTTTGGCTCACTGACACTTTCAACTTTAGCATGGTTACGGCATTAAACTAGTTTTAGGCAGACAAGTCTTAATGTGATAATCATGAATCCCAAGTGGTCACCGAGATTAAAAGTGATCTTCGGGATTATTGCGACACATTTGTATTATTTGTAATACACTCTGCAATCAATTGAGGGTAAATTAAATCTGAAGGTTTGGCCATTTCTACTTTTTGTATGGAAAACTGAGGCTATCACTGAATCCAATATTGCACCTTTTGAATGTGTATCATTTATAAGGATTTTTGAGTCCCATTGCCAATAGTCACAGATGAACCTCCGGGTTGGCATGATAGTGTATGCTAGTGGACTATGAAAAGGTAGAATTAGGATGTTCTGCCAAATAACTAGTTCTAAAGGTACGGCAAAATAAAGTAGATCCATTGGTTAATTCAACCTGGGTCTGTCATGTTGCCAAAGTTGTGCAATGTATTGTATGTATTTATTTATTAAAAAAAATACACAGATTGAATGGCCATCATTTCCATACACATACAACAGTTTTTTATTATGTATCCTGTAATGCTTTTTGATCTTGCATGTAACTCATGAGTACGGTGCTATTTATTTATTTTTTTATTTTCAGTCATTTATCATTTCAAGACAAAGGGGCCAAATCTGTTGTCACTGTTTGTTGGCGATACTGTCGTTATTCATGAGGAAGTGGAAAGTAAGTATAAATATCTTGTTTATTCATGGTTGTAAATATCTTGTGTATTTATGGTTGTAAATATCTTTGTGTATTCATTGTTGTAAATGTCTTGTGTATTTATGGTGTATACATGGTTGTAAATATCAGTTTTATACTATGACTGTTTTAATTGAAAATCTGCTGTTATATCACAGACCCATTGCCATTGTCTTGTCACCATTTTGATATGTGAATACAGTGGGTATTGGAAGTCAATTTATGTATACTTCTTGTTTTTGCGATTGGGGGTTTAAAAGTCTCATTACTTCTGAAACAACTGATTTTTGTTCATAATTTAGTCTATTTTACGAGGCTTTTACGACACCATTTTTAACACATAACCGGTTTACCGTTATACATGGCATACTGTAGAATCTGGTAAATAAGCGCAAACTTGAATATAAACATGCACTAAAATGAATCCCATATTGCCTTATTGTCATTCTGTATGTGATAATAAGTGCATGCTTAAATATTACAGTAATTTTGTGTTAAAAATATCCCAATACAGGTATACAAACAAATTGGCAGCTAAAACTATGTGTACTGTCATAATTGGTTACAAGTATTGTGTATAAAGAAGACAAGTGTTCTTACTGTTGAGTAGCCTGCCATCATCAAATATATATCGGCTATATTAGTATTTCACATCTACTGAAATGTAATTGTTTTCCGATAATTATGTTGTTTCAATAGTTTTTAGCAACTATAAACACAAACTAGATGCTAGTATATTGCTCAAGTTGTTCTACCTAACAGTTTGTTTGTGATCATTCTGTGTGCATCCAGCATGGATAAAACTCTTTTAAAATGGAAATCTTACTGTGATCAAAATAGAGCAACATAGAGAAAATGTGGCATAGCCATAGTGTACATTAACTAAAACTGTGTCGCGCTCATTTTATGTTGGAACTGTCATTTAACTTATTTATGTTTCTGTTGTTTATATTTGATAAATTTCATATTTGTGAAATCATTTATAAAATAAAAGGAGGAAGCTCACCACACATATCGGTTCTAGTATTTTGTTTTTTTGTTTTCTTGACTGAGGTTAGCATTGATCAAGGTGTCAAAAATAGGTGCATACGGCTTATGTATAAGTGCATTTTAAATATATGTCCATAGTTTAGTGGTTCATTATAAAGACAATAATAAGTGCATAAAAATGTCACTAAAATTAATATTAATGCATACACTTATTTACCAGATTCTTCAGTATATGATTGGTATTTGCTGTATAAATGTTTTATATTTAATTGACAATATTTTTTTCTGAAAACTTTCTATGTAGGAAATATTTGGGGTTAAATAAGCACAATAGTCATTTATATGGCAAATTACCGGTATTGTGAATGTAATCAGTTGAGAGAATTTTCTTTTGCTGAGTGCAGTATAAGATATTGACAAAGAAGTCAACAGTTTTCAACAGTTCTACTAAAGGGATTATATTGGCAAGTAACACAAACACGCTGTTAACCCTTTACTTCATATAGACGCCTTTGGACACCTCAAACAAAGACGCCTTTGGACACCTCTAATATAGAAGGCTTTTGAATTATTGGGTGAATTATGTTTATATTAACTGACAGAGTGGAAAACAGTGCAGGAAGTGTTCAGATTGCTCGTTACGAGCAATCTGAACTCTTCCTGCACTGTTTTCAAAGGCCTTCTGTAATTGGTATCTATGGAGTAAAGGGTTAATCCAGACTTTTCACTTTATGCAGTGTGCACAAAATTATGCTTATGTATTAACTTTTATTTACTTGAAAGTTATGAAATTAACAGTAACTGAATATTGACCAAAACTTTAATACGTCCCGAAATAAAGTATTGCGCAATGTTTACATTGAACTCTGTAAACTTCCCGAACAAAGCCTCGAAAACGAGATCGGGAACGAGTCTTCACAATGTTAAACGATGATTGATCGGAAACCAGGTTCGTTAAAAAACGTGTCTTCAGAAACCTGATGTTTGTAATAAAGAGGTTATGCAATTAGACACTTTAGACGTGATATCTCTAAGTTTATAAGTGTATCTTCATGCTTGGCGTGTGTATTTAGGACAGGGAATTGACGGTAATATGCAAATATAATCCCTTTAACATAACATGCTGAATAAATATTAGCATAATGTTATCAAATCATTTTCTAACTTTCTTAAATGAAATTCCATGAGAATTCTTTGAAAAATGAAATAAAAATTAAATTAAAAAGAACACATCAACAGCATTTGCTTTATTGAGTTTCTCTATTAAGTGTTTTGTTAGGCTCAGTATGGTAACTTATTATCTGAGAATAAATGATTGGTATACATTGACTTACTGAATTTCTTTTAAACATTCTACCATACTATTTTTTTAACCTTCTACAATCTGTGTGCTTAACGTTCTTCATTCCCAGGCTGGTCCATGTCTGCATTATTTACAGATAAAACCTTGTATATAGATTCAATGTGAAAAACAATCTGAAGAGCTAGTGTAAGTGCCAACTTTCTCTCACAAATGGCACTCCCTCTTAAAGGTCCCAATATTGTTTTTTAATAATATCAAAATTACATCTAACATCATGTAATAAATAACATGTTTTTAGCTCATCTTAGCTGAAGGTTCACAGGTGAACTTTTGTGATTGTCCTGTGTCTGTCATTCGTCCAACCATCTGTCATTAAATTTTGCTTTAAAAACCTTTCTCTCTAGTGGTCGGACATCTGCCAGGACTTGGTTTCATATTACTGCAGCGGCGATCTACCGGTAGTTGTCAAGCATTTGCCAGGACTTGGTTTCATATTACTGCAGTGGCGATCTACCGGTAGTGGTTGAGCATCTGCCAGGACTTGGTTTCATATTACTGCAGCAGCGATCTACCGGTAGTGGTCGAGCATCTGCCAGGACTTGGTTTCATATTACTGCAGCGGTGATCTAGTGGTAGAGCATCCTCCTGGCATGTGTCAGCATATGTTACACCAAGTGGTATGCATATGGTGTCAACTTTGATAATGAGATAAATGGCTTTAATATTCATGTCTTTTACGTGTTAACTTGATGTTTTGTTTTTCAGGTTGGTACCTTGGATATGCAACCAAAAATAAAGGACAGATGGGAATTTTCCCAAAATGCTATGTGCATTTAAAAGAAGCCACAATTGTCAAATCTGGGTAAGGATCTTTTGGAACATCAGTGACATGTCTGGAATTTTTCATATCTTTCCAAAAGTATGTTAGTTATATAATGGTGGGCAGTTTTCTTAATTATCATTCCTGCAGTTAACCAGTATTGGACATGCCTTATCTCTGCAATTCATTAAATATTTACCAAGACTCATGACTGTAGAATAAATTTAATGGCCAATCATAACAGGGACTTTGACTGGGCTTAGATTCAAACTTGGGAACCCTGAATTGACAGTCCAGAATATTACCGACTGAGCCAACCGGGACCATATTCTAATATATATCTATTGTATTTGCAATGCAGTTCTGATGTTCCATATAGATTATGTAATATTCTCTTCCATCCTTGTTTTGGACCATTTCATTATCATATGGTCCATTCTATTATCATTTAGACAATTTCATTATTATTTGGTTCATTCATTTTCATTTAGTTCGTTTTTTTATCATTTGATCATTCCATTATCGTATGGTCCTTCTATTATCATTTGGACAATTTCATTATAATTTGGATCATTTCATTATTTGGATCATTCAATTATCATTTGGACCATTTCACTAACACTTTGACCATTCCATTATTGATAAGAATTTGTATACTGAGAGCCTAACAATGCACACTTTCATCAAAATAAAAGTTACAAACTGGTCTTGGTGTGTGTTGTATGCAAATGGTTTCAAATGGTAAGATTGGTGTGAACTTCAAACTTTCCACGTCATTCCAAAACAATTGGAAACAAAGACCCCCCCCCCCCCCCCCCCCACCACCACCACCACCCATCCTCCTCCAACACTCAGGGTCACCACTACCTCATAAAAATTATGAACACTAGCACAATGGTAAAAACAGCTATAAGCTGATATGTGTATATACAGTTAATTACATGTATATTAAATGGCTAATCAAAACACGGATTGATAAAAAACTAAAACTTTGTTACTGTAAAAAATATCTAGACTTCAAAGACGAACAGCTATTTATTAAAAAGAGAAATGAATCTCTTATTGAAGTACTTCATGGAAGTCAAGTACATGTAAATCAAAATAAAAGAAAAAATAATCAAAGAATATCAAGTGTTATTTAGATAAAGATACAACAGGATGTTATCTTGTTTATAATAACCCCTTAAGTTACAGATATGTGAGAAGCAGAACTGTGTAACACTTATGTCTGAATCAACATGTGATTTCACTTGAGAGGTTGCTATCTTTACAATATAACTATACTATAGCAATCTATCTGAACACCAGTATTGATGAGGAAGTAATGTTAAGTATGTGTCCTGCTGGAGAAAAATGTTGCAGTATACGTCCTATATTCCTGGTATTGTTGCTGTAGAAAAACTTAGATTGGGGATATTCTTATGCTCTAGGTTGAAATAAAAATATTGTATGTCTGTTGCTTCCATCCGACCCACAACAATACCACCTGTCAGAAAAATATTTTGGGGAGTCCAAAAAAATAAATTTGTTTTTGTTGTTCATTTAAAATATTCTCGATCATTCCATGTCCTTAAAAAAGATTCTCTGATTGATTACAAAAAAAAAAAAGAAAAAATATCCACACCTGAATGGTAAAGGTCGGAAGTGGCAAACAACAATTTTTTTAAGGGTGGCCCTATCTAACCCATCTACAAAAGTCATCATTCACAGAAAAATACATGATACATAATCTGAAAACTGTCTCATTAGATCTCTTGACGGTTTCCATGGTAGCTTGTCTTGTAAGGCAGGTTGTCATCATCTAGTACTAAATGTTGTGAGTGAAAAATACAGTCATACAGGAAGTTGTCATAAAGAGGGGGTCAGTCTAGACAAAACACATACATGACATGTACAAATCTGAGAATATGGCTCATTGGTCTTGTTAAAATTTATTAATCTTTTATCACACTTCGATCATCACCTGCTTACTGTACAATCATTCGTACTGATCCATCTACAAGCCAGTATTGATCAGGATATTGGTGTATGTGACCTGTTGAATATACAAGAACTTGTGCATTGTATTCTCAGGACTTTGGAGAATATGGTTTCTAGAGATGATTTTTTTAGCTCTACAGACCAAAGGCCAGAATGGTGCATTGTCCATCCAGGGCTTTTTTGTTGAATATACAACAGAAAATGACGTTCATATTGTTGAATATACAAGAACCTGTACATTGTAGTCTCAGAACTGTAAAGAATATGGTGTCTGAAGATTATGATAAATATCACTTCAGTTTGGTAACTGATACAATATTTTTTTGACAAGTTAAACTCTCATTTTACAGGTCCCTAGAGACGATCATACCAATAGAACTACCGATTGTCCAAGAAATATCATCAGTGGTTCGAGAATGGTGTCTATATTGGAAAACCCAATATGTGGTATGTATATAAATAAAAATAAATATATTTTTAGTTAGTCTCTTGCAAAAAAAATTAAAAAAACTGTTATTGTTGTTAAAATGGAAATGATAAACTTATGATTTTTGTGCCCTTCTATGCATCTGAATTATTCACTGCAAGATAATGTCAAGTTACATAATTTAGATTACATTCTCCTCTTTTGGAACCCGTGTCCATATCTCTGTAACCATTGCATTTATTGACTTGAAACTTTACACAAGCCTTCCTAGTCATCAAACATACTACAGTTACTAAGTTAAATAACTCTTGCCTAGATATTATACAAATATTGCCCTTGTTTGACTTAGAAATTCTGGTTAAAGTTTTGCATGCAAGTACCATCAAGTCCATATTTCACCAACCACTCAATGTATTTGATTGAAATGTACACAAGATTTCTCAGTCATCAACTCTTCTACAATAACTAAGTAAGATAACTTTTGCATGAATATAATGCAAATTATTCTTGTTTTACTTAGAAAATCTGGTTAAAGTTTTGCATGCAAGTACCATCAAATCCATATCTTACCAACCACTAAATGTATTTGATTGAAACTTTACACAAGCCTTTCCATTCACCAACTTTACTACAATAACTAAGTTGATAACTCCTTCATGAATATAATGCAAATTATTGCCCTATTTTTACTTAGAATTTTAAGTTAAAGTTTTGCATGCAAGTGCTGTCAAGTCCATATTACACTAACCGCTCAATGTATTTGAATGAAACGTTACATCCATGAAATCAACTAAATTAATCAAGTCGGAAAACTCTTGCCAGATTTTTTTGCAAATTAGGGACTTTGTTTTACTTAAAAATTTTATCACTGCATGTATTTGATTGAAACTTCATACAGGATATTGCAGTTATAAGACTTTTTGTCAATTTTGTAAGTTGGATAACTCTTATTTGCTTGGATTTGTCATCAGGCTCAATCAAATTTATACTTCTGTGACAAATATTGGAATAGTCCAGCGCGCTGTCCCTCAGACAGCTCTTGTATTATTTTTTTTCATGTTCATTACTGTGGTTAAATTACGAACCTCTGTGTGGTTAGGGAGCTATATGAGTGATGGCAAGAACAGGATCACTGTGGCCCGTGCATGTCATAAGAAGAGACAATTTGAGTAATACAGTAGAATTTGCTGAAACTCTGCAGTTCTGCAGATATTGAGGTTCTAGGTTCATTCTGCATATTCATTTGTTGATGAAATTTTTTAAATTTGTATGTTAATTTGCTGTTTTTGTACATGTAGAGTGAACCTGAAATCTTCCTTCCTGTTGGCTTCAAATAACCTACAATGTGTTGGTACGCTGTATAACCCCATTCATTCATTCATTCATTCATTCATTCATTCATTCATTCCAATTTGCTTCTGTCATTTGTTAACTGGAGAAAGGTCATTTAGTGTTATCCCTTCATCTCTCCGAGTTTAAAAATTGGGTTTTCAAACATTTGCTTCTGAAGATGTCTTTGTATTTAATAAGAATTTCGTGTGTACCTGTATAATTATAAAATACAGGTCAGTTTTGATATTTGTCAGTGTAAGCCAATATTACAGGAGTAATGGTCCAATTTCAACTTAATTTCTGTTTAAAAATTGGTTTCAGATGTATAGCAAGGGGCATTTCCCCTCCATGTTAAATTGGCCTTAGAGAAAGGCAACCTCACATATTTTAATTCTTGCTGTAAAATTTTTATGTAAAAATTTTCTAAAGATAATGCTTGTCTCTATGGACTAAAATAAAGGACTACATAATCATAATATTACAAAACGTTTTTTTTGCTTTCAGGAAAATGACCTAAACTTTGATAAGGTACAGGAAATGATTCATGACCTTTTAACATGGAGGAAGGAGATCATGTCACGAAAGGTCACCACTGAACAGATGAGAGATCTCAAACAGAAAGTCTCCACAAAAATTGACTCTGGAAATGCGTAAGAACTTACTATACTGTTAAAAAAAAAAAAGACTGCCTAACTTGCAGAAATGAAAAATGTTGAGTTGTCTATATGGTTCAATTTTTTAACTTAAGAAAAATGCCTTTTTTTTATTTTATAAAATTAATAGGGGTTATTTAAACATACATTTAAAATCACATCTAAGGAAAGGTATAATAATGATAATACAAATAGAAATGTTGTCTTTATTTATTAAGGGTAAACACATTATGACATTATACTATTGAAAATCACGGTACACATGATATTTTCAATCATGGCCTTAACTGGACAAACCAGTGTGCCAGTGGGCTCGATGTTTACTATGCTGGAGGCGCCATGCTGATTAGATTTTGATTTACGTAAATGAATTATCATACCCTGTGAAGCATTTTGCCTGGTAATATGAGTGTCTGACATTTGCAGTGGGCGATCTGCCTGGTCAGAAGATAAGAATACAAGCTCACTGACCCGAAATAGATAAATAAATGCACATGTGTAAGCTGCCTGATATACCAGAGTTACACAATGAGATACACAAATGGTGCTCAGTATTTTGAATATGTCTACTAATGACTTGTACATGATTGGTGAGCGCGTATCATGAGACGGTTTCATCCGCCTGTAACCTTCCAACATCTTTAGAATTGTAAAATTGTGGGTGTTATTTTAAATACTATTTACCTTGTGTACAAAAGCAATGGCAGACATAAATGTCAAGGAAGTTTTTGATGCATACACCTTTTGAAAAAGATTTGTGACGGAAAGAACTAAAGATTCTTAGCAGGTTGTTGTACACATTTCGAGTATTAACTGCAAGACTAGCACTTAGATGTTGTCTGGCTCCAAATTGAAGATTTTCAATAGATTGGTTGGGACTGGCTTGGGGAGTATTTCTGCGTCTGGGGCCAATTCTCGAAATCGTGCCATCTGCAATCGAGATAAACTATCAGTTATATTGTTTCTTGATCCTGGAATGTGTTCTGCTTTAATGACCAAATTCATTTCACAAGACATTTCAAGGTAAGTGCTCTTATGAGAACCATTACTTCGGGAGATTTAAACGTCTGCAGTTGAGAATTTGGACCACAGCCTGGTTATCTCATTTGAACATAACCTTTTTATTTCACAGATTGTCACCCCAAATGTAAATTGATACTACAATGGGGAAATATTCTAGTAAAGTGATGTCTGTTGTTTGTCCCAATTGGTGCCAAGCTTCAGGATAGACCCTGTATGTCCATTTCCCTTGATAATAGGCCCCAAAACCTTTAACGAATGCTGCGGAGCTATCTGTGTACAGGCATATATCTGTGTTTGAAAGCCACAGGGCATCATGGAACATGGATACCTTATTGAGAGACTGAAAGAAGGCTAGTCAAGTTAACAAGTCCTGGCGCATGCCTAATGTCATCCTAATGTGATGATGGGGACACTTGACATCACATGTAGCATTAATTAAACGTCTACAAAAAGGGCGGCCTGGTCTGATTGCTCTTCACATGAAATTAAGTGACCCAATGACAGATTGTAATTCTCTAAGAGTAATGCTTCTCTTGTGTTGTAGGATGTCTGCAATAAGTTTAATCATTTGCTCAACTTTGGTTGTTGGTATCCGAACTTGCATTAAAAGAGAGTCTAATTCAAGCCCTAGGAAAACTTAGATAGTTGTTGTACCCTCTGTTTTGTCATCTGAAATGGGGACACCTAAAGATTTGCAACAGCTGAAGTAAGTGTCCATCATAGTAGCACAGTGGTTAGTACCACTTGCACCACCGAAGAGGTAATCATCCAAATAATGCTCTTATTCCCCGACAGTGTAGGATGTGCAGACTAGCCATTCTAAAAAAAAAGTGCCAAATTGTTCAAATATAGCACATGAAATACCGCAGCCAAAGGGAAGAGCCTTGTCAAAGTAAAATAAATTGTCAAATTTAAAACCTAGCAAAGGGAAGTCACTCTTTGAAGTAATGCAGCATCAAACTTAGTGTACTTGTCTGAGCAAAAGTTAGGGTCAATGTAGTCATTAACAGACTCGCCCTGTGGATATGAAAGATGGTGTATTAAACGATATTCACCAGGCTCTTTTTTTAGGAACAATACCCGAAGGAGAAACTCAAAAATTATTGAATGGGGGCGATTTAAATGGGCCCACCACCCTGCCGGCTTTGACTTCCTTTTCTTTTTTATTTTTAACAATTTCTGGATTTTTCTTTGCTGATTTTAAATTTTATGCCTCAAAGGAAAGTCGGGGACCTTCATAACACAGTGAAAAACCAGATGTAAAACCTTTGCATATGTCGTTAGCCTCTTTCTTCTTTGGATACTCAATAAGTGTCTTACATAGTTTTTCTACAATGATTGGAGACCTTGCAAGCCCAACGTCAGTGGTTCCTGTTTTGTTAGTAAGGCCCTGGGTATGAAAACACTGGTTGGTGGGAGCCCCAACATAAAATCTAGGGCATTTATGCTCAGGATGGTCACCGATGGCATATTTGCAATTATGATAGAAGCAGCCTTTAACCTTATTAAAGTCATGGCATAACCCTTCCATTCGTGGTGGAGCCTGCCCGCCCAATTGATTTGGTGCACTGGAGTTGCCCAAAGTTTGGCCTGGGGAACTGCTGAAGGACATTGTTCTCAACCAGAGATCTGTGTTGGTATGAGCCCATGACTGGGTTGACAGCTTGCCTCATCGGGAAATTTTCATCATAAGCCCGCCAGGCTAAAGATCCCCTACATCAATTCTCAGCCTTTCTTATGGTTGAGATATAGTGGAGGAGCTAGCCTTTGCGGGATGTTTCCGAATGAAAATGCTTATGAAAATCAAAAACACATCAGTCCAGTCCCTGATTGTGTTGACCGACCATGCAGATTTTTGTCGGATCTCAATTTGCCCTTGAATGTTTACAAACAAACTGGACCCAGAATCATTTATTGGAGGCTCTTTCTTTAACAGATGGGCAATGTTGACATACACCCCAAGCCATATTTTCTTGCAAAGCTCCGTAAAAACATGCATTGACATGGTGTCGTCAATGCACCGTATCGCCGATGATGGCAGAGAAAATATGCAGTGGACGAAGAGTTATCAAGGGCTGCCTTGAATAAGCCGGAAAATGCATTTCTGGTATTTATTTGTTCATGTCCATACCCTGGACTCTGTTCTACATTACCTTCACTGGCTTCAGAGTTGGTGCTCAACTGAACGAACTCCAGTTCCTGATCAGGGGATCACGCCCCAGACTGCCACTTTCATACCTTTTGCCGATCCAGGAGTGCTGCCTGGCCTTATGGTAGGAGCGTTTCGCTGTCCATGCTCTTTACCTGAACTTTTGCCAAGTTTAGGCATACTGTACCTCCGGTTACACAAATAAAAAATAACCCTTGAAAATTTTATAAGATTTGTTGCAAAATCGGCACACTGGTAGAAAAGAATGTCAAAATGGTGTGACCATAGATAGAACCTTGGCTCATTTACCCTATTTGCCTCATTATAGGAGAGAAACAGGTAATTTTATTGCTGTAATAAATTGGTTTATTTTTATAGCCCTTATTATGTGTTTGCAGATTTATATAAAAATATCTTGATTTTCTAGGTTGTTAGGGCTGGATCTGGTAGTACGAGATGACGAAGGAAATGTTCTCAACCCTGAGGGTGCCAGTGTTGTCCATATATACAGGGAGGTATGCTGGGTTGTGTTTTCTGTCTCCCATATATGTATATACATGTATGCTTGATTATCTGCAATGTCTGCCATTACAAAAACGACAACAATTTTACTTTATGAAGAAAGTTTGGAGCTCTTAAAAGTCACTTTTGAATCCCATTTCCTAGGTAGTACTGAATACTGTTAGAGGTCATCGTGTCGAGTATAGGATCAAACCTTTGACCTTTGCCGTGAATGGCCAACACTATCCACAGCCATACCGCCCTGTTTTTAAAAGGTGTTAAGCAGTCATATAAATTTAAATTGCAAATAAAGTTTTTGATAATCATCTGAATTTGTTCATATTTGGTATAAATATAGAGTAAGGGTTGTTTGTTCAAATAAAGGGGTTAGGATCTTTTGGTGTACAGTAAAGGGAATTGGATCTTAGTCCATTCAAAATATGAAAAGATATGACGGATTAAATCAGCTGAGTGACTTGGGCCCACTTGAGCCTCTTGTTTATTTTAAGCAGAATTTTGTCCTGTTTATCACTTAGGGCTTTTCCAGAATTAAATGTATGGGGGGGTCGGACGGCACTTATTTTTTTTACCCACAGAGCCTAAAATTTAATTGTGATATATACCACCATGCATAAAATTTTAATTAGATAAAATACCACCATGCACAAAATAAAAATAAAAAAAAGGCTAAAATCCCCTTTCTAATGTTTTCTTATTGTAACGCTTCTAAAATTACTAGTCTGGACGGTTGCCTACTTTCTTTGAAGTACGCCGACGTTACACTTTTGATCTAATGCCGATATGCAAGTGATTACGTCACAAATTACCTCAGGTCGAGAATTAAATAAAGGGGCACTACAGATAACAAACGAGAAAAAAAAACATATTAATAATTAAAGGTTAGTGTTTGTTTGTAACTAGTTGTCTTTTAAAATGTTTATTTTCAGTATACTAATTTCTTAAAAAAGAATTACTATTAAATTGATACGATCCGTAAAGAGAGTTATGCTACACATGCCTAAATTTATGCACAGAATGAACACGCTGTCCCTTTCATTAACGCCTTGTGCCAATGTCCGATGACGTCACTCTGACAGTGAAACAAACATTATTATGACACATGTTATTTACTCCCTACTATCGATAAAGGTTTAATCTAATTTGACCTCATTTCGCACACCCGATGGCAAACAATCCGGTTATGGATGCTCAAAGACAATTTCACAGTCCAATTTATGTTTTTGTACGACCGTTAAGAAATATCTGCTTTTCACCATGATTTGGGGTAAGAATGAGGCGTATAGGGTGTGGGGTGACATATCTGAGAATGTGGATTTTATTTTCACTGCTAACGCAATGACCTAATTTAGATTTTTTGTCACAAAAGACTATGCATTTCTTGGTGTTTCTTTTTGTGCCGAATAAATTAGTGTTTTACACTATCTGACAAACAGCGCGGATATGCATATAATAATAGCAATGCCGACGTAGAGTTGAATCGTAGTTTTTGCGGAATTTAATAATATACATGTCTGTATATTCATATCCGTATTGGAGTATTTGTAAACATATCCGATACGTCAAATATTGATATTTAATTCGTGAAATTTACTTGAGATAATTTTGTGACACGGCATCAATTTAATAAAGTAGACGAGATTACGGCCTGCTGCGAGTGTATTCCGCCACCTGATTAGCTCGTACATTTCCGTGTTAATAATTTATTCACGACTAAGAGTATGTTTCTTGTCCCTTTTCGGGAAGTCCGAAGGTAGATAATTATACTTTGTTTCAAACAAACAAATTAAATCATATGTTGTTGTCGGGTGATGTAATTATATTATTGCGGTCTTAACAAAAAAGATCAATCAGTTTGAGATGAAAAAGTTAATTGAAGACAATTCCTAATATTAACATCACCAGTGTATCGAGTGTCAAACTGTGTAGTCGCGTAAAACGTTCACTTGGTCATGATGTCTGGAGGTTGTGTATTACAATCGTTACAACACGCGTGTCAGTGGCAAACATAAAGGTCAAATCAAGGTAAATTTAAAAGACCTGCAGTTTCTGCTGCGATAAAGATAAGACGCTTGCCGAAATCTAGACGCTGCGGGATGTTGACTCGGTGCGGTACATGGGGAAGGACAATTTTATGTTTTTGTATACGACCGGAGGAAATATCTGGGCAGAAAATGTATAAAATTTCGAGAAGAAAAACGGTGTTGAAGAAAAAATTCGGTTCAGAGATGGAAATACCGGCAAGGCATAAAATTTTAATAAGCTTTTACCCCGCAAGGCATCATTTTTTTTTATGAAAACACCCACCAGGCATAAAATTTTAATTATACTGCCGTCCGACCCCCCCATACATTTAATTCTGGAAAAGCCCTTAGATAATTTGGTTAAATAAATTATATAGCAAGCTCATATCTCACACTACTTCTTACATCAATGAAACTTCACAAATGTGTCATTATAGGCATAAAACTCTATTTTGTAAAATTATTTTGTAAAAACTCTATTTTGGCAGAATTATTGCCCCTAGTATATGTAGAAAAAATTGAATTTGAAATTAATTTTTGAAAACTCATCTCATATTATTGGAACTTAATAGAAATAATTAGTGTGTTCAGTAAAAGCTCACTGGGAAAAATGCCATGACCTTGTATTTTGTTGAGATTATATTCCTCTTTTCAAAAATTAAAGATATTTTTAGAGCATACAATTTCCGCCATTGGATAGCTGGGGGTTTTGTTTGGCAAGGTTTTAAAAAGCTGATCGGGCTGTCCTATAATGGCTTTTGTTAACTCAATTATTTCTGTAAATTTACTCTTTGAGACACTTATCTATTCTTACACATAAATGCGTGTTATTAAAAAGATCTCTGATAATGTTTAACTAGTGTTTAGTTAGAAAACTGTTTACAGAATCTTTAAGTCTGTCACTGCTATTGTTAAATTGTTAAAACTGTCATTCTGTCTATTTCAGCATGTGGAAGTTGCCAACAGAACAACGGTATGTGAAATTATATAAAAATTCTTCACCAAATATTACAAAGCCTTTAACCCTCATGTACATGTCACTGTAGTCTGTCTGTTATTGAGGCGCCAGATTGTCTGGCATCTCTTTAGTATTGTCGTTGATGAAATGATCTCATTTTATATGCACCCTCTAACTGCTCAAGAGAAAGTAGTTTTTGATTTCATTATGTATCTGTCGGGTGAAAGTAACTTTTCAATGTACGAAAAATTAAGTAATGACGTGAAAACGTGTTTGAGTCTTTACTTTTGATATTTGATGTCTGCACACGATTTCTACTTACTACGAAGGCTGAAATATAGGAGTGTCCATATTAATTACCATATCGCTCAACAATGAAAATAGTCCCTTGTAGGATTGGTCCATACTAATTAGCATACCAACAATGAAATAGTCCCTGAAGCAAGTGTAATATTACTGCCTTTCTTCATGTCGTCATCAATAATGGTTGATTTCGAATTCATGTTAAATTCACAAATGTTAAACATTATTACAGAAAAGTTCTGTAATATGCTGTAATAGGCCATATGTCGTGTAGATTCAGATTCAGATCAGTCCATTTAAAGGGATTATATTGGCAAGTTACACATACACGCTGTTACTGGAAGATCGCTTCTTTCGTCGAACTAATTTTAATCGTAGTGTATTATTGAATGGATTTTACAAGTAAATAAATTAAAAAATTAAAAAGGATTTTCTAAGCATCTAATTTAAACAAATATAGTATAAAATCACCACTTGAAACGGTTTATTTTGTAAACAAATTGTATCATAAAAGTCCGCGTCTTCAAAAATCGGATCCTAAAAGTCGGGGCATAGGTTACTGCAGTGCTGTTTAGTAGGGGTATTTTAAGACTTAACTATTAATGTCTACATTTATGAATTCTATATTTGTTTCTAAATACACAGATACCCAATGAAAATATTCTTCATTACAGAATCAAACATTAAAAATACAAACCTATCAACTGTATTAACTTTGAAATATGACAATTAAAAAAACTCCTCTACTATTTTTTTTATGGCAACAATATTTTAATATGCACTATTTATGTATCTTTGGATATCCCTGGGTGTCAGTTTTATACATCATGATGGATGGAGAATATCGCCGTTGATACCCGGGGGTATCCGACGATGCATTAATGAACACAAAATTTAAAACTTTTTTCAACACAGGATGGCTACCAATCCCGTACCCACCCAATCTCATTTCTTGTTACATGTGTTTGTAAGAGAAACACTGAAATGTATTATGTATTTTATTTGAATTAGCTCCTTTTTTCTAACAAGAATTGCTTAATAATGGTCAATACCAGTATTTCCCTCTGTGGCAAGCATATTACTATCGATCTTTGGTTCATGAGTTTGAATCCCCATCCGATTACAGTCTTTGTGATGATTGATATATAACATTAGGTCTCATTGTCACGTCTCTCACCGCTGATTCAAGTGGGAACGTTATCTTATACTTGCTGAGATCTGTGTACTCCACAACTGGTTAACCTTCCGAGATCCCAGGAAAGAGAAGTTAGGCTAACTGATCGCCTTTAGCCCAGGATGGCATAGCAATGACTCTAAATATTCAAACAAACAAACAAATGGCGCCTCTCAGGACCTTGAGTCCTTTGATTTTTTCTTTTTTCTCCAAAAATCTACCTCTGAATTACACATACCACAACCATTTCTTAAAATTAAAAATTTGTAATTCAATAGAGATGTAACTTAAGTTTTCATATCAAATTTGTAGCAATTTGCTAACATTTCTTTTGAAATTTGGTCTGCATTTTTAAGTGATGTAGTTTGCCTGCTGTGCATCTCTGTGAAACAATTCAGATATCTGTGAATGTTTGTTTGCTTACTCAAAAACTTACTTAGATGTTTTAATATCAATGAAGTTGTGATGAGATTGTTTGTGTTATGCTGCTTATTTTTTGTTACAAAACCTAGGAAATGGAAGCCAGTGTTGAGACGAAAGCTTCTGTAGGAATGACGTTTAACCTGTATGTGATGTTACGTAACTTTGTGTGCCGCGTGGATGATGCACAGATTCTCATTAATCTGTATGATGCCCGGGAAATGAACTACATTTGGTATGTGTTTGTTTAGCTTGCCTGTTTGGTGTATATGTAATATTATATTTGGATTTCTCATACATTGAGTATGTGTTTGGTTAGCTTGCTTGTTTGCTGTATATGTAATATTGTATTTGGATTTCTCATACATTTGATATGTGTTTGTTTAACTTGCCAGTTTGGTGTATATGTAATATTGGTTTGGATTTCTCATACATTTGATATGTGTTTGTTTAGCTTGCCAGTTTGGTGTATATGTAATATTGGTTTGGATTTCTCATATATTTGGTATGTGTTTGTTAAGCTTGCCTGTTTGGTTTATAGGTAATGTTGTATTTGGATTTCTCGTGCATTTGGTATGTGTTTGTTTAACTTGCCTGTTTGGTGTTTAGGTAATATTGTATTTGGATTTCTCATACAATTGGTATGTGTTTGTTTAACTTGCCTGTTTGGTGTTTAGGTAATATTGTATTTCTCATACATTTGGTAATTGTTTGTTTAGCTTGCCTGTTTGGTGTATATGTAAAATTTTATTTGGATTTCTCATACATTTGGTATGTGTTTGTATAGCTTGCCTGTTTGGTGTATAGGTAATATTGTATTTGGATTTCTCATACATTTGGTATGTGTTTGTTTAACTTGCCTGTTTGGTGTTTAGGTAATATTGTATTTGGATTTCTCATTCATTTGGTATGTGTTTGTTAAACTTGACTATTTGGGGCTAAGGTAATATTGTATTTGGATTTCTCAAACATTTGGTAATTGTTTGTTTAGCTTGCCTGTTTGGTGTATATGTAAAATTGTATTTGGATTTCTCATACATTTGGTATGTGTTTGTATAGCTTGCCTGTTTGGTGTATATGTAAAATTGTATTTGGATTTCTCATACATTTGGTATGTGTTTGTTAAACTTGCCTGTTTGGTGTTTAGTTAATATTGTATTTGGATTTCTCATACATTTGGTATGTGTTTGTTAAACTTGACTATTTGGGGCTAAGGTAATATTGTATTTGGATTTCTCAAACATTTGGTAATTGTTTGTTTAGCTTGCCTGTTTGGTGTATATGTAAAATTGTATTTGGATTTCTCATACATTTGGTATGTGTTTGTTTAGCTTGCCTGTTTGGTGTTTAGTTTATATTGCATGTGGATTTCTCATACATTTGGTATGTGTTTGTTTAGCTTGCATGTTTGGTGTTTAGGTAATATTGTATTTGGATTTCTCATGCATTTGGTATGTGTTTGTTTAGCTTGCCTGTTTGGTGTATAGGTAATATTGTATTTTGATTTCTCATACATTTGGAATATGTTTATGTTTAGCTTTCTTGTTTATTTTATAGGTATTGTATTTTGATTTCTCATACATTTGATATGTGTTTACGTTTGTATTGCTTGTTTATTTTATAGGTATTGTATTTAGATTTCTTATACATTTGATATGTGTTTATGTTTAGCTTGCTTGTTTATTTTATAGGTATTGTATTTAGATTTCTCATACATTTGGTATGTGTTTATGGTTAGCTTGTTTGTTCGTTTTATAGATATTGTATTTAGATTTCTCATACGTTTGATATGTGTTTATGTTTGTATTGCTTGTTTATTTTATAGGTTTCGTATTTAGATTTCTCATACATTTGATATGTGTTTATGTTTGTATTACTTGTTTATTTTATAAATATTGTATTTAGATTGCTTATACATTTGATATGTGTTTATGTTTAGCTTGCTTGTTTTTTTTTATAGGTATTGTATTTAGATTTCTCATACATTTTGTATGTGTTTATGGTTAGCTTGTTTGTTCGTTTTATAGATATTGTATTTAGATTTCTCATACATTTGCTATGTGTTTGTTTAGCTTTCTTATTTATTTCACTGGTATTGTATAAAGATTTCTCATACATATGGTAATTATTTGTTTAGCTTGCCTATTTGGTGTATAGGTAATATTGTATTTGAATGTCTAATACATTTGGTATGTGTTTGTTTAGCTTGCCTGTTTGGTGTATAGGTAATATTGTATTTGGATTTCTTATACATTTGAAATGTGTTTATGTTTGGCTTTCTTGTTCATTTTATAGGTATTGTGTTCAGATTTCTCATACACTTGGTATGTGTTTGTTTAACTTGCTTGTTTTATGTATAAATATTGCATTTAAATTTCTCATACATTTTATATGTGTTTATGTTTAGCTTGCTTGTTTATTTTATATGTATTGTATTTAGATTTCTCATACATTTGGTATGTGTTTGTCAAGCTTGCTTGTACATAGTTATATACATGTGTAATGTTTGCAATGTGTTATCCAAACTCTGTGATGCTATATACATGTAATGTATAACAGAGTTAATTCACCAGACATAAGTGATTTATTCAGATTAGACCATAATAAATTAATTCCTAGATTTTTATTCTCATCATCCACCTTTTTTTTTCACCCGCCACGACATGTTTTATTGTCAGAAATTATTTATTTTTTATTATTTTAAATGAAACAGTTATTTTCTAAAATAGCAACATGTTTTAAATATATTGACCTTTAAATGATTTGCTTTCATTTCATTCTTAAAACCACACTTGTGTTTTAATATCTGAAAAAGAAAAAAAAAAGTCCAGGAACTACATGTAATTTATTATGGCCATATGTGCATGCTGTTGTTAATGTGTAAACAATAGTTCATTGCCTTACAACATACTTCATGTTATATTAGATATTAAGGTGGTAATGATTGTCTTGTTATGTTATAACATACTTCATGTTATATTAGATATTAAGGTTGTAATGATTGTCTTGTTATGTTACAACATACTTCATGTTATATTAGATATTAAGGTGGTAATGATTGTCTTGTTATGTTACAACATACTTCATGTTATATTAGATATTAAGGTGGTAATGATTGTCTTGTTATGTTACAACATACTTCATGTTATATTAGATATTAAGGTGGTAATGATTGTCTTGTTATGTTACAACATACTTCATATTATATTAGATATTAAGGTGGTAATGATTGTCTTGTTATGTTACAACATACTTCATGTTATATTATATATTAAGGTGGTAATGATTGTCTTATTATGTTACAACATACTTCATGTTATATTAGATATTAAGGTGGTAATGATTGTCTTGTTATGTTATGTTATCTTTTCTTTCACAGTGAAAACTATATTGTGAAATGGGACAAAGAGAGACTGGCCCGGGATCCCGATGTTCTCAACAATATACGTGTTGTTTTTACAGTCAGTATTTGTATTAATAGCTTCATTATATCATAAATAGCTTGTCCAGTGTAAAACTAAAAATCTCTTTGCACTGTTGATTTGTAAATTGTAAAATACTAACATTCTGTTTTAAGTTTTCATATTTATTTTACATAAATTCTTAAACAGATAATTTTCAAAAACTTTGTGAGAAAGTTTGCCAGTTTCTTACGGAAGGATTGTGGTTCTTCTCAGATTCATTCTGAAGTCCTCCTTCACCAGTAAAACTGGATTTGCCATATATAAATATCATTAATCCCCCGACCTCAGACCCCCCCCCCCCCCCCCCCCCAAAAAAAATAAACAAAAAAAAACTTACAATATCTACAAAAATAGGGTCCTCAATAGGTAGAATCTTGTCCCACATTAATTACTATTACTTCATTTCACCCTGCATTGAATACCCTTATATAATATATGTTGCCATGACAGTATGTTTCAGAGTTGCTTATGTTGAAATTTTATGGTAACCTGTTATGTCTACATGTATGTCATCGTATCACACTTAAATTTAAACTGATGCTCTGTATTTTCAGGATTTAGATGCCAAAGACAAACAGAGAGAAAAAGTGTTTCTAGTCTTCCAAATTATAAGAAATGGTATGTTTGTCATTTGAAATTTTTACATTTTTTATTTGAAATTTAATAATTAAGATCTTACAATATTTACCAACGGTTTTCATCTTATAGGTGTGATGGACCAAAAGTGTTTTTTTTTCAGTTTTCATCTTAAAGGTGTAATGGACCAAAAGTTTTTTATTTAGTTTTCATCTTATAGGTGTGATGGACCAAAAGTTTTTTATTCAGTTTTCATCTTATAGGTGTGATGGACCAAAAGTTTTTTATTCAGTTTTCATCTTATAGGTGTGATGGACCAAAACTGTTTTTTTTTTCAGTTTTCATCTTAAAGGTGTAATGGACCAAAAGTTTTTTATTCAGTTTTCACCATATAGGTGTGATGGACCAAAACTGTTGTTTTTTTCAGTTTTCATTTTAAAGGTGTAATGGACCAAAAGTTTTTTATTCAGTTTTCATCATATAGGTGTGATGGACCAAAAGTTTTTTATTCAGTTTTCATCTTATAGGTGTGATGGACCAAAAGGACTTTGATGACAAGAAGCAGACTCGAGGATTGAGGAGGCCATTTGGTGCAGCAGGTAAGGCACAAACTTTACAGAGGGTCTTTCATGACTGAGTGGTCAAAGGTACCATGTTTTAGTGAGAATATGTGTCTGTTGCTTACACAAGAATTGTGGTTCTTCTTAAATTCATTCTCTCCCTGTCCTTTCTCAATCTGATCTCTTCCTAAGCCAATACAGTTGGAGTCCATATATTTTAGTTAACCCACTGTGTGTTATAAATGGTACATTCCAAAAACTAGAACAGGCTATTCCTGCGGAGGTCGGGAGGAGTCGTCATCAACTTGGGGAAATATTACATGTTTGTTTATGTACCTTTAAAACATGACACATTAATTAATGTTAATTAATGTACATTCAATACATTACACATTAATTAATGTAAATGCAAAACATTACACAATAATTGATGTACATGCATCAACATTACATGTTAATTAATGTACATACAACAACATTACATGTTAATTAATGTACATACAGTAACATTACATGTTAATTAATGTACATGCAACAACATTACATGTTAATTAATGTACATACAGTAACATTACATGTTAATTAATGTACATGCAACAACATTACATGTTAATTAATGTACATGCAACAACATTACATGCTAATTAATATACATGCTAAACATTACATGTTAATTAATGTACATGCAAAACATTGCACATTAAGTAATGTACATGCAAAACATTACTTAATGTTAATTAATGTACATGCAACAACTTTAATTATCTTATAGTCATGATGACATTTAATGATGACTCAATTCATGTTTTGCAGCTATGATGTTTTCTCTTCTGTCATGGTATACATAAATTATGTATTTGTAGTTATCATTTGATTTGTCTTATTTTAGCAATGGATATCACAGAGTTACTGCAAGGTTCCTGCTCATCAACATGGTCAGAGGATCAACAACATTTCATTCCATTTTTACAGTAGGTTGATCTTAAGATTTGAAATGTATTTCTTTATAAGTGATAGATCTGCTCAATAAGATTTATAGTGGAATTTCAATGAACAGGGTTGACTGGTCTAAGGCACCATTTCAAGATCACTTACCTTTCACTGCTAAGATTGCAGGTTCAATTCCTGCTCACTCCAAAATCTTCATGCTAGTAAGCTTGCCAGTTACTTGTGGAAGGAATTTGTTCTCAGATTCATTCTGAAGTCTTCCTCCACCAATAAAACTGGATATACCATATATAACCTAAAATGTGTTGAAAACGGTGTTAAACCCCATTAAAAAAAAAAAGAAAAGAAATAACATTCTCCAAAATGATGAAATTGGCCAAGATCAGAGAAAAACATTGTTGCTGACAGAAAATTTAGCTTTTGTTTTGGGATTAAATTTATGTTGTGTGTTTAAGAAACCATGTGACCTATGATCAAGCTTTACTTTCTTGATTTGAAAATGAGGGAATTTGACCAGAATCAAATTTACTTAAATTCAGTCCTAATATACCTGTAAAATGGAGTATAGTAACATTGAACAAAACTCATTACATTGAAAACAGTTAATAAATAAACACATCATTGCCATTATCACTCATTGTCAGCCTTTTTTCTTTAATATTAAATAAAACCTTTATAATGATTGTATATTTGTAGGTGTGGGGACAAGGAGTTTATGGACAGCTGTGTGAGAAAGACAGTTATGGGTAAGGAGATCATTCATCGTGGTCAAGGACTCTGGGTATCACTCAAACTCCTTAAGGGAGATATGAAACAGGTGAGTAAGGAATAATTCTTCCCAGTTATACATGTTTTGCTACTCTGAACAGCTACTATTACTATACTGATGCTGTAACCTATTGTCCAGTTTCGACCCCACACAATTAAAACAAAATCATACATGTATAAAACCAGACCAGATTAACTCAATCAATAGCACATCTGACTATCAATCCAGAGGTCGTGAGTTTGAATCTCTGCTGGCACAGTCTCCATTATGATTGATTTACAACATTGCATCTCATTGTCATTCATCTCTCACCGCTGATTTAAGTGATTAGGTAAACTATTATTAAAATGATGCTAATTAATTTGCTCAATGAAAATATATCAGTGTTAACATTTTTACATAGAAAAATTACATATATACAGTTTCAGTTATTGTAAATATTTATAAAATTACCAAAAACTAGCACTGACATTATATATAATGCAATCTACCACATATTCTTTACAGATATATAATTAAATTTTCCAAGTTGGCACCATTTTGACAAAGGGAGATAACATTATGGTCATTTTTTTTACTCTAGTTTTAAACATTTTTGGTGTCGATAAATTTTAAAATGCTGTGTTAATTGATTGTTTATTGGGATAAGGGGAAGTTAAACTGACAAGCCACTTATAGGGATATTATGTAAACTTAACTTCAGGGACACAAATTTAGAGCAGTTAACTTCACTGTTCCAGATTTCGAGAGGGAAGTGTAGAAATTTAAGGCAAAGTTTTCGCCCATTTTGCCCTCTAGCTTTTCCCCTTAAAGTATGTAGTAAATTAAAATAGCAGCTTAAGTGGCCTTTTAAGATGAGAGGTTGTTGCTTAATACAAGTTAATTTGAACTGAAAGCATAAAAATGGGAAAAAGCAAATGTTACTACTTGAGACAAGTGGCTGCTTAATAGAGGTGAGCACTTAAACTGATTTGACTGTAGTATTTATAAAGTATGTGGGGTTTTTTTGCCAACAAAAATTGATGACCTATTTTACAGATTCGTGAAGACTTTCCCCATCTTGTTCAGCCCAGCACAACTGTAGTGCGGAAGATCGGATTTCCTGATGTTATTATGCCAGGTATGTAATTGTGGATTGAAGGGATTTACTTCATTTAAGTCAGAAATAAAAAATAGGTTTTGAATTGTTTTATGCAGGGATCATATTTTAAAATGAGTAATGTTGCACATGAAGAGACATCTCCTTGATATTTGCATGTTCTTTATAAATAAATACGTGAGTTGGAAAACACTTTGTATAAATTGTTGTAGCTTATGCAATTATTTGAGTATATGTTTGAGTATTTTTGGTATATGTTACTCCCCGGGTTTCTGTCTCTGTCCTTTATATAGAATGAGAGTAGTCATGAATCCTTAACTGGATCCTACTCATTTAAAGCTATCAGTTCATGTATGTAAATTGTCCATCCAGTCCAGATGTGTTGCATGATGATTGATATACGACATTGTGTCTCATTATCATTTGTCTCTCACTGCTGATTCAAGTGGGAAATTTAATGGCTACTTATGGAGATGGGATGTGCTCGAGTACTGGTTAACTTTTCAGGATCCCAGGAGACAGTGGTTAGGTTAACTGATTATCTGTTAGTTCTCAATGGCATAAAAATGATGGTGAATATTCAATCAATTCAATAAATGGTTTGATAGATTCCTTGATAATGTGTCTGGTTTGCATTGTAGCTAGGCGCACACTCGCTGTAGTCTAGTCTGTACATTAATGTCTGGTTGTTCATAAATAATTATCTCCATATATATATATTATTAAAACTGACAGTGTTATGGTACACAACTCATGTTTAATTTCATGTTTTCATTTCATTCTTCAGGTGATGTGAGAAATGACATTTATGTGACAATCCAAGAAGGAGAGTTCAACCGAGGTTCTAAAACTGCTGACAAAAATGTAGAGGTCATCATGTTGGTTTGTAACAAACAAGGGGAAGTTCTTAAGGTAAGATGTCTTGAAATTAAGATATTTTTAAGATTTTTCTAAAAATGTTCTTTGGTGCCTGATTGATCTGAGGTATTTCAAAATCACTTACCTCTCAATGCTAAGGTCTTTAATTAAAACCCAATCCTTGGTTCAAACCCAGTTACAGGTACCATGGATAGCATTATGGTGAATAAGAATGGAAAATATGAGTCCATCCTTCCAATTGAATATCCTAAATAATTGTATGTACTTAACTATACTATATTGTACAGGCTGTGATGGAACTGACAGAGAACATGAGAGCATATTTCCTATCACGTCCCCAAACTGATATGTATGCTGTATTTTACAGGAGGTGATAAACCCAGGTTGTGGCAGTGTGGAAGGCAGTTCTGACTACAAAACACTCATATACTATCATGAAGACAAACCAAAATGGTTTGAAATAGTTAAGGTAAATGTTCTCTTTTGTTATGGGTGTTAATTTTCTTTTTTTGAATTTTTAGTTAACATTATTATTGGAAGGGTTATGGTTAGGAATTTTATACTATTCATAGTTTTACTTTGTCATTCAATATCTGGAGTCTGTTTCACTAACATTTGGTAACTTCTTAGTGAAAAAATTGAAATCAGAAAAAAAGTCGCGAATTTCATTCAGTGTTTCCCTTGCATCATTTATGAACTTTAGTTAGTCTTGTAAATAGTATTGTTTTCAAAATTTTGAAAAATACTGCATGAATGAAGTATTTAGAGGTGTCACAATTTGTTTGTACGATAACCTTCAGACTTACGAAGATAAGTGAAACATGCCCCTGACTTCTTTGTATTCAAAACCAGGAATCAAGTTGTTTGTAGTGACTGCATATCTAATGCGTTAAATTGGATTTCCGGTTTCAATGTTTTGGATTACAAAGACTACAAAATATACTAAAATGTTGAAAATAATTCATAAACCGTTTATTGAAAATTAATCATGACATCTAAAGTATAAAGTGTATTAACATTTTCCATGCATATGCAACGACGTTAACAATATTTTCCACAGCTTTTTGTTAGGAAATGGTTGTTAAACAAAAGCCTGAAAAATAGAATAGATGTTTTCTATTCCCAGCATCAGATCTTATATTGGAGAATTCGCATACACACTTTACCCATTCATATCTATTAACATTTCAACTTGTTCCAGAGTGTATGCCCTGTTTTGCACCGCTTACTGTTAAAGACACAGTGAGCGTCTGTGTGGACATTGCTCCAATGCGAGAAAGTACCACAGGGTCGATAGTTTGAAACAAGTTGTTTGACAAAATTGATGTTACACATATCGCAGAAAATGACCTATTTACCGATATGTGTTAGTGTGCCGTAAAACATCATTCATTCATTAGATTTTAAAAACTTTGGGGAAAAATTTGTGTTATCTCTGAAAAGAAACCATATTAAATAAAATATCATGTTTAATGAAGTCTTTGTTTTCTATTGTAAAGTAACACAATTGGATTTTGAATTTGTATCTTAACATTTCTTTACTTCAGGTTGCAGTTTCAACAGAATCTGAATTCCGAGGATTGCATCTGAAATTTCTCTTCAAACATAAATCCCGGAGTGAAAGTATGAATTCATAAATTTATCTTTTATATTTGATTATGTCTTACAGTGATGGTCTCAGGAATTATGGGAAGTTTAATGATGTAAGATCTTGATGGAATAGAGCTGCATTATGACGGATCATTCAAGTGTTTCTTAGCTAGACATTTTTTATTTAGGATTTTAAATAAACTTTCAAAGATCTTATATAATATTAAACCTCGAATGTTTTCTTAACTTTACTGATCATGGTCCCGTTTCACTAATAGACATTCATAAATTTATGAACTTTTTAGTGTAAAATTTGAAGTTATGAAGAAAAAGAAGGGAAATTCATTTAGTGTTTCGCTTACTTATTTTACGATCTTTTGTAAGCCTTATAAAAAGTATTCTTTCTAAAATTTGCAAATATATGGCACATAGGAAACGTTCCTAGATGTCACAATTTGTTCATACGAAATTCTTAAGACTAACGAATATTAGTGAAATGGGCCCCAGGTAAGTACAAGTCGTTTCTGTAAGTTGTAGTTTACTTGGGTTTAGTAGTTTAATGATAGCATTACGGTATGGTTTTACATTACAGAAACTACACTTGTATAAGACACAACAGTGCTGGATAATGTAATATATCTCTATTCCATCATGAATTTTAAAACTGAAATGAAACTGAATCATGACAAAGGTAGCAGACTGAGATTAAGGCTAAAATGATCACAAAATTACAGTAGCTAAACACATGCATATATTATTTTAATAACTGAGCAATTTTTATATAAAAATACAGTTACAGATAGCTACATCTGCTGCAAAACAATAAATTGCAATAACAGTAGCAGCAACTAATACTAACATCATACGCAACATGATGAATAGATATTTTGAAAGAAGAAAAAGTCAATGCACAATCAAGTTATGTTTCTTCTTTAGTCAGTCCACAATTAAAGTATGTTTATTTTTTTACATTTGTAATGCAGCTAAAGACAAGAATGAGAAACCGTTTGCCATGGCATTTGTGAAGTTACTGAATAAGAACGGTACAACCCTGAAAGATGAAGAACATGATCTGTTATTGTATAAGGTAAGTCAGATTTATTACCTCATTTATGTGTTTAGTTGGAAGTACAAAATTACTATACCACCTTCCTTTTGAAGAATGATGAAGGGACAGTAGGTGTTACCCCTCTGGTCATTGTTAGTCTGTCTTATATTGCTGTCTGATGAATAACTACCTTTTGATTGATATTTGGTGTGCAGCAGTATAATTGCGAAATACACCTTCAATTTTTTATGTCTAAAATTTTAAAGTGGCTATGCTACCTTTTTGAACATACAAGTTTACTAACATGCATCAGTGGCATCTGTGTCATATGAACACATTTCTATTTTTTATATATAAGATGCAGCTGAAATGGTTAAGTGGTTAAATGTTGAAGTCCGTGTGACCATGTCTACATGGTTGACAATTACATATACATGAAGGGCATATAGTATCACTGCTGTCTGTACAAAAATGGTTTCCGACTTATATCTTTAAATTTAATGAACAGATTTAAACCAAATTTGGTGTGTGACTTTACATTCAGGTAATACAGGTCAAGTTCATATTTCGTTTTGGTCTGATGATTTTTTATGGAGTTATGCCCCTTTTTGGACTTAGATTATTGACAAATGTCAAGAAATTGGTTTCCCCTTGATATCTGTTGAAGGATTGGATGGATTTGATTGATATTTAGTAGAAAAATGTATGGTGATAAACTACAGCTCAAATTCGATTTCCGTCAAAATCCCTGCATATTAATTAGTGCGTTCTGGGCTCTGATTGGCTGATAGTTTCTGACCTCTAAAGTCTTTATTTATGGACAGATTTTGACAAAAATTTATATATGGCTTTATATCAACAAGACCCAGGTCAAGTTCGACAATGGATGGAATTGGCACATATTAATTAGGTGATCTGGACTCTGATTGGCTGATGGTTTCCGACCTCTAAAATCTTTATTGGCGAACCGATTTTGATGAAACTTGATATTTGGCTTAATTGATATCTACAATGTAGTTACAAAGTGGGGGCATCTGTGTCCCATGGACACATTTCTAGTTTTGTCAAAAGTGAATCTGTTACAGGTGTAATCATGCTAGTGGAAGGCCATGTGACAAATTGTGTATGTGAGTGCTGTGAATTTGTCAATGCAAATGCTACAGCTGAAATTGAAATGCAATCAAACCTGTCTTAAACAGCCAGTCGAGGGAATGAGAAAAAGTGACCTTTTAAGATAGGGTGTTGCTTAATATAGGTTAATTATAGAAATGAGAAATAGAAATTGTGGATGCTGAAGACAAATGGCTGCTCATTAGAGGTGACTGCTTACACAGGTTTGACTGTATAGGTAATGTTGGATGGTCATGTGAACCTTCTGTGTATGAGTGTCTACTTAACCAAAGAGAACACAATAAGTTGTAAAGTACAGCTGAATTTGGTACATAAATAATAATAGGATTCAATCAAATTGTTTTATTCTGTTTTGTATGAAAAACTCAAGAACATATTGATTTTTTTTTTTGGTGAACAGATTGACAGCAAGAAGGATGACAAACAACACCATGCCTACCTCGATTTGCCATCCACAATCAAAGAGCTTGAAACTAGTCAAGTGGGCTCCGGACATTATGGACCCAGCAGCAGTGGTGGCACTCATGGAAGACTTCCAAAAATTCCACTATTCTGTGGGCCATATTCTCTCAGTTACAAAGACAGTTTCAAAATAACCACATATGTGTGTTCAACTAAATTAACTCATAATGGTGAGTCTCCAATCATGTCAGTTTAACTCCAGTGATCTGTGATAAATGTTATATTTCAGGAGTAAGTCATAATGGTTCATTAGTTCACTTGTCAGAAGTGAGTCTTTATGATTCAATAGTTTACTTGTCATAAGTGAACCTTAATTGTTCATTAGCAAACTCATCATTAGTGATCATTAACTTGTCAAAAGTGAACATTACTTTTCTTTTGCAAGTTTATCAGAAGCAAGCTTTAGTTCTTCATTAATTCACCTACCAGAAGTGAGTCTTAATGGATCATTAGTAAACTTGTCAAAAGTGAGCCCTAATTGTTCAATTGCTAATTTGTCGGAAGTGAGCCTAAATGGGGAGCCTTAAAATGGTTCATTAGTTACCTTTTCAGAAGTGAGTCTTTATGTTTCATTTAGTTTCATTAAACTAGGCAGTCTTCAAATTCCAGCATGGTTCATATGATTCACTGCCATGTAAGCATGTGGTGTAGCTGTGTCTGTTGGTGAGACAACTACACACCTATCCCTGGCATTAGAACATTCTTGAGTCAATACTCAACTGATTTGAGCTCAAATCAACCAATCAAAATTCATGTTACAATAAAACTTGCAGACTTTCATTGGTTAGTTTTAGGTGAACTTGGTTGAGTATGAACTCGAAGGTTTTATAATCTTGGGACCAGCTGGTCAATCGGCTAGAATTGTTTTATCACATTTCTGCCATGACTTCTGAGAACCAAAATGTTTTACCCTTCCACATCGTATTGTCTGACCATCAGATATTTTGTTTCTGCTCAATATCATGTTGACAAAACTTCTCCAAGTACAGCTTAATAAATAGTATGTGTTGAAACATAAGAGAAAAGTTAGTGGAAGTGTAGCAGATAGGGTGTTGCCACTCACACCGATGTTACCCTAGACTTGAGGTCACTGATGATACCTTAGACTTGATAATCTCTCGAAAACAACACCAAGTTCTGGTTTTAGCATGGAAAAGGACCCGAGAACAATATAAAAAAGCTCTGGGATTACTTCACAATAAAGGTTAAATTAATTAGCATAAACATAACAGAGGACCAGTTATAAGAATATAAGCGGAATCCTTAATGACTGGAATGGTATACAGTGCTTTTGGAGGATTACTGACCTGTCACAGCTGATGTTGAATGAAAAAATTTTGCTAGTGGTTCTACACAGAATGGTGTAAATGAGGTCAGATACTTGTAGTGATCTGAGCCATCTTTTGAAGTTTCCTTTAACCGTTTATGGCCTCGAAATGATCTGGTAAATTTCGCAGTAGATGACTGTAATGATAAACACAGGTAAATGTATAATACAAACAAACATAAATAACATTGGTTAACTTGTGCTGATACGTTTGGTAATATAATATTGATTAAAATTGATATAAAATATACTGATAATAATGGCATTGATAAAATGGTGTAAATGTTTTGATAAATATAATGTTGATAAAAAAATATGCTTGAAAATATAAGGTCAATAAATATAACAGAAAATTTAACATTAATAAATGTAATAACGGCACCGTGCTGATCCTTGTAAAGCGGAAAGATATTGTTGCAAAAGGTTCAGATAAATATACCATTGATAAATATAAAACAAATGTGCTGATAAATGTTGGTGCTGATAATAACAACATTGATAAAAGTATACAACATTTACTGATAATTATGGTGTCAAATGTCTAGCTTTTGTTTGTTTAGGGTCATTTTTAACAATTTTACAGTTATATCAAGATGGTGTCTACTTGAGAAAGTAATGTAATTTCCACACTGCAGTATCATGCCATGGTATGATACCCCACCCAGTCACATTATACCGACACTGGGCCGACCAGACCTTAAACTATCCTCTTAAAGCTGAACACCAAGTGAGGAAGCTTCGAGTTCCATTTTTAGCTCACCGGGACGAAGTCCAAGGAGAGCTATTGTCATGACCCCGGTGTTATCGTTGTCGGCGTCGTCTGTAGACACCCAGGTTAAACTTTTGCGTATAAGTTAAAGATATCTGTGCAACCACTCATTGGATGTGAATGAAACTTTGCATGTGTGTTCACCATCATCAATGGAACACACACAGACAAGAACCATAACTCTGGATTGCATTTTGGCACAGTTATGGCCCTTTTTGGACTTAGACACCCAGAAGCGAGTTTTGTTGGTCTTCTGACAACTCTTGTTCAAGTCTTTGGTATGACCTATCAGAGGATAAAAAAAAATAAAATGTAGCAAATTTACTGATGAATATAATATTGATCAATATGGTGTTGGTGTAAACTGTCCTGTAAACTGTACATATAAGTTATGACCTTGGCAAACATGTAACACAAGTGCTGATAAACTTATCCTTTTATAAACATCATGTGAAAAATTCTGATAAATAATGCTGTTACCATCACACAGTTGACCTACTTGGTCTGTTGAGATGGCAGGAAGTCATGAACGACCAAACCCTGCTCAAGAGACACCTTGAGCACCTGATGAGGGTGGATGGAGAAGAAATTGTCAAGGTAGACAAAACTTATAGTGATTTTGGAAATGTTATTGTAGATGTGATGTCCGGAGGTATCTTGTCTTGGGGGATTATTATGCTAGTGTAGTAAAAATGATGAAGAATAAACATAATCTTGTAGAGTTAGGAGATCAGTCAGTGAAATGCTATACAGTCAAACCTGTCTTGACACATCTTAAATAGTCAGTAAAGGGAAGAAGGAAAAGCAGCATTATCAGACAGGTTTTTACTTAATACAATTTAATTTGCTCTGAAAGAATAGAAATTTGAAAAAGCAAGTGACTGCTTACACATTTTTTTATTTTAATTTTCAGTTTTAAATAGTTACATGCTGTATTTTATGATAGAATTGTCAATCCTTAATTCTGAAACTTTTCATTATTAATTAAAATGGTGCTAGTAACAGTTCACTGACTGGGAGAGGCAAACAATGTAAAACCTGGCTTCTGTTTCACCAACATATTTAAGTATATATTTAAATACTTAAAATCCTAAATCTATGAAAAGCAGCCAGGAGATCCTGATTTTAGACTGGTTCCAGTTAAACTTTCATTGATATTGATTATATAATACTACCAGTATATAGATATATATAAGCCGTCAAAATTGAACATTTAAGTTAAACTTAAAAAAAATGTTGGTGAAACAGAAGACTTGTCAGAATATGACTTCTGGTACATTGTATAAATGGTAGCTTAGAGGTGAAAGTTAATGTAAGGGTTGATAAATCTGATCAATTTTCACTACACTATGACAACTCCAAATGCAAGAATGTCTCTGTCCATCACAGCATGAAGATTGTATAAGTCAGTTAATACAACATGATGTAGATAGTCTTGGGGGAAAATAATTCAAGATGTCTTGTCTGACATTCTGGTTTTAAAGGGAATCTTCGAGACCATGAAACAATATTTATATTATGCCCCTGCCATTCCTAGAATAATGATGGAGTATTAAGTGTTGCAGCTCTCAATCCGTTTGTCCGTATGTCCAGTTAAAAATTTGGTTTCTGTTCGATAACTTCTGAAGATGTCTTTGTATTTAATTAATATTTTGTGTGTACCTGTATAATTATAAAATACAGGTCAAGTTTAATATTTGTCAGAAGAAAAATAAATGCCAATTGATAAACATTAGTTAGCATTAATTAGCAATAAGTAAAAAGATAAATCAGAGAGAAAGTGATATTAACACCTTTAAAGAGAATTGAGGTTTGCATAATATAAAGTAGTGCTCACAAATGTATAGGTGTACCGGTAAGTTTCTGTTTACAGAACATTTCAGGACTTCGTTTACATCGTGAAGTATTAATGGACTTATACAATCACAAAATAGTGCATGCTTTTGACTTATATTTATCCATGATTGTCTTCCCGCTGCAGTTGATTTGCTAGGCCTGTTGAAATGGCAGAAGATTTTAAACGAAAATGACACAACGTCATTAAAGAAACATCTAGAACAACTAATGAAGGTAGATGGGGAGGAAATCGTAAAGGTAGCCGATATGTTGTGGTATAGTTCTGTTTGGGCAGCTTACACTAACCTTCACTGCTTGTATTGACACTAAGACCAGGGTTTTATATTTGTTGGTTTACAGATATGTTTTTCCAAAGACTTTTGGATGAGTGTTTTTTTCTCGGAAAATTCTATAAAACAATACAATTTTTCCCCAAGAAACATCAAAGTCAAATTTGGATATGTTTTTTTAATTTTATGTATAATTTTTCATAACCGTGAATATTTGGTGGTTTTTTTTTTGTTTTGTTAAGAAAATATTTTATATTTACCATATTTATATTCACTAACAGAATAAAAAATTAAAAAAATTAATGTCTAAAATATGTAAATTTAGGAGAAAAACACAAATAGAAAAAAATTAAGGTGTGGGGATTCTGTAAACCAAAAAATAAGAAAAAATTGGCCTATTTATACTGTATTATGTCACTAATTTGTGATTAGTCTTATTTACCTGCAGGTGGTCTGACTTGCCATGTAACAATCAACAACCTAATATTTCTGGGTACATTTTGGGTTTTACTTATCTTTTGGTTTCTGTGACAACAGTTGCTCTTGAACAATGATTCATTCACATAATTTATTATATATTTAAACTACCTAGATAGTTAGTTATTTTCTAAGATTTTATTTGATAAATGATATGACTTTTATTTAACTTTGTTATTGACTCTTAGGGTTTGGGTTTTCTGATTTTATACCCTGAAATTATTATTCTTAAAGTAGAGTAGGTCACTAGGTGACAAATCAGTTATAACCTTGACATTTGTTATCACTAGGTGACATATTAGTTATGAACTTGACATATGTTATCACCAGGTGACATATTAGTTATGAACTTGACATATGTTATCACCAGGTGACATATTAGTTATGACCTTGACAATTGTTGTCATTAGGTGACATATTAGTTATGAACTTGACATATGTTATCACCAGGTGACATATTAGTTATGAACTTGACATATGTTATCACCAGGTGACATATAAGTTATGACCTTGACATATGTTGTCATTAGGTGACATATTAGTTATGACCTTGACATATGTTGTCATTAGGTGACATATTACTTTTGAACTTGACATATGTTATCACCAGGTGACATATAAGGTATGACCTTGACATATGTTGTCATTAGGTGATATATTAGTTAGGAAGATTTCCATGGTTAGAGCCGGGCCCGATTAGCTCGGTCAGTTACGCGTCTGACTATCAACCAGGGGTCGTGAATTCCAATCCCCTGCCCGGCAACTGTCCGTGATGATTGATATACGACATTGTGTCTCATTATCATTTGTCTCTCACCACTGATTCAAGTGGGAAAGTTATCAGTTACTTGCAGAGATGGGGTGTGCTTGAGTACTGGTTAATCCCAGGAAACAGTGGTTAGGTTAACTGATCGTCTGTTAGCCCTCGATGGCATAAAAATGAACCATGGTGGTCAAGCTTTATTACTATTTTTTCCCTTGTAGTCAATATGTTTAGGTATGGTGATAGTCGATTAATATTTTATACTGAAGATTTAAATGATGTTGTTTGTGTTGTTTGTGTTATATATTCACTGTCCATATACAGTTGTCATGGTAATGGTGAATGATTATCTTTATGTTTATTTTAAAGTTGTTTTATTTTCATTGCATTGCATGTTGTTATCAAGATCCTATTATATCAATAAGAAAAACATGATTATTAAATATAAATGATGTTCCTTGGTTGAATTTAATTGACCCAGTAAAGAGACCCTAAATGATGTTGACATTGTCTCCGAGATCTATTTTCTCTGACACCAATTAAGCTAAGTAAACACTTAAAAACTTAAAGTATGTAGGAATGTATACTGATGATATATAGGTTGGAGTGGTGGAATCAAATCCCTAATCCAAAATAAATATCATGCATGCAATGCTTCAAGAGTGGGAACCTACGTCTCACACACCTGCTAAATACAATGCCAGAACGTTGTTTCAAAAAGCTGGTAAAGTGATTTTTCTCTTCCATTTTGGGTACATTACATGTGTGCAGATTTTCTAGTTTCAACCAACCTTTTGAGTAAAAGAGGAATCTGTTTCACTGAGGTATAGAACAGTGCCACCTATAAAATTCCAGATTACCTCAAAACTTTTCTGGTAACGTTTACATTTAGATTGGAGCTCAACTGTTTTGAGGTAATCTGGAATTTCAGGTTCTCCCTCTTGTGCTTGAAAACCATCACATTGCCTTTCAACCTCTTTCAAATGTGAATCAACTTCAACAGTATGTATCCATATACAAATCAGATCAAAAACAAATAAAAAGTCACGTGATTCATTTGATAAGCTGTTAAAAATATTGCAATTTTAAGCTGGAAAATAATTTTAGTCTAACATGGGCATGTATGCCAAGTTTGGAAATCCCTTTTCAGTATACTTTTTTGGTATGTTTTAATATATATGGTTTGTTAAGCAGATGATAAAGTAAAACATGTATCTTGTCTATATAATAACAAAGGTCATGGGAGGTTAGCTATGTTGCATGTATTTCAATATGTATGGACTTTGCCATATATTCTTGATTTTACTCTGCAATGATAGCAAATGTTGGAGATGGGTCGTATGTTGATTTTATTACTTAATAACTTCTGCATGCGAGGGAAGAAAATTTACTTGCATAAATATCACTTGAAATGTATTTATTTTCAGATGTGCTTATTTTGAATTGGTTTTTGATCAGTTTATAAATGTGTTACTGTGAGAATATTTAAGCAAAGAAATAGGGTAGATTACATGTAAGCGTTGTGTGAAACAATGTGTTTTTTCTTACAAGCAATATATATTTACAATGTTTAGTAGTTATTATTAAATATGTTATTTACTTTATACATCTATTGAAACACTTCACTTTTGTGGTTAAATTATCAACCCCTGTGTGGTTCCAGGGAGCATTGAGTGATGGCAAGAATAGGATCACTGTGGCTTATGCATGTCGTAAGAAGCGACAAATTGAGTAATACGATAGAATTTGCTGAAACTCTGCAGTTCTACAGGTATCAAGGTTCTAGGTTCATTCTGCATATTCATTTGTTGATGTATTTTTTTTTAAATCTGTATGTTAATTTGTTGTTTTTGTACATGTAGAGTGAACCTGGAATCTTCCTTCGTGTTTGCGTCGAATAACCTATAATGTGTTGGTACACCGTAAAACCCTATTCATTCATTCCATTGAAACACAACATTTCACAGTTTAAAAGACAGCAATAATCTATTTCTGAAGAATTATTATACATAAAGACTTGATTGTAATCCTCAAATTAACTTAAAGAGGGGGCAATGGTATGTAGCTAGTGGTATGATGGACAGGGTGTTGGCCACTCATGCCAGAGGTTGAGTATTTGATCCTATGCCCAACCTGGTAGCTAATGCCTCTCAAAAACAACAACCAGTACTGGTACTACCCAGGAAACAAGACTCTAAAGCTTTTAAAACCAAACTAAAATAAATTATTATAAACCAATTCAATTGACTGTTTCTTTAGAATTAAACAGAGTGTGCAAGAGTACAACGTTTCAAAAAAACAAGCAGAAGAAAAGTATCCATTTTCTTTAAAAATGAATAATCTAGTAATGACTTGCATTCATTACAGAGAGACCAGAGGTGTAACTGAGATATAAGATAAACTGGTGTGGTATTTTCACCAGCTTTATATGTTTATAATTTTGTGTTCCAGTTTTTACAAGACCTGTTGGATTCTTTGTTCTACATATTGATGCAGAACACCATGTCGGACCTCTATGATAATCTAGTCTTCGATGCCCTCGTAAGTATATATCAGTTCAGTGTGACCTAGTTTAGCCAAAAATAGAGAAATAATTTCATTTCTTTTTTGCCAGTTTTATCTTTTAAAACCAGATGGTAGTGCAAAAGATAGAGTGCTGGTCACTCATGCTAAAGGTCATGGGTTCATTCCAAGAATTGACCCTTAAAAGCTCTGAGCTTACCTTACAATTGAACAAAAATAAACTAAGTTATCTTTGAAAACTCATTCCCCAAAACTTATGTTTCACTAAAATATTTAGAAATGAGGGAATGCCCTTTTAGACAGTGATTTTTCTTGTTATATGAAATTGTAAATTGGAGCAACATTTTTGTTGTTTAGGTGAATATTGCATTTAAATAGAGATTTAGGGATGTATCTTCATTTTCCAAGCAGATATATTTATTGATGCTAGCAGCCCTTTCCTTCTTAACCCTTTACTTCATATAGACGCCTTTGGACACCTCTAATATAGACGTCTTTGGACACCTTATATAGAAGGCTTTGAATCATTGGGTGAATTATGTTTATATTAACTGACAGAGTGGAAAACAGTGCAGGAAGTAACGAGCAATCTGAACTTTTCCTGCACTGTTTTCAAAGGCCTTCTGTGATTGGTGTAGGAAATGCGTATATATGAAGTAAAGGGTTAAGCTACAAAGAAATTTAGATATTACAATAATTATTATAAATCTAAAATGTTTATAAAGGCTATATTGTTTTTCTTTCCATATAAAGGTGTACATAATAGGTTTGGTGGCAGATAGCAGGTATTACCAGTTCCGGCCTATCCTTGACGCCTACATTCAGTCCTTCAGTATCACCACAGCTTACAAGTATGTTTGCCAGCTGGCATTGTCACATTTTTATGCCCTCCATTCTAACATTCCATGCCATTGTTCATTTGTCTGTTGATTTGTCTGAGGTAAAAAATTGGTTTCTGATCAATAACTTCTGAAGGTGTAGACCTATATTTAATACATTTATGTGTAATTATGAAATACAGATCATGTCTGACATCGTTCTGCTCAGATTCGTTCTGAGGTTTTCCTGCATCATTAAAACTATATGCCATATATAACCTGAAATGTTTTGAAAGAGGTGTTAAACCTAATAGAGAAAAAATGGATTTTGTACTGTAAGTATCCACATTGTAATGTGTTGCATTGTGCTGTCAATACCATACGTTGAATTTGAATTGTTTTCCATTTTTACCGCATGGATGGTCTAGTAGAGCATCTGCCTCATTTGTGAAAGGTTTGGGGTTTAATCCATGACCAGGTCAGGCCAAAGACTTGAAAAATAGTTCTAGAAGCTCTCTAGCTTGGTGCTATATAGTTAGAGGTCAGGTTTAGAACTGATCTTTCCGATGTATGTGTAATGTGACTGGATGGAGTATCATACTGTGTCTGAGGCATGATGTTTAATTATGGCAATGCATAGAAAACTGGACCAAGCAACACTGTTTTGAAATGACTGAAAAATGACTGAACCCTTTATACCATACAACGCTACGTTTTACTTTAAGTGATAAAGTTTATGCCTTTCATTTAGTCTATTGCACATTTAGTTGAGATTTTATATACATTTAGGCACTTTTCTTGCATAATATATTTTTCTTATAAATGGTGTAATTGAATAAATGCCAATTATTTTCTTTATAATGTGGTCTTTCAGTATAAAAATGCTGTTATGACTGGTTTTCCTATAGAATTTGCCTGTTTATGGCATTTAATGATTTCGACTGGTTGTAAGGTCAAACTGGAGAGAGAAAAAAACAACAAGATCAAACTACAAAAAGAACTTGACATATTTTCATAACTTCTAAAGATTTTAATATAATTCAGTCTAAAAAGCTCTTAAGAAATAAATACTTTAATTTAATATATTAAGTCATTATATATATATATCGTTATAATTGAAAATTGCAGCAAATTAATGTCGATACTTAAAGAGTATGTGGACAAAGCAAATGAGGACACGGAACACGAGCCATCTTTCCGGCAGGCAATGAAATCTCTGGAGTACATCTTCAAGTTTATCATACGTTCCAGGGAGCTGTTTGCCATGTAAGTAGTGCAAAACAGATTTAGAAAATGTCTTTGAAAAAATGTTTGATTAAATGTTCTAGTAGAAGATAAGTTATTGAAAAGATATGTTGAGTTTGACATTTGTCTCACCCCTCTGTCCACCAGTACACCTCCCTCCCCTTCTATAATTATTGATGTTTTACCTTGTTTGAAGTCATCTACTGTGTCAAGGGCAAGGACTAACGACTTTCTGTCCACCCATCAATTAAAAGGAAGATAAGATATTTAAGAGATATTTTTTTACAGAACTTGACATGTATGTAGAGAGCAATCAGGAGATTATGCACATAATTTTGCAAGAAATGTAGTTGCTATGGCAATGGATTTTTATATTACTATACACAATTATCTGGTAGTGGAAATGTAATAGCCTTTCATTATTACTGGATTAGTTTATTTATATGAAGATGAGGTTGAAATATTCCCTCCTATTTATAGGTTGAATGAAAACCGAGGCAAGCAGCAGTTTGAGATCATGTTGAAGCAGCTGATTCAGTCTATAGGAGGCATGATGCTGTACACATCAGACAGGACTGTCCGCGCACAGGTATAATCATGTTTGATTATTTATGGAGTTTGTTTTAGTTCGGCTGATGCTGTACACATCAGACAGGACTGTCCGCGCACAGGTATAATCATGTTGGATTGTTTATGGAGTTTGTTTTAGTTCGGCTGATGCTGTACACATCAGACAAGACTGTCCGCGCACAGGTATAATCATGTTGAATTGTTTATGGAGTTTGTTTTAGTTCGGCTGATGCTGTACACATCAGACAGGACTGTCCGCGCACAGGTATAATCATGTTGGATTGTTTATGGAGTTTGTTTTAGTTTGGCTGTTTGAAGAATGAACAATGTAGGGTTATATGATACCAGATTAACACTTCAACAAATGGATGAACCGAAGGACCTTTCACCTTTATACATGAATAGTAAACTGTTGCAGTTTCGGCATATACACTATCTGTTTGTTGTCTCTTATGACATGCAGGAGTCCTTTTATTGTGATCACTCGTGTAGCACCGTGATGTTGATAATTTACCCATAAACCATCTCAAGAATATGGAAGGCTGTTGTATTTACAAAGGTGTTGGCATTGATGATGGATATAATAATGTGTGACCAATTTTGACATGTCATTGTCGTAGCTTGTATATGACATTGTTGACATTTTGACATGTCACTGTCATGGCTTATATGTGACCCATTTTGATGAGTCATTTTCTTCCTCTCAAGAACTGATGATGCAATTCATTCATATTTGGCATAAATGATCCCTATGAGTAAGAGTTTCTATATTGATCAAATGAAGGTGTTGGGATCATTACGTGTTCCTACCCATGAGCTTTTAAGTAAACTGTCACGTGACCACTTTCATGAAACTCGGTACTATTTTTTTCGGCAGGTCTACTTTCACGGTACTCTCCCAGTACCATCCGCTGGGGCTTTCCCGTCAGTAGGCATGCGTCTGCTGATGAGGATTATCGTATACTGATAAGGATTCGATAACGTGTGTTTTATGGGTATCAGTTATGTATTACATAATTACACACACTTATATGATCCGGTGTAAAGGCCGTGTTATGTAAAATGTAAGATACCATAAATAAGGAATTTATATATTTTTGTTTGTCAAAAAAGTCATTAGTGCACAACAGTTGAAGACGATAAATACCCATATTCCATTACGATAATGAATGACCTTAACGTTTGCGCTTGTTGAGAGTTTTGTATGTAATTAGTTCGTAATAATATGCACAATATGTTATGTAATACCGGTAAATGTTTTGCGACAATAAAATAATTTAAAGCAGTTGATTTTTTCAGCTTAGAAACTGCAGTCTAATCAGTAAAGGAAATACCGACAAGCATCTATAATATTTGATAATATATATGGCTCAGGTCTGTAATTACATGTACATCATCTCGGATGCCGATGTGTACATCAGTTTGTCCTGTTTATTAATACCGTTACTACAAAGCCATAGTTGATCTATATTTAGATCCAGTTTGTAGTCTGATGACCTTATCGCATACCGTACATAACAGTACTTACACGCTTCTTCATGTGTCAACTATTTTACAACTCTACAATATTTTAAACTGGTTAATTTAAAGGACACTTAAAACTGGTTAATAACATAATATCTATATGATGCAAATTATATGGAATAAGGAACCGCAGTATATGTACATTAAGGTTTTTAATTTCGTTTGTATTATGGAAAGATGGCAAAACTCTCGAAATTGGTTAATAGTTTATATAATCAAAGACATACATGACAACAAATTTATGATAGAAAAAAATCACCAAATAACATTTTCTTAAGACTTTTTTTACTGATATCAGTGACTTAATAGTTTATATGTCTGCTGATATTTAGAAAACTTGTTTGTATTATTAGAAAAGTTAAAGCTTCAATTAGAGATACTAATACATGACCAATATGATAGACACAACATTGCCATGTGTGTTCAAATAAACTAAAATGTTTGTTTTTTTGACATTTCGATATTGAAACGTTAGAGCTCATTTGGTTTAAACAGAGACATATAAACAACTATTTAAGTCACTGGTTTAGGCAAGCAATTTTAAGTCTGGAGGACCCATCTTCCGCTTTAGTAGTAGCTATTTATAACTAAATATATAACTATATTATATATAATATATAATTAAATTATAGCATCATCGTCGGCAATCTTTTTTGAAACAAAAATCTAAGCAGATACTTATTTAAAAAATAAATCTTTGTATGTATATTTAAGATATATACTTTTTTACATATTTTTTGCTATATTTCGAAGCATGTTTTTGGATTGCGAAGTTAGTAATATGGGGGAAATAAATCAAATTAATGGATAAGATATATAAACAGTATGGAAATTTTATATTAATTATTTAGTTCAAGTTACGTTGATGATGCACAGATCTATACTCTGTCGACAACAATTTTTTTCCAAACGCAAACAATTCCGGTCCGACATCAAAACAAAATTGGTCCAGGTTTGATCACTTTCCTTAATTAATGTCATCAATATTATAATTAAAGTCATTGTTAAAAAAACTCAATCAAACAAGTACTAGTGTGTGTTTTTATTAAAGATTTTAATGACGCAAGCAATTTTTGGTCCGAATGTCCCAGCTTTGACCACTTGGGGAAAAAAAACAAGTTAATACATTGTGGCAAGCGGTATATCAAAGAAATAACCGAAGCAAAACCGGTTTGATGAACTGATACGTTTTGCAGATCACACATCCCCTACTAACTGTAATGGCTTAGTCAAAATTGTCCTCCTTTTGCACAGCGGGTGACAATTGTTTAATCAAATGTTATTGTCGCAAAGCGTATTTCACAGCTTATATATAGTAAAGGGTGATAAGGGTAATTTATACGTCCAATAGAAAATATGTGGACTGATTTTTTATTAAATTTTAAAGCTTCCCAACAAAGTGCTTTTTCCGGTTTAATTATTAAATTACCTAAAATACATCTGACACCATTGACAGTAACTTATAAAATGACGCGGACAGACAGCAGCAGCTTATAATTTGATGTATTACTACGTGAATAACTTAACTCGCTATTCCAAGCAAAGTATTTTAAATTCTAAATTATAGAATTATTAAATACACCTTTTTGACTTTAAATAAAGTGTTTTGAGAACAAAAATACTTTGATTTTAGCTAAATTAATCACATAAATATCACACTATATTTTGATGGGTGGTGAAGCAACAGTGTAAGGATTGCATGTTGGCGCAGTAATTTTCATGTTATTTACCATAATAAACTTTTTTTTCTTTTATAATGTTTAACATTACTTTTTTTATTAAACTTTTAACATATTTAAATCAATTAACCAAAAAATATAGAATAAGCATAGATATTTGATAACAACGTTATTTTTAACCCGTTTGGTTTAGGAACTCTTTCGTCATATTTCTTCATACGCCGTACCAAAGCAAACACCATTGTTTAGAACATAAACTGGGGTTTGCCTGGGTAGGTTTTCATGCGTACTGTAAACATTGTGTATATTGGGGCTCAGTAAGGGAACTTTGACTTTCACATAGGGACTAAGGGAAAATATTAAATTCTCATTTTATTATCTATTTCAGGAATTATTTTAATCATTTTGAGATCTGGAGTATTGTTTAGTCATAACAGTTGAGACTTGGTCCTTAAAGGGGGATTTAATATCCATAAGAGAATAGCAGAGACCTCAAAATGGATACAATTGTAAATTTTCAAAAATAATCTCTATGAATAGGGGTTTTAAGTTTGTTCATAGGAGCTAGGCTCCATTGGGGTCCAGTAAGGGATTTTGATTTTTACATAGGAATACTATGGGAAAACAGGAAATTAGGTTTTTTCTCATTTATTTTAGGTATTATTTCAAACATCTTGAGACTGGGTGATTAAAGGGAATATAATACATGTAAGGGTCAGCAGAGGCTCAAAAGGAGATAAAATTTCTAAAAATCTTTTTCTCAAGAACAAATCAACCAAATTTGTTCATATTTGATGTACATAGTCCCTATGAATAGGGGTTTCAAGTTTGTTCAAATAAAGCAGCCAGCATTCATTAGCACCCAGTAAGATGTCTTTAATTTTTGCATAGGAATACTTTGTGAACACAGATAATTCCCAAAATTTGAAAAGAAATGACAGTGAAATCAGGTGAGCAACATATGCCCAATTGGGCCTCTTGTTTAATTTTGTTGATTATAATTTCAATCTTCTACAAGTTTTTCTCTGTCTACAATTACATCACTATGTAGTTTTTCAACAACATGAATGTTTTTATTCTTCAGGGGTATGCTTTAAGAAATATGCCTGCAACCATACAAGATATTCTAAAGGTGTTCAACGCTGTGGAACTAAGGTAAAATAAAATCTGCTTTTCTATCTCATCCTGTCATCATATTTGACTGTTTATGATATGATAAAGGGGCAATTCAGTGCTCCAGATAAGCAGTATTTCGGGGTATTTAAGCATTGAAATATCTGAAGAAAATTTTTTTTGAAATTTGAAATAAGTTTTGAAATAAGCATTAGTTTTTAACAATTTCAGTATTGATCTGTTTATATTAAATAGAAATTTGACTAAAATGTTCCTTTTTACCCATAAAATTTTGAAAATAAGCATTGCAAACACATTAAAGAAGTAAAATACTAAACTGAAGTAAAGTTTCCTGGTGCTGATCAAATAAATTCATTTTTATAAATTTTATTTTTATTTGGCAAGATACTTGGATTTCTTCCTAAAATTAGATTTCTGATGCATGATACTTTGTGGCCGCATTTAGTCGCATTAACATGAAAATGGCAATAGACCCCATTAATGTAAAAAATGGCAAAAGACCCCATTGATGTAAAAGAATATATTAAACAGATAAACATTACATTTCTGTATTAACTTGACTTTCAGTCAACTGTTTGTGGAGTTCTTGAACCATGTGCCAAGGGGTCGTTTGAAGATTCAGAAGATAAAATGTATCGAGGACCTCGTACAGACGGAGCTGTTCCACAAGCCTGAGTGTCGCGAGGTACTGTTACCCATGATGCTATCTCACATATGTGAGATGATGGAGTCACAGGATGAGATGACTGCCTGCATTAAAGTGCTGAGTAATATCATGGACACGCTGTATGTGCCAAGTAAACGGGTGAGTAAATATCATTAATCTCTTACTTATCTACCATGAAAGAGTTTTAGATATAGGATAAACATTCACTCCCCTTTGTCTATGGTTAAAGCATATTTAATTATCGTACATTAAGAATATTTTATATAATATCAGAAAAAGGATTTGAAGGTAAGTCTGGCTTACGATGTTCTGCTCCTTGGTATGGATGGTAAATATTACCATAGATGTAAATTACATAATTGAAGGCACAATACCTGTAGTTCTTAAAGTATACACTAGATGCACATCCTTGGTGATTTATAAATATAAAAAAATAGTATGTGATATTAATTATTTAAAGTTTGAGCAAAAAAATAAATAGAACTGACAAAATAAGACAAAACAGCTTTTTCAAGTTGTCTCTTTATTTCAGATACACAAGGACATCCACACCATAATGGAGATTATATTACGGACTGTGATACAGACTACAATCAAAACACATGCAGTAAGTTAATGATTGTCAGGGTTTCCGTCTGTATAAATAATTTATCAAATATATACAAATAATTAACAAATATAAATCTGGCTACCTTGGCTACTTCCTTTTATCATTCTAGAGTCTGACAATGATTCACCACTAGCAAATGACTCTAAAATTTAACATCAGCCATTTTTTACTGTCCTTACAATTTAGTCAATTTCTGTGAGAAAGTACCATTTAGTGCAGTTTAGATATAAATGAAGCAGCCATGGTATTTTGTATAACAAAATAATGAATCACCAGGATGACATGTATGTGGTTGTTCTGAAACCATGAGTGATCAATTGGAATATAAATTGACTGGTTATTCTCATTCTACATAATTTGCCCATAACATTTTTACAAAATGTTGATCACATGTACCAGTCTGTCTGCTTTTCTCTGTTAATGTATGTCATTTCTCGATGTATTTGCTTTCGTGCTTGCTTTTTGTCATATCGTGTAAACAGAAATGAAACCTGCGCTTATAGAAAATGGTCTCTTGGTAAAGGCTACTGCTTAGTTTCTTGATACATCTTAATTCGTAGTAATTTCTTCTTAAAAAAACAATACATATGTGGAAAATGAAAAAAAAAGAGTGGTTAAGATATTTATATTAAATACAGGGGCAGTTCTTACCATATTGAATAATGAAACAACTAGGGAAATAGAAAACTTGTCTATGGTGTCAGATCTTGCAACCGGTGCATCAGAAGTAATTTTGAATATTATTTACTTTTACTTATACTCAAAACTTTATTTGAATTTTGACTGGTTTCCAATTATTCTGTATTTAAATAATTTGAAACCAGTCTAAAATCATGATCCTTTGGAAGCTGTTCTTAAAGTTATTAAAATAGATTTCACCTAGTATGCAGTATATTTTTAATTTTTAATGGCATTCTTATTTATGATTAAAAAGGAGGATATTGTAAAGTAATAAAAGACAAAAAAAAGTTCAGTAGAATTTTAAACCCTAGTGTGGTTGATATTTCACTGAGAAGAATATCTTTATGTTTAGTACATTGCAACATTTGTAGATAGTAGATTGACAATTCTTATTGCATAGGAACTGTATAATTACTTCAATACTGTATTGATATATAAGGAATTTTAATAATAGACTCATTATTTTTTTTGCATGATATTTATCAGGAAGACATGGATTGTAAACAAGAAAATCCTCGTGTACAGGTGACATATAGATGCTCAATAAGAACTATATAGATCCTATATGGGGCAGTAGAGTTCCTCCAACTGTTAAATTTGTGTATACTGTTACTTCTATGACACAAAGTTTGATAGAAATTGCCTGGAAAAAATTAATATCACATCAATGTACACTAGATTTATATGATTGTCTGATTTTCAACCATGTTACTCATAAGATTGAGATGTGAATGGGACAGTCCCACATATCTGAGTTTAAAAATGAGAATGTCAAAGAACTATAAGAATTTAATTGATTCAATTTAATTAACAATGTGAGAAAGTTTTTAGAAATTAACAATGTGAGAAAGTTTTTAGATTCCTGTCTCTTTCTGCTCTATTAAACTTGTCTTTAAATGATGTAAACAATGATTAAATCATCCGTTAAGCAGGAGGGTTTAATACAGTGTTATAAGCAACAGTGATTATTACAGTGTTATAAACAACCATGTTTTTTTTTACAGTGTAATAAGCAACCGTGTTTATTACAGTGTTATAAGCAAACATGTTTATTACAGTGTTATAAGCAACAGGGTTTATTACAATGTTCTAAGCAACAGGGCTTATTACAGTGTTCTAAGCAACAGGGTTTATTACAGTGTTCTAAGCAACAGGGTTTATTACAGTGTTATAAGCAGGGTTTATTACAGTGCTCTAAGCAACAGGGCTTATTACAGTGCTCTAAGCAACAGGGTTTATCACAGTGTTCTAAGCAACAGGGCTTATTACAGTGTTCTAAGCAACAGGGTTTATAACAGTGTTCTAAGCAACAGGGTTTATTACAGTGTTATAAGCAGGGTTTATTACAGTGCTCTAAGCAACAGGGCTTATTACAGTGCTCTAAGCAACAGGGTTTATCACAGTGTTATAAGCAACAGGGTTTATTACAGTGTTCCAAGCAACAGTGCTTATTACAGTGTTCTAAGCAACAGGGTTTGTAACAGTGTTCTAAGCAGCAGGGTTTATTACAGTGTTCTAAGCAACAGGGTTGAATACAGTTTTCTAAGCAACAGGGTTTATTACAGTGTTCTAAGCAACAGGGCTTAATACAGTGTTCTAAGCAACAGGGTTTATTACAGTGTTCTAAGCAACAGGGTTTATTACAGTGTTCTAAGCAACAGGGCTTAATATAGTGTTCTAAGCAACAGGGTTTATTACAGTGTTCTAAGCAACAGGGTTTATAACAGTGTTCTAAGCAACAGGGCTTAATACAGTGTTCTAAGCAACAGGGTTTATTACAGTGTTCTAAGCAACAGGGCTTAATACAGCAACAGGGCTTAATACAGTGTTCTAAGCAACAGGGTTTATTACAGTGTTCTAAGCAACAGGGTTTATTACAGTGTTATAAGCAACATGTTTTAATACAGTGTTATAAGCAACAGGGTTTATTACAGTGTTTTAAGCAACAGGGTTTATTACAGAGTTGTAAGAATCATGTTAGAGCATGCAGAGTAGGGTTTTGCTGAAGGATTGGCTGTAACTCATACCTGACTGTCACTTGAACCTGGAACCACTTGTAATAAATTGAGTTTCTTTTCAATTATTATATGCATGTGTGGAAGATGAAAATCTGTCCCTGTATCTTACTGTCTGCTTTCTTTGTTTATACTATTATCTTGACAACCAAACTGCTTAACTGTGCAGCAGTTGCTACACTCCTTCCTATGCTTTCCTGTTGTGCCAGTAATAGTTTAGAAAATGACCAAGACTTCTTCAATAACTGATACTTTGTATACTCCAAATCATTTGACAGATAAAAAAGGATAGATGAAATTTTATCATTGTTTTTGGATGACATTTAGTGTGTGGCATAATGCACTTGGATTGATGGCATTTAGTGTGTGGCCTAGTGTACTAGGGTGGAAGACATTTAGTGTGTGGCATGATGTACTTGGGTGGGTGACATTTAGTGTGTGGCCTAATGTTTTAGGATGGAAGACATTTAGTGTGTGGCATTATGCACAAGGGTGGGTGACATTTAGTGTGTGGCATAATGCATTTGGGTGGATGACATTGAGTGTGGCCTAGTGTACTAAGGTGGGTGGCATTTAGTGTGTGGCCTAGTGTTCTAGGGTGGAAGACATTTAGTGTGTGACCTAATGTACTAGGGTGAAAGACATTTAGTGTGTGGCATAATGCACTTGGATGGATGACATTCAGTGTGTGGCCTAATGCACTTAGGGTGGATGACATTTAGTGTGTTGCATAATGCATTTGGGTGGATGACATTGAGTGTGGCCTAGTGTACTAGAGTGGATGACATTTAGTGTGTGGCATAATGCACTTGGATTGATGTCATTTATTGTGTGTCATAATGCATTTTGGTGGATGGCATTGAGTGTGGCCTTGTATACTAGGGTGGAAGACATTTAGTGTTTGGCATTATGCACTTGGATGGATGACATTTAGTGTGTGGCCTAGTGTACTAGGGTTTGGAGACATTTAGTATGTGGCCTAATGCACTTGGGGTGGATGACATTTAGTGTGTGGCCTAATGCACTTGGGGTGGATGGCATTTAGTATGTTGCGTAATGAACATGGATGGATGGCATTTAGTGTGTTGCCTAATGAACTGAGCTGGATGACTTTTGGTGTGTTGCCTAATGAAGTGGGGTGGATGACTTTTGGTGTGTGGCCTAATGTACTTGGGGTGGATGATATTTAGTGTGTGGTGATGGATGACTTTTGGTGTGTTGCCTAATGCACTTGGGGTAAATGACATTTAGTATGTTTCTAATGAACTTGGATGGATGACATTTAATGTGTTGCCAAATGAACTTGGATGGATGACATTCAGTGTGTTGCTTAATCACCTTTGGTGTGTGGCCTAATGCACTGGGGCAGATGACCTTTGGTGTGTTGCCTAATGAACTGGGGTGGATGACATTTAGTGTGTTGCCTAATGAACTGGGGCAGATGTCCTTTGGTGTGTGTTCTAATGCACTGGGGTGGATGACCTTTGGTGTGTGGCCTAATGCACTGGGGTGGATGAACTTTGGTGTGTAGCCTAATGAACTGGGGCAGATGTCCTTTGGTGTGTGGTCTAATGCACTGGGATGGATTACCTTTGGTGTGTGGCCTAATGCACTTGGGTGGATGACCTGTAGTATGTTACCTATTGCACTGGGGTGGATGACCCATAGTATGTTACCTATTGTACTGGGGTGGATGACCTGTAGTATGTTACCTATTGCACTTGGGTGGATGACCTGTAGTATGTTACCTATTGCACTTGGGTGGATGACATGTAGTATGTTACCTATTGCACTGGGGTGGATGACTTGTAGTATGTTACCTATTGTACTGGGGTGGATTACCTTTGGTGTGTGGCCTATTGCACTGGAGTGAATGACCTGTGGTGTGTGGCCTAATGCACTGGGATGAATGACCTGTAGTGTTACCTATTGCACTGGGGTGAATGACATTTAGTGTTACCTATTGCACTGGGGTGGATGACCTGTAGTATGTTACCTATTGCACTGGGGTGGATGACCTGCAGTATGTTACCTATTGCACTGGGGTGGATGACCTGTAGTATGTTACCTATTGCACTGGGGTGGATGACATTAAGTGTGTTGCCTAATGCACTGGGGTGGATGACCTGTAGTATGTTACCTATTGCACTGGGGTGGATGACCTGTAGTATGTTACCTATTGCACTGGGGTGGATGACATTTAGTGTGTTGCCTAATGCACTGGGGTGGATGACCTGTAGTATGTTACCTATTGCACTGGGGTGGATGACCTGTAGTATGTTACCTATTGCACTGGGGTGGATGACCTGTAGTATGTTACCTATTGCACTGGGGTGGATGACCTGTAGTATGTTACCTATTGCACTGGGGTGGATGACATTAATGTGTTGCCTAAAGCACTGGGGTAGATGACCTGTAGTATGTTACCTATTGCACTGGGGTGGATGACCTGTAGTATGTTACCTTATGCACTGGGGTGGATGACCTGTAGTATGTTACCTGTTGCACTGGGTAGGATGACCCGTAGTATGTTACCTATTGCACTGGGGTGGATGACCTGTAGTATGTTACCTATTGCACTGGGGTGGATGACCTGTAGTATGTTATGTATGGCACTGGGGTGGATGACATTACCTGTGTTGCCTATTGCACTGGGGTGGATGACCTGTAGTATGTTACCTATTGCACTGGGGTGGATGACATGTAGTATGTTACCTATTGCACTGGGGTGGATGACCTGTAGTATGTTACCTATTGTACTGGGGTGGATTACCTTTGGTGTGTGGGTTATTGCACTGGAGTGAATGACCTGTGGTGTGTGGCCTAATGCACTGGGGTGAATGACATTTAGTGTTACCTATTGCACTGGGGTGGATGACCTGTAGTATGTTACCTATTGCACTGGGGTGGATGACATTAAGTGTGTTGCCTAATGCACTGGGGTGGATGACCTGTAGTATGTTACCTATTGCACTGGGGTGGATGACCTGTAGTATGTTACCTATTGCACTGGGGTGGATGACATTTAGTGTGTTGCCTAATGCACTGGGGTGGATGACCTGTAGTATGTTACCTATTGCACTGGGGTGGATGACCTGTAGTATGTTACCTATTGCACTGGGGTGGATGACCTGTAGTATGTTACCTATTGCACTGGGGTGGATGACATTTAGTGTGTTGCCTAAAGCACTGGGGTTGATGACCTGTAGTATGTTACCTATTGCACTGGGGTGGATGACCTGTAGTATGTTACCTTATGCACTGGGGTGGATGACTGTAGTATGTTACCTGTTGCACTGGGGTGGATGACCCGTAGTATGTTACCTATTGCACTGGGGTGGATGACCCGTAGTATGTTACCTATTGCACTGGGGTGGATGACCTGTAGTATGTTATGTATGGCACTGGGGTGGATGACATTACCTGTGTTGCCTATTGCACTGGGGTGGATGACCTGTAGTATGTTACCTATTGAACTCGGGCAGATGACCTTTGGTGTGTAGCCTATTGCACTGGGGTGGATGACCTGTAGTATGTTACCTAATGCACTGGGGTGGATGACCTGTAGTATGTTGCCTATTGCACTGGGGTGGATGACCTGTAGTATGTTACCTATTGCACTGGGGTGGATAAACTGTAGTTTGTTGCCTATTGCACTGGGGTGGATGACCTGTAGTATATTACCTATGGCACTGGGGTGGATGACCTGTAGTATGTTAACTATGGCACTGGGGTGGATCACCTGTAGTTTGTTGCTTAATGAACTTGGATAGATGACCTTAGTGTGTGACCTAATGAACTGGATGACATTTAGTGTGTGGCTTAATGCACTTGGATAGATGAATTTATAAAAACTTGGTTTTCTGCAATAAATGTTTTCTAAAGTTATTTCAATATCTTAACTTCCAAATTATAATTTTTTCTTTTCATATTGCTTTAAAATAGGTCAGGCCAAAATTCAAAAGTTGCTGATAAAAACAGAACAGGCTTATGGTATATTTGTGACATAGATGAAACAGTGGGGGAAAATCAACTAAATATAGCTGTATATGAAAAAAGTTGTTGTTGCCTTAATCAAAATTTGAAATAATTTTTATAGTTTATCAATGCCTTTGTGATGTTTCAGTGCAACAACAGCTTTATTTCCTTGTTTATATGTAGATAGAAAAGTGTTGCATTAAACCCTTGGTAATTTAAATGTAACTGCGTAGATCGTAACACCTGCTGAAACTCTACAGCCCCAGACATTTTTCTCATATTTTGCTGCTTACCAGTACTATATCTGTGAAGCAAGGGGACACATAGTAAATTTGCTGTTACTTGTGATGTATGCAATGTGAAATTGATTTTAAATAACCAGATTAGTCAAGACAATGTAACAAAAAAGATACTTTGTATCTGTATATAATTACTTTGTGTCCCTTGAAAGGCAGAATGGGCTCATCACATTCTTAATTAACGTAATCATCCATCCAATTGACCTGATGCCGACTGTCAATTAAACAAGTCTATAATCTAATCACCTACCCATATTGTTTCCATATGCCATTTTCCTTAGACAAGCGATAGTCGATCTCGTCAGGTCAATTAAAGAATTGAAATCTTCCATTAATATATATGTGTGTGTTTTTATTTATATACTTTTGTTTCAAGTCATTCAGCAAGTGAATGTTTAGCTTTGTAAAATTATACTGGCAGCTGATCTACACATATATAAGTTAACCTTTGCAATAATTTTGCAGAATGACTGGTGTTTACATAACAAGTGTTCTTACTTTGACATGCAATTACTAAAATAAATTGTGATGAGTTTTGCTTTAAGTAATAAATAATGCGAGTGAATTTTGAAACTAAATTAAATTAAATTATCAATAGGGGGCAAGTGGTATGTCAGTCTTACATGCGAGAGGTTAAGGGATTGAATCCCTGACTGTACATTGATCATGGAAATATTACCTTCCTTGTTTAGCATCCGCTGTAGTCCAGTGGTAGAGTATCAGATTTAAGATCGTGGGGTTGTGGGGTTCGATCATCTGCCAAGGCTATGCGTAGTGTCCTTGAGCAAGACACTTTATCCGCGTATGCATAGTACTGCTTGAACCCAGGAAGATGTGTCTATGTTGTAAGTAATGGTTTCACAATTGATGTAAAATAAATAACAAAACATATACAAACATTAAGACAGCTTCAGGACATACTTAAACCCCCAACTGTTATTGCCAGGGTAGTAAATACTTGTAAGAGGGGACTATCAAATTACAACGCTACACTAGGCTATCTGCTGATGGTGAATTACAATGCTACACTGGGCTATCTGCTGATAGTGAATAAACACAGATCCATGAGTATAGAGTGCATCTCCCTCAAATTTTGAATTTTTGGCAGTTGGAGTTTAAATTTTTTTTTCAAACTGCATATAACAAACACTTTTTGGAAATTATTTTTTTGCAAATTAAATGTATTAAGAATAATCTGGTATTATGCAACATTATAACAAAAACAAAGCATTGATAACTGAAATTTTGAAAAAGGGTTCTCTGATTGAATCATGTCCTGAATTATATAAAACCTGCCCCAGAGTCATTTTGCTGCTTTCATATGGCAGTTTGGGCTATAACCCAGTGTGTTACTGGTAATCAACATGAACTGTGATATAACAGTGCTATAGAACAAATGGCTTTATCAGTGTTTTGTGTGTGTTTTTTTTTTTATTTTTATAACAAAAATGATAATTCAAAACAGTCATATTGAATGAGAAAGTCAGAAATCTGTAATCTATACCAACTGTAGTGTAATTTTTACACTTGACTGTTAAATACACGGGAAAAAATATCAAACTGAACCCAAAGAAGCCTATATGGGTACTAAATATTCCATATCAGGCCTTGAGAGTAATGTAAACTATGGACAGATAGTTCTGTGACTGGTCTATTCAGCATCAGTGTAGTTTTATTTGTAGGACAAACATTCATTAATATTACTATATACATGTATAGTTTTATTCCCGTATAATCTTATCTATAAAGTACATACTTATTCTCAGTCTTTTTCATCATATATTGATGGTTAAGCAAACAACAACCTGTGTTTTTTCTATTTATATATATAATAACATATTTGTACATTATTATTCCTAATTTTCACGCTAGAGATCCTTTATATTTGTCATTTTCTCTCCTTAATTCCTCTTCCTTGGTAATAGTTGGTTGTATACTTACAATTAACACAAGACCTTTGACCTTTGTAAATGTCTTGCAGACACCCTGGTAAATAGTCCTTATACAGTCAGTATAATCGAAGAATGGCAAAAGGCATTTAGCATCACCCCTCTACGCCCATTTGTCTGTTTATATGCTCATTCATGCATCCATCAAAATGGTTTCTGAGGAAATAACCTCTGAAATCAACCTGCGTTATAGCAATTAACATGTGATACATTTGAAAGTACTTCTGTATTTAATTAATATTTGGTGTGTAGCTGTGTAATTATAATACAGAGCCCCAGATAAGATGCGTATTTGCATATATGATGCATTAGAAATTGGTGGATACGCATCAGAGTTGTTTTATGTGCATATCAATTTTTATATGCGTAAATAAGTTCACATTCTCTGAAAATTGATCTTCATTGCATTAATTTCTTGACTTGTCAGCGTAAATAGAAATAGCTGAATGGTTTCAATTCAACTCACTTCAGTGATAAATTTTATCATGTATAATGGTAATCCAGTCGATGTAATTAATGAATAATGTCGCTAAAAGGTTTGATTTATCGTTGATATTAAAACCTGGCCAGGTTAAAATGGTGTTTAAATGCACTTATGCACAATCATTATGCATTAATATTTACATATTGGATAAGAAAATATCAGGGTTAGGGGAGGGTGAAAAATATGATAATGGTATTGAAATTTACCAGTCAAACTCAGTTGGAATTTTGTCTTTTTTTGCAGCCAGAATGTGGCTGGGCCAGTCAGAACATGGCCGAGTTTTAGTATAACCCCATCATAGTTTGCCTCGAAAAGAAAATATTTATAAACTGATATGTGATTGTCAACAAATAAACTGTAAACATGACGCAAAAATCAAAAACAAACTTAATTAATTAATTAAAAAAAGATGATGTTTCTGCTAATTTAACTACCCAGCTATGGTCTGTAAGAAATCCAAAGATTGAGCAGCAAAATAACTGATAAAAGATAAAATGGAAAGTTTGATGTCCATTTAAGAGCAATTTAAGAGGAGTTTGCAATCACTCTGTTACGCAGCCGTGTTAAGCAATCAAATATGTTAGTTTTATATTTACAGTCAAACTTGGTCTAAATTCAACAACCACATGCTCTAAGGGGCCATTATAGTACCTCCCCACTGTATGTTGAAGCTTAACACAGGTTTGGTTGTATATCATATGTGCAGTACTCATCACTATTCTGAAAAAACTCATGAATACTCATCTACTCCAATTTTGATGAGTAGTAACTCATCAGCTTAAACAATTATCTGAAGCTCTGATTTTTTGTAAAAATTTCCAACGTATATCGGACACATTTGTGTCCTATGGACTTGTCTCTTTTTTTTTTTGTAATCAACTCATGTGTATAAATTTCGTATGCTCAATTATATAATTTTATATGTACATGAATGAAACTATATTTTCGTTTGAATGTACATATATACATGTATTTATATTATTGGAACTGTGGATAAATTGAAGTAAACTTCACTGTTGTATACAGTATATATTATGGAAACTTTTGCAAAATGGTTTTGAGAATAGCTTAGAAATTTAAATGTTACAAACAGCGACTTGTGTAAATCGAGTGTTATAAAAGATGCAAAGACATTAATTTATCAGAGACAGTTATTACTTCTTACTACTTCAACATTCTGTTGTACCATCCGTTACCATAGTAACAAAACCATAGTAACAGAGAGAGAGAGACCTACAACTCTTTTCTCTTTTACTGTTTAATAACCACAACTGTCAGTGTTAAAAATTAGTTTAATACCCTCTTGCTCTTTTCAGCAAGTATCATAATTTTCAACTTAAGCGTACACTTACCTGCAATTTTTAAACTTTGCATTTTTGTAACATTTTATATTTTACATCAGCTGTTGTACATGCCCATTTAGCATATTTTCATCTCAATTAAAAGAGTGGAATAGAAAACTGCTGTTAAAAGAGACACTTATCTGCGTTGAGTCTTTTACATGCTTCAGTTTAGTTATGACAATGATCAATAAGTAAAATGAATTGAAGTATGTTAAAGAATCAATTGTAAAGCTGACATGTGTCTAGAATAACAGGTTTCCATGATACCCTTTTAGTTGTGATAACAAAAGATTGGATTAAAACAAAATAAATAACTTTTTGCCAAATAAAAAATTACAACATTCTTACAATCAGAAATTATACAAACACATTCTGAAATCAAGTGATACATTTGAATGGTGACCATTGTAACATACATTTTTCAATGTTATAGTCGATAGCGTGTTTGACAATAAATCTTGGGTTGCGAATTTGAGTCTCAACTGTGCCATATTCTCTGTGATGATTGATATACAACATTGTGTCATTCGTCTCTCACCTCTGATTCAAGTGGGAAAGTTGTCAGCTACTTGTAAAGATGGGTATGCTGGAGTCCTGGTTAGCCTTCCAGGATTAGGTTAACTAATCATCTGTAAGCCCTCAATGGCATCAAAATGAATCTAAATATTCAATCAAACAAATAAATTCCAGTCTTGTCATTCTATGCAAGTATGTTGGTAACTCAATAAATATTTCATGGTCTTTGATTTTCCTGTATAGATATTTATAGTTTATAACCCATTCATCTATACCATAGAGAGTGATTTGTGTAGGCTAGCTGGTATTTATTATATCTATTGTAAAATAAATAACTTTATAATAATCAGTCCTCTAGTTACTGTGCTAGTACAGGTCTGGTGATATGTGTTAACTTTGTAGTCTTTTTAATGTACCATATAAAGGGCCCTTTATGTTGACTGATCAAAGTCACTGTCATCTAATGGCCACTTACCAGACCACTTACCTGTCACCACTTAGGTCATGCGTTGGAGCCCAGCTCGATCTTAAAACTTTATGTGAGAAAGTTTGTCCGTTAGGCCATAATATATTAATTGCTAGATTATCATCCCTGCCCCCCCCTAATTATCATGCCGCTCCGACCCTTTTTATTTTCATGAAAAAAAAAAAATAAATAAAAACACATCAAAATTTTTAAAAATAAAAAATAAAAGTCACCCACCCTCCCTGTTTTTAAGAAAAATTTGGATAATAATCTAGCAATTAATTTATAATAGCCTTACTTGAGGAAAGATGGTGATTCCACTCAGATTCATTCTGAGGTTTTCCGCTGTCAGTTAAACAAGATATGCCAAATAAAATATGACATGTGCTGGAAATGGCATTTAACCCCATTCAAAAAGAAAAGAGGTTTGCTCAGTCCGTAGTGCATCTGAACTTCAATCTATCAATTCAGAGTTCGAATCCCCACCCGGTCAGTCTCCATGATGATTGATATATACCACTGCAGATTCAAGTATGAAAGTTATCAGTTATTTGCAGAGATGAGTGTGCTTAAATATTAGTTAACCTTTCATGATCCGAGGAAAGAGTGGTTAGGTTAGTTGATCATCTATAAGCCCTCAATGACATAAAAATGACACTAAATATTCAAACAAATCAAAAAAGAAATTAAATATACATGTATTATACGTTCATACATTTAACTTTATCCAGCATCTAATTTATTGAATCTAGCTGCTTTTTTAATTCAGTGTAAACACATTTTTAGAAACTTCACTTGCATGCCTTGTATATTGTTTACGATTTTGTACAAACAAAATTTTGTTGTGTAAGTTACTATGGAAGAAGATATGTTTGACACTTCAACACTAGATCAGCAGTATAATAATCTGCCGCTTTCCTAAGTTTAACCTGAATGTTATGTACTAGATAAAGACTATTTTAAGTCTTTCTGCCCAGTATGACCTGTATCCATGTACTTCAGGGAGATTGTGTGTCCGTGCTGCTGAGTATCCTACGTCAGATGACCGAGACTCACTACAGCAACTACATCAACAAATTTGTGATTTTGTCCGACCTGGAGGATTTCCTCATGGAGATAATGATGCTGTTCCAGAATCTCATCTCAACCAGTGTCTACCCTGGGGATTGGATGGAGATGATCATGCTGCAGAACAGGTGAGTCATGTTAACTACTCAAAATCATCTTGTCCAGTGTCTACCCTGGGGATAGGATGGAGGTGATCATGCTGCAGAACAGGTTAGTCATGTTAACTACTCAATCTCATCTTGTCCAGTGTCTACCCTGGTGATTGGATGGAGGTGATCATGCTGCAGAACAGGTGAGTCATGTTAACTACTCAATCTAATCTTGTCCAGTGTCTACCCTGGGGATTGGATGGAGGTGATCATGCTGCAGAACAGGTGAGTCATGTTAACTACTCAATCTCATCTTGTCCAGTGTCTACCCTGGGGATTTGATGGAGATGATCATGCTGCAGAACAGGTGAGTCATGTTAACTACTCAATCTCATCTTGTCCAGTGTCTACCCTGGGGATTGGATGGAGATGATCATGCTGCAGAACAGGTGAGTCATGTTAACTACTCAATCTCATCTTGTCCAGTGTCTACCCTGGTGATTGGATGGAGATGATCATGCTGCAGAACAGGTGTGTCATGTTAACTACTCAATCTCATCTTGTCCAGTGTCTACCCTGGTGATTGGATGGGGGTGATCATGCTGCAGAACAGGTGAGTCATGTTAACTACCCAATCTCATCTTGTCCAGTGTCTACCCTGAGGATTGGATGGAGATGATCATGCTGCAGAACAGGTGAGTCATGTTTACTACTCAATCTCATCTTGTCCAGTGTCTACCCTGGAGATTGGATGGAGGTGATCATGCTGCAGAACAGGTGAGTCATGTTAACTACTCAATCTCATCTTGTCCAGTGTCTACCCTGGGGATTGGATGGAGGTGACCATGCTGCAGAACAGGTGAGTCATGTTTACTACTCAATCTCATCTTGTCCAGTGTCTACCCTGGAGATTGGATGGAGGTGATCATGCTGCAGAACAGGTGAGTCATGTTAACTACTCAATCTCATCTTGTCAAGTGTCTACCCTGGTGATTGGATGGAGGTGACCATGCTGCAGAACAGGTGAGTCATGTTAACTACTCAATCGCATCTTGTCCAGTGTCTACCCTGAGGATTGGATGGAGGTGAACATGCTGCAGAACAGGTGAGTCATGTTAACTACTCAATCTCATCTTGTCCAGTGTCTACCCTGGTGATTGGATGGAGGTGATCATGCTGCAGAACAGGTGAGTCATGTTAACCACTCAATCTCATCTTGTCCAGTGTCTACCCTGGGGATTGGATGGAGATGATCATGCTGCAGAACAGATGAGTCATGTTAACTACTCAATCTCATCTTGTCCAGTGTCTACCCTGGGGATTGGATGGAGATGATCATGCTGCAGAACAGGTGAGTCATGTTAACCACTGAATCTCATCTTGTCAAGTGTCTACTCTGGGGATTGGATGGAGGTGATCATGCTGCAGAACAGGTGAGTCATGTTAACTACTCAATCTCATCTTGTCCATTGTCTACCCTGGTGATTGGATGGAGGTGATCATGCTGCAGAACAGGTGAGTCATGTTAACTACTCAATCTCATCTTGTCCAGTGTCTACCCTGGTGATTGGATGGAGATGATCATGCTGCAGAACAGGTGAGTCATGTTAACTACTCAATCTCATCTTGTCCAGTGTCTACCCTGGGGATTGGATGGAGGTGATCATGCTGCAGAACAGGTGAGTCATGTTAACTACTCAATCTCATCTTGTCCAAGTCTACCCTGGGGATTGGATGGAGATGATCATGCTGCAGAACAGGTGAGTCATGTTAACCACTGAATCTCATCTTGTCAAGTGTCTACCCTGGGGATTGGATGGAGGTGATCATGCTGCAGAACAGATGAGTCATGTTAAATACTCAATCTCATCTTGTCCAGTGTCTACCCTGGGGATTGGATGGAGGTGATCATGCTGCAGAACAGGTGAGTCATGTTAACTACTCAATCTCATCTTGTCCAGTGTCTACCCTGGGGATTGGATGGAGGTGATCATGCTGCAGAACAGGTGAGTCATGTTAACTACTCGATCTCATCTTGTCCAGTGTCTACCCTGGTGATTGGATGGAGGAAATCATGCTGCAGAACAGGTGAGTCATGTTAACTACTCAATCTCATCTTGTCCAGTGTCTACCCTGGTGATTGGATGGAGATGATCATGCTGCAGAACAGGTGAGTCATGTTAACTACTCAATCTCATCTTGTCCAGTGTCTACCCTGGTGATTGGATGGAGGTGATCATGCTGCAGAACAGGTGAGTCATGTTAACTTCTCAATATTTCTATGTAGTCTCCTGTGTAGGCCAAGTGCTCAAAAGTCGTGTCTCAGCATCTATTAAATGTCATGGCGAGCATGTAATCGTTAAAAAAATGTTATTTGAAAAAATTAACATGTTACTTGCGATGTTTTTTTTCCTCAGATAAGATCTTTTTCTGCCAATCAAACTGTATATATAATGTGTTTAAAATAGAATTAAACCTATTGAAAAAATTCACATAAAAATGCTTAAATTGCTAAGGTCACAGATAAGAGATTAGGTAGGTTGTAAGGTTTTAACTGAAAAGTTTTCCATGTACACATACAGTAAAACTTTGTTGGTTCAAACACGGATGGCTGGAACACCATGTATAGCTCGAATCAATTACTGATCGTGGCCAGTTCCTATTTTGATGTTTTTACATGTATGGTATGATGTTGAACAATACTTTGCTCGAACCATTCTTATATCAAACTATTTTGTCTAGCCCTATCGGGTTCGAGCCATCGAAGTCTACTGTACTTATAAATTTAGGATATAAGTTTGTAATCATGTAAATGTGGCAAAGTTTTTCTACACCAATAAAACCGGATGCCATACATCCTATGATATGTTGACAATAATTTTAAATCATATTAAAAACAAATCTGTTATTAATCAACAATTATAGGTTATAGTTGAAAAACATGTAAAACCATGTTTACTTAACTATTTCAGCATTGAAAATTAAAAAAATGATGACCATGTGCTTCAATGTAAAGACGTCTCTATTTCAGCATCATCCTGCGTGCCTTACGGTTCTTTGCTCACACCATCAATAACAAGTTCTCAGCCCCATTCCAACATCAGGTAAGTAGATCTGTGCCAAAGTGCATTATTCTGTAGTTATACTGCCATTGATTTGTGGCCAAACTGCCATGGTATTTTTTCTTTTTTCGCCATTATTCTATGTTTTTATGAAGCTATAAGGTGTAAATGTTTATGGTGTTCATGGTGCTCTATCAATATATGAATATTGTAAATTTTCAACATCAAAATTCTTCTTCATGCCATAACTTTGCTCTAAGACTTCAATTTAAATATTTCACCAGTTTGGAAACAAATACATTATATGCCAGTTTGGGAACATGTACATTATGTGCCAGTTTGGGAACATGCCAGTTTGGGAACATGTACATGATGTGTCAGTTTGGGAACATGTACATGATGTGCCAGTTTGGGAACATGCCAGTTTGGGAACATGTACATGATGTGCCAGTTTGGGAACATGTACATGATGTGCCAGTTTGGGAACATGTACATGATGTGCCAGTTTGAAAACATGCCAGTTTGGGAACATGTACATGATGTGCCAGTCTTGGAACATGTACATGATGTGCCAGTCTGGGAACATGTACATGATGTGCCAGTTTGGGAACATGTACATGATGTGCCAGTTTGGGAATATGTACATGATGTGCCAGTCTTGGAACATGTACATGATGTGCCAGTCTGGGAACATGTACATGATGTGCCAGTCTGGGAACATGTACATGATGTGCCAGTTTGGGAATATGTACATGATGTGCCAGTTTGGGAACATGTACATGATGTGCCAGTTTGGGAACATGTACAAGATGTGCCAGTTTGGGAACATGTATATGATGTGCCAGTTTGAGAAAATATTCTTTTCAGGTCTTTTTTTAACAATAAAACTGGCAATCATATATGACTATTTATTTGTTTAAGGGGTTTAAACTGAATTATATTTATTTTATCCACTGTGCAATGTTATTATATTACGAAGTCCAAGGAGAGCTATTGTCATAACACGGCATCGTCGTTAGTGTCGTTGTCTGCGTCATCTGTAGACACCAAGGTTAAATTTTTGCGTTTAAGTTTCAGTTATCTATGCAACCACTCATTAGATGTCAGTGAAACTTTGCATGTGTGTTTACCATCATCAGTGGAACACACAGAGATAAGAACTATAATTCTGGATAGCATTTTGGCACAGTTATGGCCCTTTTTGGACTTAGACACCCAGGTTAAACTTTTGTGTTTACTTGTGTTTAAGTTTAACATATCTATGCAACTGCTCATTGGATATGAATGAAACTTCGCATGTGTGTTCACCATCATCAATGAAATAAACAGAGACAAGAATCATAACTCTGGGTTGCATTTTGGCACAGTTATGACCCTTTTTTTACTTAATTTTTCAGGTTAAAGTTTTTTATCAGGTAAGATATCTATGCAACCACTCATTGTATATGAAGAAACTTTGCATGTGTGTTCACCATCATCAATGGAACACACACAGACAAGAACCATAACTCTGGATTGCATTTTGGCAGAGTTATGGCCCTTTTTTACTTAATTTTTCAGGTCAAAGTTTTTTATCAGGTAAGATATCTATGCAACCACTCATTGTATATGAGTGAAACTTTGCATATGTGTTCACCATCATCAATGGAACACACCACAGAGACAAGAACCATAACTCTGGATTGCATTTTGGCAGAGTTAAGGCCCTTTTTGGACTTAATTTTTCAGGTTAAAGTTTTTTATCAGGTACACAGAGACAAGAACCATAACTCGGGGTTGCATTTTGGCAGAGTTAAGGCCCTTTTTGGACTTAATTTTTCAGGTTAAAGTTTTTTATCAGGTACACAGAGACAAGAACCATAACTCTGCTTTGCATTTTGGCAGAGTTATGGCCCTTTTGGACTTGATTTTTTGTCTGTAGACACCCAGGTTAAACTTTTGCGTTAAGTTGCATTTAAGTTTTGGTGTTTGCCTCCAATCTCAATCTTTGCATGGGTGGTGAGTTTTATCCCATCGGCGAGCTTTGTTGTCTTCTGACAACTCCTGTTACAGCTATGGAACAATGTCTTCCACTGTGCAATATCATATTTATTACAGTTATGGAACAATTTATTCCACTGTGCAATATCATATTTATTACAGTTATGGAACAATTTCTTCCACTGTGCAATATCGTTCTTAACACAAGAACACCTTCAACTAGAAAACTTCTCAAGTAGTAAACGCAACAAGATCATATCTCGTTACAACGACATGCGTCGAGAAATGGGGTTTGAGATCCGATCTCTCTGGTTCAGTTTGGGTAAGTTTCTTTTTAATGACTGTTTCATATTTTGCTTCTTTACTGGTTTACAGCTTGGTGTGCATCAAACACTGTGTCACATATACTGATACTTATTGTTGATTATTTTATGATGATGATTTTTTGATTCCCAAGAATAGTATATTTTACAAAATGAAAAACTATATTAAAGGTGATTAGTTGAGCATTGATGAATGTAAATTAGACTTTAACAAACAAAATTATCCAGACTTAAGAGTACTGGTAGTCAAAATGTTATGCAAAGTTTTGATCTCGGGGTGTTCTTAAAAAATGTTTGTTTACCATGCTTCTACTTACCTTCTGAAATTGCAGCTACTCAGACATTTTTGTTCACTTTTTGAATTAGCTACCTATCTACCTACATAAAAAAACACTGGGTCAGAGCACAGCAAATTGTTTTTAAAGATTGCCTCAGCTATGGCAGCTTTCTTTGATGTCCAACTGATCTGATTTTTAGCTCTACTGGCCAAAGGCCAGAAGTGCTTGTGCGATGGCGCAATGTCCATCACCCGTCGTCTGACGTCTCTGAAGTGTGTTAGCAGCACTTTCTCTGAAACCACCAGGCCAATTAAACTGAAACTTCACATGGATGTTTCTATTGCATAGGAGACTAAACAGAAGATATTTTTTTTTTTCAGTTTGAAATTCAAGATGGCCGCCGCTATTAAAAATAGTCCAAAACTTAAAAAATCTTCTTCTCATGAATGGGCCAACAGATTTTCAAAATGTTTATGTAGTAATGATAACCAACTATAGTTTTGTTAGATTTGTTCAAATGGTATCACTAGGGTTAAAAATGACCCCGCCCTGAGGGTTCAATTAGGGGACACATGTCATTATAATAAAAAAAATGGAAATGATTTTGAATTATAATAAATTTTATTATTTTTTTTGTTTAGAATGGAAAAGATTTTGCCTATTTCTTCACAGAAGCATTGTTTGGTGAAGGAGGTTCAGTTTTGTAAAAATGACTGTTCCACTGTCTTAAGGGGTAAAAAATGGGAATTACAAAAATTGTTTTCTTAAGAACTGGTATGTCAGATTTGTTCATATTTGGCATAAATTATCTCTATGTGTAGGGGTTTGATTGCAGATAAGGCTTTAGGGGTTAAAATATAGGGGCCCTGTAAGGGGACTTAGAATTTTGCATAGGAATATTATGGGAAAACAGAAAATTCTCTTTTTTTTCATCTATTTAGGCAAAATTATTATTCATTTGGAGTTCTGCAGCATCATCTAGTCATAGAATATAAGATATGGCTCAATAGGGAGAATTGACTTTCCATAAGGGTCCACGGTGGGTCAAAAAAGGGTTATAAAGAACATTTTCAAAAATCTTCTTTTCAACAACCTGTCAGTCAAATTAGTTCATATTTGATATAGATTATCCCAATGAGTATGGGTTTAAAGTTTGTACAAATCAAGGGTCTTGTATTTATAGGGCCCTTTGAGTTTTATATAGGAAAACTATTGGAAAATGGAGAATTCTCTTTTTTATCATTCATTGATGACTTTTTTTTTATTCAGATTGAGTTTTGAAGCAACTTCTAGTCATAACAAATATGATTTTGTTTGATACAAAGGATTGACTTTCTAAAAGCGGCCAGGTGGCGTCACAAAATGATTAAAATTGAACATTGTCATAAATCTTATTTTCAACAACCAGTCAGTCAAATTTGTTCATATTTGATATAAATTATCCCTATGATTAAGAAATCTAAGTTTGTACAAATAAGAGACACTTGGATGTATAGAGGCAAGACTGTAAGGGTCTTTGAGTTTTACATAGGAATACTATGGGAAAATGGAAAAATTCTCATTTGTTTGTCCATTTGGGTGAATATGTTGTTCAATTTGAGATCTAAAGCATTGTCTAGTAACAATAAATTTGATTTTTTCAATAAAGAGGATTGAATTTCAATAAGCGGCTAGGGGGCGGATGGGGCAATAAGGTTAAAATTTGGAATTTTCACAAGTTTTCTCTCAATAACCTTTCAGTCAAACTAGTTCATATTTGATATAAATTATCCTTACATCAGCAAGGATTGAAGATTTTCTGCTTATCAAGGGGCTGGGATATATTGGGGCCTTGTAATGTTACTTTTACATAGGAATATTATAAGGGAAAACTGATTTTTTTCATTTGCATCCATGTGTAAAAAAAAACTTATTTGTAAAATTTGAATCATTTCTGCTCATAACAAATCGCTAAGAGTGGGTGATTGAAGTTCTGACAAATTAAGGGGCTGGGTTGTATAAGGGTTCTGTACAAGGGGACTATATTTTTTTACAGATGAATGGTATGGGAATTTAAAGTATCTCCTTTTCATAGCAATTAAGTTTTTGTTCAGTATGGGTGTGGTGGGGGTATTTATCCATTAGTTGTTAAGACGACCCCCACAAACAGGGTATAAATATTGTAGAATTTCAAAAAGTGCTATGGCCACTATGAGTCAGTAGAGCGTCCTCAGGCCCTCTTGGGCCTCTTGTTTAGGTCTAATGGACATTAAGAACAACATTTGTGTCATGTTTTATGAACATACAATCAGTAGTATGTTAGAAGTTGAAGTCGCAAACAAAAGTGCATTAATTTGTATGAAAACAGTCGTTATTGTGAAAAATAAGGGTAAAATGTTATTGTGAATGATTTATAACATCTACATTACAGGTCCCAACAAGATTTACTTCATCCCAGAAATGGTTGGACCACTGTTGGAGATGACACTTATTCCAGAAACAGGTATTGTTTTAAACTTTAAATATATATTTTATATTTTACTTCTGTTGTGAAACAAGTTATAACAACTTATACAAATCACACAAGTCTTTCTGGGTAGCACCAGTACTAAGCATATGCGGAAATCACACTCAAAGTCTCTCTGGGTAGCACCAGTACTAAGCATATGCGGAAATCGCACTCAAAGTCTCTCTGGGTAGCACCAGTACTAAGCATATGCGGAAATCGCACTCAAAGTCTCTCTGGGTAGCACCAGTACTAAGCATATGCGGAAATCGCACTCAAAGTCTCTCTGGGTAGCACCAGTACTAAGCATATGCGGAAATCGCACTCAAAGTCTCTCTGGGTAGCACCAGTACTAAGCATATGCGGAAATCGCACTCAAAGTCTCTCTGGGTAGCACCAGTACTAAGCATATGTGTAAATCACACTCAAAGTCTCTTTGGGTAGCACCAGTACTAAGCATATGCGGAAATCACACTCAAAAGTCTTAATGAGTAGCACCAGTACTAACCATATGCGGAAATCGCACTCAAAGTCTTTCTGGGTAGCACCTGGACTAAGCATATGCAGAAATCACACTCAAAGTCTTTCTGGGTAGCACCAGTACTAAGCATATGCAGAAATCACACTCAAAGTCTTTCTGGGTAGCACCAGTACTAAGCATATGCAGAAATCACACTCACAGTCTTTCTGGGTAGCACCAGTACTAAGCATATGTGGATATCACACTCAAACGTCTTTCTGGGAAGCACCAGTACTAAGCATATGCAGAAATCACACTCAAAGTCTTTCTGGGTAGCACCAGTACTAAGCATATGCAAAATCGCACTCAAAGTCTCTCTGGGTAGCACCAGTACTAAGCATATGCGGAAATCGCACTCAAAGTCTCTCTGGGTAGCACCAGTACTAAGCATATGCGGAAATTGCACTCAAAGTCTCTCTTGGTAGCACCAGTACTAAGCATATGCGGAAATCGCACTCAAAGTCTCTCTGGGTAGCACCAGTACTAAGCATATGCGGAAATCGCACTCAAAGTCTCTCTGGGTAGCACATGTACTAAGCATATGCCAAAATCGCACTCAAAGTCTCTCTGGGTAGCACATGTACTAAGCATATGCGGAAATCGCACTCAAAGTCTCTCTGGGTAGCACATGTACTAAGCATATGCGGAAATTGCACTCAAAGTCTCTCTGGGTAGCACATGTACTAAGCATATGCGGAAATCGCACTCAAAGTCTCTCTGGGTAGCACCAGCACTAAGCATATGCGGAAATCGCACTCAAAGTCTTTCTGGGTAGCACCAGTACTAAGCATATGCGGAAATCACACTCAAAGTCTTTCTGGGTAGTACCAGTACTAAGCATATGCGGATAAAGTGTTGCTTAAGGCCACCACACATAGCCATGACTGAGGATCGGAGCCACAACATTGTTAAAATGTCTATCATTGTCCTCAGTGGCTGAGTGGTCCAAGGCACAGTCTAATGATCACTTACCTCTCACCACTGAGATTGTAGGTTCAAGTCCTGCTCAGTCCATAAACTTAATGTGAGATAGTTTGCCAGTAAGTTGTGAAACGATGGTGGTTCTACATTCACCTTGCATGCAGGTCATGGGTTGGATCCTAGACCAGGTCATACCAAAGACTTGAAAAATGGTAGTAAAAGCTTCTTCACTTGGTGCTCAGCATTTAGACAGTTTTTGAGGTCTGGTCGGCCCAGTGTCATTTTAATGTGACTGGATTGGATATAATACCTTGTGTCTATGACATGTTTATTAGTGTGCCAGTGCTTAGAAAATTGTCTCAAGTAGATACTGTCGCAAAATATAACTGAAAAATTGTTGAAAGTGGCACTAAACATCATACAGCTGTCTTAGGTTTTCTTCCACTAATACAATGGATATACCATTTATAACCTGAAATGTGTCGAAAATGGTGTTAAGCCCCATCTAAAAAAAAATAAATAAAGGAATATATATGGATGCCTGACTTTTATTAAAAAATCACCCATGCATAATTCTATGAAAACCTGGATTTAATTTTAACATGAAATTTGATTGGTTGATTTGAGCGAAACTCAAACTTGGACTTTAAGACTATTTTCTTAAATTTCTTTAACTATTCAAGTAGTAATATACACCAGTAGGGGGCGTTGTATAGCCAGGCAATACTTGAGCATCTTGTTTTAAATAGGAAATATGTCTAGGCGATAATATAAGGTTATTTGACAGTGTTTTGTACACTATAGGAACATATTGTATGAGTACATGTTTTGTTGAAAACCATATTGGACGAAACGCTGTAGGTGCCATGTCTAATATTGTTTTCACCACAATAAGTATGTGTACAAAATATTTCCATATTGTACAAAACACTGTTAAATTATCTTTTTATTCATTACCTCAATCTGAAAGAAATTTATCAAAAGAGTAAAGAAAAATCAAGTTCCTTTTAGATAAATTGTGTGTTCAAAGCGGCAGACGAATAGCGAAGATATTGGATTTTTTCAATGTTATTGTCGTGCGGAACATTTTGTCGATTGTTTGTTTATATCGTTGAAATTTCTATTGTACGGTCACATGATAACATCTGGAGTAGGTGATTGGCTATACACTTACAGGTATAGAATTATAGTTTGTAGCTGACTGCAATGGCTATATGCCCCCTAAACTCCATCCCCCTCTAAACTGAAATTCTGGATCCACCCCTGGACTGAACATAATGGCTTAAAGCAGTATATCTGTTTCTTTTAATATTTCACAAAAAAAAAATATCATGCTTAGGTATTGGTGTGACATATTGCTTACTTATATTTACAGAACTTACGGAAAGCTACTATACCAATTTTCTTTGACATGATGGTGTGCGAGTTCAGTAAAACAATTCCAAACAGAGGAATAAAGGGCAACTTTAAAGAGGTAAATATATATCCATGTGTTAAACTCCAGATTTGTACTTTTTCTTTCATATGGTTAATACACATAACTGAAGAGTTTTGTTCACATGATACATGTATAAATGTTATGGAGCTAACATGCTGTGGTCTTACCGCATCAACGTCCCCGCAGTGCAGTGGCAGTGTTGGAGTTTTACTTGATTCTAAAAATAGCCATGATTAAACGATGCTTCCTTTCTTGAATTGGCCTGATCATTAATTACCTGCCCATTTGTGATATTGTGTTGGTGATAGTATGCTAATTTTTCAACAGATCTTAACTAAACTTACACTATAGCTATATAGTCAAAGAGATGCCAGGGGACAAAAGGTTTTCAGTAGGGCTTTTATAAGCAAAGTGTCCCTGCAGGATAGGGCCTTTACCTGGGCTCTGCAGAGAGAAAAGTCCCCACTATATCCTTGTCATGGGAGGGCAGGGGTTACAATTGGCTGATGCATAATGTTATCATTCATTTAAAATGTATGTAATGACCTTGTCTGACCTATTACATGTATGTAATGACCTTGTCTGACCTATTACATGTATGTTATGACTTTATGTGACTTATGACATGTTTGTAATAAACTTATGTGACCTGTAATTTATAATAACCTTGTGTGACTCGTAGCATGTCAGTATATGTAATTACCTTGTTTTACCTATTACATGCCTGTTATGACCTTGTCAGACCTATACCATGTATGTTATGACCTTGTCTGACTTATACCATGTATGTTATGACCTTGTCTGACCTATACCATGTGTGTTATGACCTTGTCTGACCTATAACATATATGTAATGACCTTGTGTGACTTGTAACATGTATGTAATGACCTTGTCTGACCTATACCATGTATGTTATGACCTTGTCTGACCTATACCATGTATGTTATGACCTTGTCTGACCTATACCATGTGTGTTATGACCTTGTCTGACCTATAACATGTATGTAATGACCTTGTGTGACTTGTAACATGTATGTAATGACCTTGTCTGACCTATAATATGTATTTTATGACCTTGTCGGACTTGTAACATGTATGTAATGACCTTGTTTGACCTTCAGGTGGAGAATGAGATGATCAATCAGATGGACGTGTTGGTTGAGGGAGGACGGGGAGACGAGCAGTACATGATGCTCTTCAAGGACTCGTGAGTTTATTTTATATACTCCATAAATAATAGAATTACCAGTTTTGCCAGTGCCAATACCAGTGGTGGATGGTCAGAACTGATTTTTGATATACATTTCAACAAAAAAAATAACCCAACATTGTGAAAGTTTATTTCTGGTATATTTTATTTGCATTAACACCGAACTTCAGACATTTGAATAACAGTATGATTAGTTTAGAAGCTCAATTAGACGTTTTGTTAATAAATCTATAAATCTTTGCTCTACTGTTTCATCTAGAATCCATCAATGGTCCATTATTAATTGTAGAGAGGTAGGAACAAGTCAAACTGTCTAACGTGACAGATTTTTTATGTGTGATTAAATAACTATGCATGTTCATACCTTAAAAACTTGTACTGAATTTTGTTCAATGTAATAACTTAAAGATTTAAACTGCTGATGTTAAAATTTCAGTTTGTCTCAGTCGTGTATGGGTTCAGACCAGATACGGGAGCAGGGTTTGGCATTTATGGAGACTGTGACAAAGTTGTTACAGCGTTTGTTGGAATATCGTCACATCATACAGGACGAGCTCAAGGATCATCGCATGAGCTGTATCGTCAATCTGCTGGTATGAGATCTAGAACTATATTCATCAAAATGCTGTTGAGTCTAAAAATCAAAATCAAAATCCGAAATTTTATAAGAAATAAATATTTTCCTACAAAAATAATCAATATTAATGATTGTTATCAGAAATTATTAAAAAATTACATTTTGTAGTGAAATATTTCACCTTTAAAAAGTATTTAAAAATTGACAATTCTGAGTTTGAATCTGGGCTTTAGGCTAAAAAATTTGATGCCCTGTTATATTTCTGCTTTTTCGATAAAACAGGTGTATATAGCTTTGCATTTGTCAGTTTGATTGTTCATCTGTCCGTCTGCATAAGCATTAAGTTTCTTTAGGGTAAGTGGTGTGGCTTTAGACAAAAGAAAACCAATTTGTCTTTGTTAATACATGGCTGCTATTCATTTTAGGGTTGGTAGGTTAAAGATCAAGGTCATAGTGGCTAAATATAGAGAAAATCGTTTCAAACTAATAAATCCAAAAAGGTTTGACCTAGACACCTTGAATATTACAGCTAGAATGTAAGTAGATGAGTCCAATTCATTTTTGAGGCAATTGATCAAAGGTCAAGGTCACAGTGGCTATTTATAAAAAGAACTCTAGAATGTTTTTGCTTAATAACCGCAAACTTTGCAAATTGTTTGTCTTTATAAGGATATGACCCCTATACATTTTGGCATTGATAGGTCAAGGTCAGAAAAAAAATTCACAAAAAAGTTCAAGGTCACCATGACCGATATTATAAAATTAAATTTCAGCCTGGAAAAGTAATGACCTTTTGCACCTGTCAGATTTCATGTATTATCTTCTGCTGTTCATTGGTTCTATTTCCAATATACAGGTAAACCTGTTCAATTGAGTACAATGTTTTAAGTGTTATATTTAATAATGTAAATTTTCTTGCAGGATTTCTACAATGAGATAGGCAGACAGGAGATGTATGTGAGATATCTACACAAGTTATGTAATATGCACCTAGGAATGTGATAACTACACAGGAGGCAGCTCACACGCTCATGTTATATGCCAAACTGCTAGATGTAAGTACACAGTAACAGAAGCCAGAACACACAAGTCTATAAAGACTATAATACCTGTACACTGTTTAGGTATCTTACATGTATATGCCAAACTGCTAGATGTAAGTACACAGTAACAGAAATAGATGCCAGAATACATTAGTCTATAAAGGCTATTATTATACATGTACAATGTTTAGTTATCTTATTGACACATGCTTTATCCATATCTACCTTAGCTTTAAGCAAATGCATAGTTATGTGTTTCAACATTGATTGCTTTTTTAGAAATTCACCTCGTGGTCAAATTTAAAACAACTTTCAGCAAAGTGCATTTGTATGGTTTGCAAACTTTCTACCTGTGAAGTCTGCTTCAGTCAGATGTTTCATATTACAAGCATCTTTTGATGCAGAGTAAAACAGGATGGGTTTCAAACTTTTGCATTATTTTTACATTTCTAGCTGAAGATAAATGACAGAAGGAGAATCAGTCCACGTTTTTTAATTCAGAAAATGCTTTTTACATTACAGATTAAACTGATATGTCCAGTTGTATTATTGCTTAAACATTGTTGCTATAATAATTTATCTAAGAACAATACATGTAATTTAACACTAGATGAGAATTCATGCTAGCTTCTCCAGATTTTATATAGTTCATTTGAAACTTTGGGATAATCGTGAATATGAAGGGGACATGTACAAGTACATATAGTATTTTCATGTTAATTTAATCAGATCATTTTTTCAGGGGATACAACCTTTTTCCATATTTATTTATAGCTATATATAATACATCTTATGTTTGTGGGGTCCTCAGTGGCTGAGTGGTCTAAGGTGCCATCTCAAGATCACTTACCTCTCACTGCTAAGGTCGTAGGTTTGAATTATTCTAACAACTTTCTACTTGGATCATTGTTCTGGGAGTTACGGCCTTTACATATAATACAATTGATTTTCATCATATTGATGTTCGTCCATTTCTCATAATACTGGAAATATTTTAGCAATTCTGTAATTTAAACTTGTTTATTTTACATCAAGTTGTGAAACACATTATTACAACTTAGCACAAATCATTGCTTAAAGTCTTCCTGGGTAGAACAAGAAATAAGCATATGCAGATAAGTTGTCTTGCTCAAGGACAACACACATAGCTGTGGCGGGAATCGAACCCACTGTCCCCTAATCCTTGGTCTGATACTTTACCACCGGATCATGTGCTGGTATTCAATCCTTTGCAGTGGACTGATGATAGATTGCCAACCATTTTACTGTCTGAAAGATTCCCAGATGCCCAGACACACCGGGAGTTGAAGGAAATGCTGTATCATCATATCATCAACTACTTTGAGAAAGGAAAGGTATGAATTAGCCGGATCCCTTCATGGCCGGGTTTAAATTAGCCAGATCCCATCATGGCCTGGTATAAATTAGCCGGATCCCATCATGGCCTGGTATAAATGAGCCGGATCCCATCATGGCCTGGTATAAATTAGCCAGATCCCATCATGGCCTGGTATAAATAAGCCAGATCCCATCATGGCCTGGTATAAATGAGCCGGATCCCATCATGGCCGGGTATGAATTAGCCGGATCCCATAATTACCGGGTATGAATTAGCCAGATCCCATCATGGCCTGGTATAAATGAGCCGGATCCCATCATGGCCTGGTATAAATTAGCCGGATCCCATCATTGCCTGGTATAAATGAGCCGGATCCAATCATGGCCGGGTATGAATTAGCCGGGTATGAATTAGCCAGATCCCATCATGGCCTGGTATAAATGAGCCGGATCCCATCATGGCCTGGTATAAATTAGCCGGATCCCATCATGGCCTGGTATAAATGAGCCGGATCCCATCATGGCCGGGTATGAATTAGCCGGATCCCATAATTACCGGGTATGAATTAGCCAGATCCCATCATGGCCTGGTATAAATGAGCCGGATCCCATCATGGCCGGGTATAAATTAGCCGGATCCCATCATGGCCTGGTATAAATGAGCCGGGTCCCATCATGGCCGGGTATGAATTAGCAGGATCCCATAATTACCGGGTATGAATTAGCCAGATCCCATCATGGCCTGGTATAAATGAGCCGGATCCCATCATGGCCGGGTATGAATTAGCCGGATCCCATAAATACCAGTTATGAATTAGCCAGATCCCATCATGGTCGGGTATGATTTAGCCAGATCACATCATGGCCGGGTATGATTTAGCCAGATCACATCATGGCTGGGTATGATTTAGCCGGATCCCATCATGGCCGGATATTTTCTTGATCTTGACTGGTTGTTTTGTTTTTCATAAAAGGAACTACATCAAGTCAGCAAATGTGTGATAAAATTTTAAATGACTACAATTCATATTGGCTCTAGGTGTAATATCTTGATATTTTTACTGTCAAACTTCGACATCATTTTGATTTCTCTGTGTACTTATATAATATCATGTAAACTAGGATTTTTTCCCTGTGTACGTAAAACTCTGATATTTCCAATTGTATTTACATAAACTCTGATATTTCCCTGTGTATTTACATGATATTGCATAAGCTTGTATATTTCCCTGTGTTCTTACATGCTATTACATTAAACTCTTAATATTTTCTAGATGTGGGAGAAGGGTATAGAACTGTGTAAGGAGGTGGCACAGCTGTACGAGAATGAACTGTTTGACTTTGAAAAACTCAGCTGGATTCTGGTAAGTCGGGTCTCCAGTTGTGACTTGTTTTTTCCACATTACCTCTTACAGGAAAAGTCATGACAATTTATTACAAATGGATCAATGAGTGAGATTATTCTTATAATCTGTTATATTCGTTTAAAGTAAAATGACAAAACAGATTGATGTTTGCTCCAATGTTACCATTGTATTTTATATATATTTATACTCAAAATGAAAAAAGAATGCACAGGTATTTTTGTGCAAACAAATCATAATTTTTTATTTTGCCTAATGGGTTATTATCCGATAATATAAATTGTCATTAGTATGGCCGACTAGCGCTATTGAATCAATACCATGGCAAGCATGTTAACAAAACTACTTGTGCACAGTTACCCAAGTGACAATTTATACAATGGTTCACATTTTAAGAATTTCCCGACTATCACCTTACACATACAGACTACTCTGAATATATTGAAATGTGAACAACAATGCCACAGCTACGCCAACATGAACATGAACGTACTAAAGTGTTACTGCTTCAAGAAATGTTGCAAGTGCATGTTGCAAGACCGCTGCATATTCGATACTGACTTGATTGTGGAATTTAATGATAGTGTTCAATGGCCCTGTAGCGGTAACAGTTAATATTTTTTTATGAAATTCTCTGGATTATCACCAATTAATTATAGTATGAAATGGAAATTTTATTGTTTTCAATTTTAAATCTAGGTAAGTAACAGAACCATCAAAACTATAGCTGTGCATTTCTTTTTTCTATCAGTATTGTATGTTGGTAAACTAAATTAGAAAATGACCTAAATCCTTCACATCTTAAATGACCTTCTTTTTTAAAAAGTATTTATATATTCATTTGCTTGCTGTCTTGAAATTGTAAACAGTGATATAATATAACTGTTTAGAATGAATAAAATTATATTCTTACCGGTACCTTCAAGTGTGTTTCTTTAAAAAAATGTAATTTCAGAAACGACAAGCAGGATTATTTGAATGTATAATGAAGGAACTGAGACCGGATCCAGAATATTTCAGGGTAGGGTACTTCGGCAAGGGATTTCCATCTTTCCTACAGGTAAAATTTCAGTTTCACATGTTACTGTCACTCTATAATAGTCTGCTGTATGAACAGTTACCTTTTCTGATCTCAAATTATATTTGATTTAAAAATCACCTCTGTCTGGTTGGCCAGACTAATTTTATTGTATCGAAATTCAATGGTAAAAAAAAAAATACAATCTAAAAGATAAGTTTTACTGTATTTTCAGAACAAGGTGTTTATTTACCGGGGTAAAGAATATGAAAGACTCCAGGACTTCAACGGACGTATGCAAACTCTGTTTCCAAATGCTGAGGTTTGTATCAAAATATAACAGATTAATGTTGAAGTTGAACTGGTATCGTTGTGTCTTCAACTAGAAACAAGAAAATTTCATCAATCCTAACTATACCTGAATTTATATTTACAAGTTGTCATAATGATGCCATATCTGTATGAGACAGTACTTCCTTAATGTTGAGCTGGGTCCAGTTAGCTCAGTTAGTAGTTTTCCTGGCTATTGATCCAGGAGTCATGAGTCTGAATCTCCAGAGGGTCACAGTCTCTGTGACGATTTATATACAACATTGTGTCTCATTGTCATTTATCTCTCATCCATTTCTGATTCAAGTGGAAAAGGTGTTCTTACTTGCAAAGATTGTTGTGCTTCGAGTATTGGTTAACCTTCCAATCCTAGGAAACAGTGGTTCGGTTAACTGATCGTCTCAGTAGCCCTCAATGGCATAAAAATGATGCTAAATATTTTTAGTGTTGTAACACTGAATTATCATGCTATAGACACATGTTGTGAAGCCAACTCACAATCTCTTGTATGTGAAACAAACCCTCTAGTGATACACCACTGTTGCACTATATATTTAGAAAAGTCTGTAATCCTTGATTTGAAGTTGAGGGTCCTCCAGTGGCCCAGTGGTCTAAGGCGCCGTCTCAAGATCACTTACCTCTCACTGCTAAGTAATCCTTTATTTGAAGATATCAACAGTTTTGAATTTGTATTACTGATGAGTATATCATTTATATTTTCAAATTAATAATGTCCTTCTCTTTGTCTATTTCCAGTTGATGAAAACATTGTCTGCTCCATCAGACGAAATTAAAGAATCTCCAAAACAATGTATCCTTCATATTTGTAGCAAGCACCTGTAAGTGGTGAAACCTAACATCAACTTTCAAAAACTGGCATCTGTTTTGTGTTGATTTTGTGTTGGTTCCCTGTAAAACCACAGTTTGCTCACCACTGTGTAGCTGGGTTCAAACCCAACTCTGTCACAAAACTGTACTGGGGCATGTGAAACATTTTGTCTGTTATTTGCAGAAGCACAGGGGTTCTATTTGGGTTCATTGTGAGATCTTCCTCAATCCATGAAACTGGTTACTAAGTATAACCTGTATTATAGTGTTTAACATAATACCGCTTAACAGATTATCATAATAAATCCTTAACCCTTTGCTCCATAAGCATTTTCTTGGACTCTTCCAAATTGAAATCATTAATTCACCACATATCAGCAATGGGTGAATTATGTTTATATTAACTGACAGAGTGGAAAGCAGTGCAGGAAGTGTTCAGATTGCTCGTTATGAGCAATCTGAACTCTTCCTGCACTGTTTTCAAAGGCCTTCTGTGATTGTTGCGGGAAAACGTGTATCTATGGAGCAAAGGGTTTAACTCGGGTTGGAAGTGTAGTGAATAGACCACTCATGCCAGAGGTTGCATGTTAGATCCCCAGCTCAATGCTTCTCATGTAACACTCAGTGCTGGTTCTTTCCAGGAAGTGGACTCGAGAGTGATTTATAGAAGCTTTGAGCACAGAAAATTATCATAGTGAATCCTTAACTCAGGGTGATAGTGTAGTTGATAGAATGTTGGCCTTATGTCTCTCTTATAACAACACGGTATAGGTTCTTCCCAGGAAGCGACCTCGAGAGCAGTTTAATAAACTTGAAGCTTTCTTCGCATCTAAGCTAAAATAGATTGGTATAAACTTAATCCTTAACTAACACGTGCAGGTCTCCAGATAAACGCTGTCACTCCTGTAATGGAGATGCACCAGAAGTTCAACAACAAACAAGTTAGTGAGAAAATACTCAAGTAAGTAGTCACAGATCATCTCATGTTATGTTTACCATGTGAATACTGTACTGTAAGTTTATACTGTACTGTTAGCTGATACTGTACTGTAAGCTACAGATCATCTCATGTAATGTTTACTATGTTAATATTATACTGTTAGCTTATACTGTACTGTTAATATGGTACTGTTAGCTAATACTGTACTGTTAACTAATAGTGTACTGTTAGCTAATACCATACTGTTAGCTAATACTGTACTGTTAACTAATACTGTACTGTTAGCAAATACTGTACTGTTAACAAATACTGTACTGTTAACTATTACTGTACTGTTAGCTGATACTACAAACACGTACCTCAGAAATCTATGTATGATATATTACATTCATAGTTTTAGACTGCAAAACACCGATTCATTCATGATTTGATGTGTACACATGAATAAAAATACTTTTGTCTGTAGTCTGGTACTTACATTTAATTTATCTTACTAATTTATGTACAATTTTTCATGTAAGGTCTTTGATAATAATTTTGGTTTTTTCTATTAAGCTTTAAACACAGTAAGGTACATGTACTGGAATGTATCTCTTGTACTCATCACATGAATGTTGACTAATACTTAAAAGAATTTATTTGATGTTCAAAATTATTGACAAGTCTATATTTGTTAATGAATAAAATTTTCTCTTATTTATATATATATACATGTACTGTGTAAATTTTGCAGGTACTACAACTTCAATGAAGTGCAATTATTCACATATTCTAGAAGAATAGATGAGGGTGGTAGTGATATCACAGTAAGTATTTATAATTGATTTAATTAAAACTTATTTTTTATCATTGGTTGAGAATTAATTTCTTCCAATTTGCACAGCCGGGCCCAGGTAACTCAGTTGGTGTGTCTGACTCTGTCCAGAGGTCATGAGTCACAAAATCACAACCTGGCCACAGTATCCATGATGATTGATATACGACATTGTGTCTCACTGTCATTCATCTCTCACCACTTAATAAAGTGAGAGAGTTATCAGTTACTTGAGATGGGTGTGGTAGAGTATTGGTTAACCTTTCAGGACCCCAAGAAAATATGGTGATGTTAACTGGTTGTCTATTAGTCCATGATGGCATGATGCTTAATATTCAAACCATTTTGCACAGATTATTGGTATAACTGAATCAAAGGGGTTTGATGCCATGATTAAACATTGTAGGCTATAATTATGTGGTATTTAGATTTAGTGTCTATAATTATGTGCTATTTAGATTTAGTGGCTATATTTATGTGCTATTTAGATTTAGTGTCGCCTGTGAAGCTTGGTGAACTATTTACGGATTGCTTTGTCAGTTGTCACTTGTCATGGACACCATTGTTAGTCTCACTTTTGTTTGCATTGGATAACATTAGTTTCTTTTGAGATATTTTGATGGAACTTTGTGCAGAGGTACCCAGTCTGAAAAGAAGGCATATTGAAGGAAGATTTTAGTCTCAGTGTGACAAGAACCAACCATCCTTTCACAAGTAATTGACCTAGCTTTAAAGCAAGTGTGGATAAAGGGCCTTGTTCCAGACACAACCATTGGTCCTGGTGAGAAATCAAACCCACTGATCTTTGGTCTGGCTTGCCGTCGTTGGATCTTATTCCAATCCATTGACCATGGACTTGATACCTACAATTCTTTTACACTTATAAAACTTGCATGTCCTGTCAAGGTTTATGAACGAATGTTTTGAAAAAGTCGCCTTATTGTGGATTATATTAAGAGTCAACAGAATTGCAAAGATACTGACGATAATTTTTTTGTTATCACAGAATGTATTAATTGGCAAAGTCAAAAACATGTATAATTCAACTGAATTGCAAAGATACTGATTGAATAGAGATTATACTCATTTTGAAGACATCTTTTAAAATGTATTAATTTTTATTATCACAGAATGTATGGCAAGAAAAGACAAATATGACAACATCATCTTCACTTCCTGGGATTTTGTGCTGGTTCCCTGTTACACAAACCATAGTGGTGAGTTTGAGTACCAGCTAATGCTGATTTTATTATGAATTGTTACAAATACATTGTTTATCATTATACATGTGTTTACATGTTTGTTATCCATAAATTATGAAAAAGTACCTTTTTTTCAAGTGGTATTCTCTCATACAAACTATATATATAAAACCTATATAAGCTTCTTTGGCCTGTAGATCTGTAAGAAACTATCAATCCAGGGGTCGTTGGTTTGAATCCTTGTGAAGCCATGGTTTCTGTGATGATAGATATACGACATTGCATCTCATTGTCATTCATCTGATGGGGTGTGTCCAAGTACTGGTCAACCTTCCGGGTTCCCAGGAAAGAGTGATTAGTTTAATTGTTCTTCTGTTAGCTCTCGATGGCATTAGACTAGGCACTAAATATTCAAACAAATAAACATACAAATTTTACCTGCCAGGGTAGAGATGCTTGTGGCATAAATCATGTCTTCTTCCACAGTACTGATAAGCTGTGTAACTTGTTTTATAATCATTGTAAAATAAATCAGTAAATAACTGCAAATGATCTGCAAAATAATACAGTTTCTACTTTAACTGTTAACTTGGTCAGATTTTGACAAATTTACTTAAATGCTCTCTTAAGAAATATAATGCAATTTGAATTTGTTTTAAAAAACTACAGAATTAGATGTAATTTGGAAATTTAGGATGTCAACATATGATTTGGACAAGGGACAAATTTCCTTAAACATAATTTGTTTTGGAGTTTTTTGTTGTTGTTGTTGTATGGTGTTTAGCGTCGCTTTCAACAATTTTACAGTCATATTGCGACGGTGTCTACTTGAGACGGTATTCTAAGCGCTGTCACACTGGAGTATCATGCCGCAGACACATGGTATGATACCCCACCCTGTCACATTATACTGACACCGGGCCGACCAGACCTAGAACTCTTCCTCTAAATGCTGAGCGTGAAGCGAGGAAGCTTCTAGTACCATTTTTAAAGTCTTTGGTATGACCTGGCTGGGGATTGAGAGCTAGATGTAGCGTCAAAATAATAATGTCAGCATATCATTTGATTACATCTTTTTACCCAAGTGAGATACGGATAAGAATATCTTTCACACCACATGCCCATGATATTCTTTTCCACTCGGCGAGAAATTATAATGTAATATTTGTACAGTGGTTGTCTTTGGTTTCAGTACAAAGTGAGTCCCATCGAGACAGCCATAGAGACATTAGACTCCACAAACAAGAAGCTCAATTCTGCCATAGAACACCAAGTGACCGAGGAGAAAGCCAAGGTGGACCAGTTGGGTATGTTCTGATATTTGTATATTCAGTACTGATAATTATAATGTATGTAACAGTTTCTAATGTGTTCAATATTTAGTAATGTTAAGCACAACTGGTCAAAGGCTAGAAAGGTTTTTGCATTTGCACATTGGGGTCCCCAACTTTTTCAGGAAAAGTGGAGGAAATTGTAGATAACTTGTCTATTATATCTACTTTGTTCAGTTACATACATTTAATACTATAATGCAGTCTTACATCTATTTACTTAAGTGAAAATGAGTGTAATATGTTTCAATAATCATCGCATACATGAACTAACATATCAATTTAAAGATAAATGAACATTAAATTAATGTTTATCACATTACTTAAGTAAAAAGGTTGCATTTGCCATTTATTTTTCATACCAACTTCAACAGGAGCCAAAAAAAATGGGTTTATCAAATTGCTATAAATAGCATTATGCATATACTAGTTTCCATCAGTCATTGTATGACATCAATGTCTATCAATTGGATATTTGGTGGAATTTGACTTAGATCAGCATTATATGTATGAGAGGTAAGATCAATGCAAAAAACATGTCCTGGGTTTATTATATTCTTACACCAGTAAGGTAATTTTCAGTGAAAATTATAAAAATAAATCATACATCTATCAAGTTAGGTGAAAAATGTTTCAAAATTTCAATTAAACCTCATAATATATGTGTAAGTATTTGTTTGCCTGTTGTCAGGTATATGTGTATGTATTTATTTGCCTGTTGTCTGGTATATGTGTAAGTATTTGTTTGCCTGTTGTCAGGTATATGTTTAAGTATTTGTTTGCCTCTTGTCAGGTATATGTGTAAGTATATGGTAAGTATTTGTTTGCCTCTTGTCAGGTATATGTTAATTGTTTGCCTGTGTCAGGTATATGTTTAAGTATTTGTTTGCCTCTTGTCAGGTATATGTGTAAGTATTTGTTTGATTGTTGTCAGGTATATGTTTAAGTATTTGTTTGCCTCTAGTCAGGTATATATGTAAGTATTTGTTTGATTGTTGTCAGGTATATGTTTAAGTATTTGTTTGCCTCTAGTCAGGTATATATGTAAGTATTTGTTTGCCTGTTGTCAGGTATATGTGTAAGTATTTGTTTGCCTCTTGTCAGGTATATGTGTAAGTATTTGTTTGCCTGTTGTCTGGTATATGTGTAAGTATTTGTTTGCCTGTTGTCAGGTGTATGTTTAAGTATTTGTTTGCCTCTTGTCAGGTATATATGTAAGTATTTGTTTGATTGTTGTCAGGTATATGTGTAAGTATTTGTTTGATTGTTGTCAGGTATGCTGCTGAATGGTATTGTGGATGCCGCGGTACAGGGCGGAGTCTCCAACTGGAAACACTTCTATGCTGATGACTTCGCTACAAATGATAAAGATCGGCAGTTTGCCAATCAGCTTAAAGAACTCACCAAAGCTCAGGTAAACTCTAGTCCCTAGATTACATTGTGTACATTTTTAACTCAATTATTCTATGAAATGGGGAGTTTTTTTTTACTTCCCCTGGGCGTTGGTGTCCTACCTACGTTAAAGATTTTGTGCAAGTTGTTCGTAAGTGGGACTAGCTTGCAGTTATATGTATGGAACTTGGCATAAGTGTGCATGCTTATACTCTGAGGTAGTATGTAATACACTGGGCTCCTAAATTCAAAATGAAGGTAATACTGCAATATAAAAAGGTATTATTTTGTCTTAAACTTTGTGACAAAGTTTGGTGCAAGTTGTTCAGTACATTACAACTTTTGGGTTCAGTATCTTACTCACTTTGGAGCCCAAAACTGTTATTGGGTATTTCTATGAACCATTGTAAAATGTTTCGAGATTGATATATTTTGGCTTAGAACAAAGTACAATATGGGATGGGAAATACCTTGTATTATTGTTTGAATGTTCCTAGCCCCATTGTCTCCCATGCCTACTTTGGCACCTGCCTGAGCATCACCCTCCCATCCTCACCCACACCATTTGTTTTATCACTTTGTATTAAAATTCTCTGTTCTATTCCAACTTATTTTGAATGGCCATCTGAAACACATAGGTTCATCTCTTAAGAGACAGCGTTCATCCTCGTTTTGTGAATTTTCATAAAATATTAAGAAAGTTATCTGCAAAATTGTTACCTGAGAGGGCACTTTTCCTCCAATTTTTTTACACCACTCCATACCATAAGATCACATGGGTACATTCTACACACTACCCATAATACAGCTATTAATTTTGAAAATGGCAGAAAATTGTATGATAGATGGCTCCAGACAATGCCAGAATTATTTACTTGTTATATGTATTATTATTTAAATTCAGCATTATCGTTACAACAGTAACTAGCTAGCTTCTGTATATTGTGAGTGGGATTATTGTCTTCACCATTTGTTTACATGAGCATTTTCTGGTTTCAGTCTGTTTTACTTAAAGATGCAATGTGGATACATAAACGCAAGGTGGCGGAGAGTTTGAAACCGTTTCATGCTCACATGGAACAGCGGTTCGCTGATTGGCTAAATATGATCGAGAGTGAATACAAGCTGAAGGTATAAAAACTCTGCTTGTCCATTCAGCCTTATCTTGATAAGCAAGTTGATGCATTTAAAAGGAGAATATTGAATCAGTAATTCAGATAATCATCAGGGTCCTCAGTGGCCATGTGGTCTAAGGCACTGTCTCAAGATCACTTAACTTTCATTGCTAAGGCTATTATATTATAAGTATGGCAGTTCTACACATATTCATTCTGAGGTCTTCCTCCAACTGGATAAGCCATACATGTATATAAACTGAAATGTGTTGAAAATGACATTAAACCCCATTCACATTATCATTTAAAAATATGTCACCAAATTTATTGATCGATTGAATATTTAGCGTCATTTTTATGCCATCGAGTACTAACAGACGATCAGTTAACCTAACCATTGTTTCCTGGAATTAACTAGTACTCGAGCACACCCCATCTCCACAAGTAACTTGTCACCAAAAGATGAAAGTGATTATGATTATTTAGTACTAGTATATAAAGATAAACAGAATAAAAATAATACTAATAAGATCTTTATTTTAAGAAGGTAACTTATTAAGAGCATACAACAGTATAAAACTTATCTACCTTTTAATCAAAATTAGAACTATACAAACATAGAAGAAATGGTAAGTACAATTGAACAAACGAAAAAGAAAACTATATACATGTTATAAATGAGCAAACACCTGCTTAAGCTTCTTATATTTAACTGTTATACAATTATATTCTATAGTTACTTTAAAATGCAGGTTAAGAAAATGATAAACATACATGTATGTGTTCAGGAATATAATTCCAAAGATCTGTGCCTACATAAGTAATTTAACTTTTTAAAACTTCAGTTTTTAATTGAATGTGTGCAATATCTTTATCTGTTTAGGCTTAAGAGTGTGATTAACTTAATCATACAAGATGTCTGAATAAAGAGTCTGTATTTTCAGGTAAAAGACAAGACGTCAAATTCGAGCACATTAAAGCGTTACCAGTCTATGTCGGTGGTGAGTCTGGACCGTCTTAGTAACATGATGCCTACTAGTCCGTCACAAGGGTAAGTTATTGCTGAACATTGCCTCTGTAAATAGCATATATTGTATTAACCCAATGTATTAGGACACCCTATATTTTGGGACATCATTTTTATGCCCCCCAAAAAAATGTATGGGTGGCATATAGTAATCGCAGTGTCCGTCCGTCCGTCCGTCTTTCCGTCCGGTATTTCGTTTCTGGCCTGTAACTTTGTCATGCATAGATGGATTTTGTTGATACTTGCAACAAATTATCAACAGAACATGACGATGTGTCGCGAGTAGGACCCACACCCATACCTCAAAGGTCAAGGTCACAATTTGAGTTTGTAAGACAACACTTTGAGTTTATGTGAGATTTCATTTCTGGCCTGTAACTTTGTCATGCATAGATGAATTTTAATGATACTTGCTACAAATGATCAACATAACATCATGACATGCTTGGGGGGGGGGGGGGGGGGGGGGGGGGGGGGGCATGTGACACTTAACAGTGATATTTCTTGTTCTTTCAGGAAATAATTATTTTTGTCAATAATAAAACTTGGGACACATTCTAATTTAAAAAAAAAATGGATATGTTTTTGTGCCTAAGGACTACTATAAACTTTATCTATAAATGTGTCTTATAGTTAATTGGATACAGTGAATAGTCGTAACTATAAAGTGCAGATAACTGAGAAGTGAGCATAATTGAAAAATGTGCAAATGTACACAATGGAAATCTCAACTTTCATTCATGAATGTTTTTGTGAATAATGTATTTGTCATTTAATAATTTCTTGAATGGAATAGGGAAAATGCACACAATTGGTGTCATTTTAAACATATTTTTTCTTTTCATTTAAATACATTGACATTATATTTTAAAGGGTAACCAAAATGCTATTTTTTTTTATATTATTTGAATAAAATCGATTGGTGGTTTATAAAAATGGTTTTGTTTTCATGAAATTCGCTCTTGTTTATCAGTAAATCACGGAAACAATAACGCACATTACACCTCTCATGGTAATACACGAAAGAATTAACGGAGTTACCCGAACGAGGTCCCCAATGACGTCATACCCATAACGCGATCTAATTCAAGATGGCTTCAATGGGCGAAAACATTTCACGAGAGTTATTTTAATGGGGATATCGACGTTAGTGACATTTTATTGGACTTATCTGGCTCAAGCAGTGATGAAGAACAGGAAACCATGGATTATGGCATTCAACCATACCAGTTAGAACCGGTGGTACTCGATGGAGAAACAGATTATTTACAATAATAATTAAGGACTACCTTTACTACTAATAATAAATAATTTCTACCATAAATATAATTAATACAACTACTACATATTTGTTATTAGATCTATTGTTATGAATAATTAATAACAATAATAGATAGTGGTAGTTTTAATTATACTAATTGTAGGTCTAGTAACAATTTATCCGTTAATATAACAGTAAAAATAGAAATGACTTATTATTATTCTATTATGTGTTCTTCCATTACCATGCTAAAATTTTACCTATGAAAAAAGAAAACAAACTCGTTTTATAACTTTCCCTTCTTGCGCATTATTAAAAAGAATCTCTGTGCTATATGTTTACATGTAGATCTACATGTATGTAAATAAATTGCTTCTGTCATCAGATCAGGCTTCTGTTTCACCAACATTTAACTTAAATACTTAAAAACTTAACTAAGTTTTGACTGGTTATTTATCTATTATATAATCAATATCAATGACACCATATGCAGTTTTACTGGAACCAGTCTAAAATCATGATCACATGGCTGCTTTTCTTATATTTAAGTTTTTAAGTATTTAAGTATATGTTGGTGAAACAGGAGCCTGATCAGAAAAGTCAAAGTTAGAATCGGACATAAATTCAAAATTTATCTAAATCGGTAATGCGTATAATATTTATAAATGAACTAAAACGGGATCTTTCACAGACGAACAGATAATTAAAAAATAATTACTTTATTATAATGACCAGCAGACATCATGCTGATCTGTGACACCATATGGTTTTATTGCCCCCTTGATGGTATAAAAATTCCGGTCACAGGTGTCAGCTGTAAAAACAAATCAGTATTGTCGCATATTGGCGCGTGCATTTGATTAGTCCATATACCCCAGGACAAATATCACGGCTTTGATAAATTACCGAGCTGTAAACTGACATGATTTACGACACCCCGTCCCCAACTTATAACCTCCCAAGGCAATAACGGTAAGCCACATTAGCGCACCGCACAGGATCCTATCCCAGTAATCGCAATTAAAACAAACATTGATTTATTACGGTGCCAATTATCACAACCGGCACGCATGATTTTTCAAAAATATAAAAATAGATCGGTGTACATTTTCGGAAAATAGAATTGACTTAGATCTTTCTAGAAAATTCCATGACCTCGCGTGATCACAGGCATGGGTATTTACGTTTGGACGCTATTTTCAAATGTAACCTATAGTGTCATGCATAATATTGCTGCACAGACTGCTATGCCACGCGAATATAAACAACTGGTTCTTGAAAAATAAATGTATAAATATATAATATATATTTTGCGGTTGAAAATGGGGAGATTTTAATTATTCCCGCTTAAATCTGGACAATTCAATGACTTCGCGTGATCACTGATTAATTGAAATGTATTGTTTTAGCGATTGAAATTGTGGAGATTTGTGTTATTCCCGCGTATCAAGAGTGTCACAATTTCAATCCATGCACTTTCCAACAAGTTACTGTTAGGAGATTTATGCAAACTAACACTGTCATTACATTTTTATTTCCAACAATTTCTGATCGAATACTGTTTTCCCACATTGACGTGTGTAAGAGCTTAATTGTGGATTTCTTATAACCATAAACAAGCAGAGCGATGCGATCAGCCATGTTTGTTTACAGCAAGTGACATGATGACAGGTTGGCGCGATATTTTAATCGGCTATTCTGATTGGTTGGCCCCCGGTGACGTCATTTCGCCATATATGGAATGGCGAATTTATTTCCGGTGCCGATAAGATTTTACTTGTATAACTGTGCTATATGGCAACTGGTGCTGGTGCGCACTGGCGGATTATATTAAGAATACCAATTTGAATTGATTAAGCAAAAATTATTTTTGCATTAAAGTTACCCTTTAATATCTCCTGAAGATTTGCACAGCAGTGAAACTGGTTGAGTGTATTTACATGACATTGGAAACTTTATGTGAGAAATAAGTGGAATTTCTGTTTTCCCAATATATGTATACACATACATATATACACACTCGGGTACCATTATAATGCAGATCTAGGGGTCCTCAAAATGAAACCGCAATATACGTGAACATCATTATAGAGATAATTTACCTTGTCATAGTTTGCTATTCACACCTATTAGTCTGTTAGACTCGGCTGAGTGGTTATGTTTGCTTTGTAATGTGATATAACATGTATTTGCGTACAACAGATACACTAAGATACATGTATGTATAAAATTAATAAAAAAGGAAAAACATTCGTGTTTTGATAGAACTAAAATTGAGAGACATTGCTGCGTAGCTCGGATGAAAAAAACAGTTTCTTAGGTAAAAACTCACTTATAATAAAATTTGCAAATGGCTTCCGCATTTTGCATATGTCAGCATGTAGTGAATCACTCTGATTATTACAAACTGTTTATGATTAATGCTGGCACGAATCATTCAATTAAACTTACCTTTAAACCACCATGATGTAAGGCTTAAAACAGTTTGTTCTAAACAAGGTCAATGTGTGAGTAGAAGATGAGTGGTGGTCTAATCAAAACAGGGCGACGATATATTGTTTGGTTGTCTTTTTGTTATTTCATCATTCACTCGGTATGTTAGGTTTTTATCTTGACAATTCCGGTATTATTCATACATAAAATTATTGAAGTAATAATACAGTGGAAGAGTCCAGGACCTGGGCCCATGATTTGATTGCGGTGAATGCCCACCAGTACCACCATCATCTTGTTTCCGTGAGCAAGACACTTTATTCACTTGTGCTTATAACTGCTTTTGCCCAGAAAGATGTTAACTGTTATTTGTTATAAATTGTAAGATCTTGTGTCACAATGGTTCCCATTGCATTAATTATAATAAATCAGATCTGGTTCCTGTTTCACCAACATGTACTTAAAAGCTACCATGTGATCATGACTTTAGATTGGTTCCAGTAAAACTGCATATGGTTTTATTGATATTGATTATATAATAGATAAATAACCAGACAAAATTAAGTTTTTAAGTAAATATTGGTGAAACAAAGCCAGGACATGAGAGTTGCAGTTTATTATATGAATTTACCGATACTAAATCTCCAAAACAGAAATGACCGTCAGCACAATGTCATTGTTATACTGTATACTTGTCTTTCTCTCCCATGCCTATGACCAGGAGGCGGACTTTGTTAGCCAGAAGGTATCTCCCCACACACGCACATGCTGTTGTATTGTCTATACTCATGCAACTGTTTCAGGCTTCCACACATTTATAACTGTGTTGTGTTTGGATTTGTTTGTGCAGATCATGATCATATAATTGTAGTTTTATACCATCCATCATCACCTTGGTGTAAGGGAAGTCTTATTGCTTACATAATGCACATGCAATTAGACCTCTTTTGCACCGAAGTGACATCATTTCATCATCAACCTATTTATTTGGTCTGACAGTCAGCAGTTCAAGAAGTTGGGATAAATAGTCATTTTGCACTCATTTGGTGAATGTAAAAGCTTTGGTTCTTATCCTTAGAGTGTACATTACAGGATCATAGATTTGAACAAAAATGAAGTATTTATTGCTAAACTATCATACCTGATACAGAGAATTACAAAACAGAAACCTTATTCCCCTAAATAAATCGCTCTCGGACATAAGGGGGATGTTTATTTGGGTCCAAAACTTTTTTTTAAATGTGCTACAAACATAAAGTAATTTTCTGACACAAATTAGTAGGGCGGGGGTAAGGGAGGGTGGTGTTTTTCGGGGAATACAGTATGATTGTGTTGTGGTCACATTGATGGTATCGATTAATATCTTTAAAAATACATCTATGGGTAATGTATCAAATCTGATATGACATTAATGAAAAACGACAAAACTTTTTTACCTTGTTTTTCAATTGTATTCCAACAATTTCATCACTTTAAAACACAAATAAACACAACAGTCGCTTTCAACATATTGAACTTATACAAATGATAGCAAATCTGGGGTAAAAATATTCGATATTTAAAAACTTATATTTTTAAAGTTATTAAATATATTTGCCATCAATGAATTGTCTTCTTGAAGTACTTAGATCAAACAAAATAAACAACATGGGAGATTCATGGAAAACTAAATGCAACATGTTTTTCAATTTAAGAGAATTTTGATTATGAGTTTTGATTTGTTTATAATTTCCAGATTTTTAAGTAAAATAAAGTAAATGATCTTCAAATCCTACCATACATTTTTTTTAGACAATCTTTCAATGGGAATTGCCTGCTGAAGTAATTATCAAATACTCCATCTGATGTTTACATTATAAACTACAACTTATATTGCATTTACTAAAAAGCTTGTTTACATTATTAACTACACCCTATATCAGGGATTTTTAAAAGCCTTTACAAAATTTTTGTTTCCAGTGCATGAAGGAATAGTGGGGAGGTTTATGATTGGTTGGCACATCTCAAATTCAGCTTTTTAATATAAGAAGCTAATCAATTGTGGTTTATTATTCACTTGCTAGTCAGCCCTTGTTTCACTAAACATCTCGACTCAAATACATAAAATGCTATAACTTTAACATTGATCTTCTTGAATGCCATCCTTCATTGTTGGTAAAGATTTGTTCTGACTTCCGTTCTTTGTGTTCACTTAATGTAAATAAGTTCAAGATATAAATTTTAGAAATTGAGATTTTTTAGTTAAGGAGAATCTCAACTTCAGATGTTTAGTCAAACAGTGTTATTTTGCAGTGTGTCATTTCTTTAATTCTTAAATAATTAGAAAATATTTTATTCCTTTGCATCAACATTTACATCGTGAAACATTTATGTGTAATCGTATATGTATTTTGATTTAGGAAAAAAAGAATAGATTTCTGAATATTATTGATAACGTTTTAAAAAAAAAGAATATGCCAAACTTTCATGTCTATAATTAGTAAGTGGGGTGGTAGTGAAGTGGATATAGTGTTGGCCACTCAGGCCAGATATTGCACCAGTTGGCCTCTCATAAAACATTACTCCGAACTACCAAGGAAGCAGACTCATTTAAGAGTGATTCATATCAGCTCTGAGCTTTCTTTATAATTTATTTTACCTTGATTGCAAAGAAGCTCAAAGCTTATATGAACCACTCTCGGTCTGCTTCCTGGGTAGAACCAGTATTGAGTGTGTTTTTTTTAGAGACATCATGTTGAGCTAGGAATCAAACCTACATCCTGCGTGAGTGACTAACACTATCCACTACACTACCGCTTTGCTTGTTAACTTAGTCAATATGTATAATACTGGATACATTTGATTGATAATTATGTCATTAGAGCTAATTAGATTTTTTAAATAGATTTTGGAACCTGAGTCTTGTTTACAAGCTCAAATTTGAATGTAGGTCCAGTAAAATTAATGCTCTTTAATACTCAAAACCAGTCTAGATCTTGTTGCTATATGTTTTTGTATACATTTGTAGAGCCGGCGGTGGAAGCATGAACAGCGTGTATGCCACACCTACAACAACTGCCACAACTAACCCGACCGTTAAAGTGACCTCCAGTCGTTCACAGTCAGTCTGGGTGAGGAATGACAAGGGAGACAAATCTACACCGACAAAGGGACAGCAATCTAAGGTTAATCGTAAATTCATCAAACGGGCGTCTCAAATTAGCACAGCCAGTAGTTCAGATTCACCTGATTCTAACCGGAACTCGCTTGAAAACCCCATTGAGTTAAATGAACAGGCATGTATTGTGGTTTTGTTTGGTTGCTAATTATAACATTTTATTTTGTGTTTTATTATGTTTGTTTTGGACTTTTTTACAAATGCACTCAATTATTATTAAAAAATGTGATGAAAGTTAATTTTTTCAAACAACCTTAAAATTAACTTTTATTTTAGGAGTATAATTATTTGCCTTGGTACACTTTAATAAAACATTTCCCATTTAAAAGAAAAGGAAAAACAAATTGCATATTGTACCATTTTTGGTGCCATAAAGTATAGGATCTAACTCAGAATGAGGTACCCCTCATACAGCCTATGAAGAAATTGTACATATATTCTCCCTTAGCAATTTACTCCCTTTGGAATCCTGCATATATGACAATACATAAATATTATGGATATTATTATCTAATAATTGGGTGCATCATTCACTTAACCTTGTTCACCAGATCAGACAGTCTCTATCTTGTACCCAAACTGATTGAAGCTTTTAATTTTACTTTCAGAGATATGATTGAAAAAAAAGATGATGTGTGAAATCACTACAAAGTTATAAGCTCAGAGCCTTAAATAAAAGAAGAAAATCTTCTGTCTTCAAAATAATTTGTGTAATAATGTTTAAGCAATTCCACTTGTCTTAAAAGATAGTTAGTTATTCCACTTATCTTAAAAGCTAATTAGTTTTTATGTCTGGTGAACAGGATTCATTTTGCTTTATTAATCAGTTTAAATTCACAGAAACTTGCAGATTTAACAACACACTTTTGATCATCATGATAAATTCTATACCTTCCTTTGATATAACTGTTAGTATTCTAAGAAATGGTAATGTTGAATCTGATTTTGATTTTTGCTTTAATCTTGAAAGGTACATAATGTATTCCCTAAACAATTTTGCTGTGATACAAGGTGATTGTAAGAAAAACCCAATGATACCATGCCCAGTTATTGCAGTCATTAGCGCGTCTGACTATCATTGAGAGTGCATGAGTTTGAATCCCCATCAGCCACAGTCTCTGTGATGATTGATATACTCATTGTCATTCATTTCTCACGGTTGTTTTTTTGTGGGAAACTTATCAGTTACTTGCAGAGAAAGGTGTGCTCAAGTACTGGTCCACATTCCAGGATTCCAAACTCTTATGAAAACAAAATCAGTCAAACCTGTGAAAGTGGTCACCTCAATCAGATTCTTTGTTAATTGAAGTATGAATCAACTCGGGTGAAATGTGACTTAATTTCATGTCATGTTACCATAATGTTTATTTATAGCTGTATTTTGTTGTGTTCACTTATTTTAATGTTTTTTTGTTGATCGATTAAGGAGCAAAAAAATGTTTTCTTTGCTTCCTTCAGTTTTATTTTGATTGGAATATACTTTAAAATTTATTTGTAAAGCTTGTTTTCACTTGTAATATATAATGAGAGTAAGATAGCAAACTGAAGAGGAGCAAAGCTTTCTAAACACATTCATAAGATGGCTAAACCAGTCCATCTAATTATTTCTCCCTTAAACAGCTTGGCCAACATAAAGAAAGTATCAGTATATTGTAACTTGCTGACATTTTTAAGCTTGCAAATTTTAAAGATAATTTATTTGCAGCTCTGAATAAAAGAAAACTGTATTTTGCTTAAAATTAATTAGAATAATTTTTGAGCAGGTTTTAGAGAAAAGAATCTTATAGAATGTTAAAGAATGAATCCTTCAGTTTATTTTCCCTTCAATATTGCTGAGGATTGTTGGTAAAAGGATGATAATCTGCACTACAGCAATTTCTTTTATTTTTAGCTTGAAGTTTTGAAAAAGATCTTTTTAACTGAATATAGGCAAAATTATAACCCTTTTTATTTTTAAAAAGTCATTTGGTAAGCTTGTTTTATGATTATATTACAATACATCCGATTATACATCAGACTGTTCAAGGTCACAACATCTTGCGAAAAGTGCCATTATGGTACAGGATTTATTAAGTAGTCCCCCATGACAGCTCTTGCTTTAGGTTATCTAATAGCTGCCTGGTTAGATTAGTCGGTAGTATGTCTATGAAATCAGAAATCGTGAGTTTGAATCCCTGTCCCATTACAGTTTCCGTGATGACATTACATCTCATTGTCATTCATCTCTCACCACTGATTCAAGTGGGAAAATTATCAGTCTCTTGCAGAGATGGGTCTGCTCGAGTACTGGTTAACCTTCCAAGATCCCAGGAAAGAGTGGCCAGGTTTAATGATTATGTGTTAGCCCGTGATGATTCTGAATATTCAAACAAAACAAACAAAAAAGTGAGCCTGGCTCTGTACCGAGAGGTAATCTTACATAAGGCAAGTTAATTTTTAATATGAATTTAGTCACTCTGTCCCAGGTGTTGATGTTTTGCATGCAGCTTCTAATGCTTTACTAAAATTGTTCAGAAGGTGTCTCTGAAATTACTGTTACTTACACACTTCCAGTCGCCAACATGTTGCATTGAAACTACCAGATCAAAAAGGTCTTCTGGTAGAATGGTTCCAAATACTTTTATTTAGTACATAATAGGAATATAACAGGGATATGGCATCTGGTATAAAGTCTGTAATCATGTCTTATTGTTACAAAGAGTAAAAACTCTATGACAAAAGTGTCAAAACAAAATGGCAGTGAAAACGATATGCTACAGGTAGTCAAAACACAGATCTGTTATATATTGTTATTCAAATTGTATTGAAGCATCCACATCAGATAGCGTTGCACGGAGATAAAGACCCGGGTTGCTTTCATTAACATATTTAAGTATATTATGTAAATATTCAAAAACTTAAATCTGTGATTTTAGACTGGCTTCAGAAAAAAATAGCAAATGATTTCATTGACATTAATTAAAAAATGTTTACATAACCAGCCAAACTTTAAGTTAAGTTTTTAAGTAAATAAGTAAAACTTTAAGAAAAATGTTGGTGAAACATGGCAGCCCATTTTCATATAGTTAATAAAAGCTTCACTTAAGTGGAAATTTACCTAATTTTTCACATCAGCTTCTATGGTGTCATACTTTTTATTTAAAATTACATGGATGGTCAACATATTTGATCTCATTGTAGCTTGCAATGAAAATATAAACATATTAATTCCATAAAGAATAATAAACTAAAATTTTAAATTCTGAGTGAGTTGAGTGAATTGATTTACTTTATAAGTATGGCTCTAGTTACTGATTCTCGCTCATGCTGAACTCACCTGTGCCAAAGACTCAAGATGCATTGTTTAGATCCAGCATCTGCTGATGTATCTTTCAAAAAGTAATAACAAGGGCAGATTTTGAGTCATGGCACATGTTAGTTCTTTACCTGTGGTGTTTGTTACACTTACCTTGAATAATGCAATGTTTAATTTGTTGAGTACTTTCAGATAACGCCACGACGTCCACCACGACCTGACCTTGACAAGGAGCGTCGTAATAGTCAGAGACTGAGTGCACAACAGTTTCCGATGCAGCACTCTGTTTTACAAGGTCAACACAGCTCCAGCATGCTGAATCTTCCCACTTCCCTGTCATCCTTTGTATCCCATATATCAAAAGGCATGTTCTATATACCCGCTCTCTCATCACCTGTATGTGTCTGTTTCTCCATCAAATCTGTCATTCATATACCACAAGCAGGGCTTCTAAAATTCCAAAATGCAAATCGGTCCAAGGTTTTTATTGTCGTAAGAATCACACAACTGTACATTATTATAACCAACATCATGTATTCTCATTTGAATGAATCAGTTTCAATCAATTTCACGCAAAAAATAGATTCAGGATGTAAACCGGAAGTATTGTACATACCGGATATAGCCTCGGTTCGTCTCGAGTTGATTGCACATTCAATGCTTTGAACATTGCCAAAAGTACTTTTTATTGAATGTGACAATTAAACAGACTTGCCAATAGCAGTATCATTCTCGCTTAACTATATATGAATATATGTAAATTTGCATACAACCACTTTCAACTCTGTCACCTATTATATTATTATCAATTCTTTAAAAATGTTTGCATCTAATGGAAGATATTTAAAATGGAATATAATACTTATTGATGAAATCCTATTTAAGTGAACACAAACAAACTGCATTGAATGAAACAACACGTTGGCTGTCCTCTCTTTGATGACTGTGACGTTGATGATGCCCAGATATGTATTATGTGGACAACTATTTTTCCAAACGTTATGGCTGGCGCAAACAATTCCGGTCGGACATCAAAATAAAATCAGTCTAGATTTGATCACTTCCCTTAATTAATGTCATTAATGTTATAATTAAAGCAATTGTTAAAAAAACTCAAACAAACAAGTTATACTGGTGTTTTTTATTAAATATTTTAATGACGCAAGCAGTTTTCGGTCCGAAAGTCCCAGCTTTGACCACTTGAAAAAAAAACCGACACAAGCAAACAAGTTAACACATTACGGCAAGCGGAATATCAAAGAAATTACCGAAGCAAAACCGTTTTGATGAATCGATATGGGTTGCTGATCACACATCGAAGGCATGTTATGCAACGATAGATTCTTCCGAAAAACTCCCCTATTATCTGTAATGGCTTAGTCAAAATTGACCTCCTTTCGCAAAGCGGGTGACAAAACAATTGAATGTTATTGCCACATGGCGTATTTCACAGCTTAGTACAGCATGATAACGGTTATTTATACGAATGATAGAAAATTTTGAACCAATTTTTTATTAAATTTTAAAATTAAAACCGGTTTTGAACAATAGAAATCGGTCCAAAAACCGAAAAACCGGTGATTTTAGAAGCCCTGACCACAAGGCATGCCATTCTGATCATATGCATGTCTGTCTGTGTATCCATTCATCTGTCTCTCATGTACACACAAGGCAGTTCTCTATGCCCTCACAATGAGCATGTGTGATTCAGTATTATATCATTTATTTATCATATACACAACCCATGTTTCCTTTACCCTCATTATGAGCATATGTGTGTGTCTGTATATGTTTTCATCTATCTCTTACATACACAAGCCATGTTTTCTATGCTCTTATTATCATTATGAAATATGTGTCATTTAAACATTTATTATTGGTTTTGCTAGGAAATTATATATTTATTCTCCAGCCGGCTGGTGTCTGGCATAAAAGATTACTAAAAAAACTATAAAGCTAGGTTTGTGAAACTTTGCCTATGGATAGAGAGCAATAAGGAGATTTTATTTTTTCAGTAGGACAAAAATTGTGGTTGCCATGATAAAATTGCTAAAATATCCTTGATCCTGTGTTGACACAAAAAGTATCCAAGCTACGTTTGTGAAACTTAGCATGTGGGTAGAGGGCAAAAACGAGATCATGCACATCATTTTATTATCTTTTCAGTCTGACAGAATTTGTGGTTGCTTTGGAAACAAACTTGGTAAATGGGTCATTTTATGTATTGCTTGCAATACTCCATTGTAGATAGATAGATTTATTTTGTATTGGTGATGTACAGACATGGTTTAAGCATGATGCATAATTTGTATAAATACACCCACTTGAAGTTATGGACCATGCCATGCACATCAATACAAAAGATTATACAAAAAAGGGGGAAAGTGATTTTAAGTGTATTGTCTGTCTCTCATATACACAAGGAGTGTTTTCTAAACCTAATTATGTCCTGAAAAAAGTCAAAATTTGATTGATAATATTCAAAAGACAAAACATAGTTTTGTTATGGAAACTGTTCAACTCAGTTATAATTATTAGTTTATATTTATTGACATAATTAACAGTTTATCAACTGTTGAAAATGTGTTTAAACATGGGTTCAACACAATGCAAAAACAGTGATGCCATCAATTTCTGTGTAGCTACAAGATAAAGCTTCCCTGTTGATAAAGCACGAGTTTATCATACCCTTACTTTGTTATGTAGAATAATACATGTATATGATCAATATATATTATCTGCTCTTCAACTGGTGCATGACTTTCCGTTTGTAGACATTTATTAGACAAATCGTGTTATAAAATATTTAGAGATATCACATGCAACTCATAATGTTACTATATTACTATATTTTTGGTAAAATAATTTTGTTCAAGTGTTTTAATTTCCCATTATTTAATTATATGTCATTTGTCACAAAGATTTGGCCCATTTATGTAATGAATCTCTGAAGTTAGGTGTTATTGATTTGTAAGGCCCAAAAGTGTATACCAGTAATACATAAGGTTACAGTGAGTGTTAAGTTTTACAGTATCAAAAAGAAAGTCATATTCTTTCAACTATTACTTGTGAAAAGATGCAGACAAATAATTTTTTAGTTACCCATATTTATCCATAATTTCATTTTCTTTTCTATTTGTGTCTATAGAAAATGGAGACCAGGATGAAGATACTGCCCCACCTCCTATCCCAGAGAAGCAATCAACTGGGGATAAAGTCACCACTAACTCACACACTGATCCTCCCCCAATACCGTCGCGTTCATCTTCCCTCTTCCCTAAAACTCCTCGGAAGTCAAAGGTGGGTTTCTTCGATAAATGGATGCATCGCAGCTCCATCTCTCACACCAGTCCTCCTCAGTTGAACACGCAAAAAACAGAGTCCAATGTTGAGCTTAACCCTCCAAAGTCATGATGTTGATGCTCAGTGTCAATGTGGAACAGATTTAGTATTTTATGATAACCGCAACTCGCACATTAATGATGTAACCTGAAGATTTCTGTGTTGTATGAATTTTCAACTTTACCAATACTGGCTTTGTTCAGAAAATAGGAGAACAATATGGTTGATACAGACCATTTTATTTACAGTTCAGGAACAAAAAGAAGAGATTTTTTTTTTTCAAATTTAATTCATTAAACTTTCCAATCAAAATGAATTATAAAATATGTAGCTGACAAAAAGGGGAACTAAATAGTAATGCTATTAAAGAGACCGTCAGTCTGAAACGAGTAAGTAACAAGCCAAAGTGAAATGACTTCTTAACAAGGTAAAAATGAAATGACCTGGTAACCTAGACAATAATGAAATGACTTTGTAAGAAGATAAGAATGAAATGATTTAGTAACAAGATAATAATGAAATGTCTAAGTAACAAGATAATAATGAAATTACTAAGTAACAAGTCAAAGTGAAATGACTAAGTGACAAGGTAAAAATGAAATGACCTGGTAACCTAGACAATAATGAAATGACTTAGTAACAATATAAGAATGAAATGACTTAATAACAAGACAATAATGAAATAAACTCGTCACAAGGCAGAAAAGAAATGACCTTGTGTACTAGACAATATTGAAATTACTTAGTAACAAAATATAATGAAATAGCCTGGCTCCTGTTTCACCAACATATACTTAAACATTTATGCATGATTTTAGACTGGTTCCAGTTAAAGTGCATATGGTTTCATTGATATTTATTATATAATAGATAAATAACCAGCTGAAACTTAGTTAAGTATTTAAGCAAAATGTTAGTGAAACAGAAGGCTGGTAACCTAGACTATAATGAACTGACTTAGTAATCTAGACAATATTGAAATGACTTAGTAATCTAGACAGTAATGAAATGACTTGGTAACCTAGACAATAATGAAATGACTTAGTAATCTAGACAATATTGAAATTACTTAGTGACCTGGACAATAATGAAATGACTTGGTAACCTAGACAATAATGAAATTACTTAGTAATCTAGACAATAATGAAATTACTTAGTAATCTAGACAATAATGAAATTACTTAGTAATCTAGATAATAATGGAATGACTTGGTAACCTAGACAATAATGAAATTACTTAGTAATCTAGATAATAATGGAATGACTTGGTAACCTAGACAATAATGAAATTACTTAGTAATCTAGATAATAATGAAATGACTTGGTAACCTAGACAATAATGAAATTACTTAGTAACCTAGACAATAATGAAATGACTTAGTAATCTAGACAATAATGAAATTACTTAGTAATCTAGATAATAATGGAATGACTTGGTAACCTAGACAATAATGAAATTACTTAGTAATCTAGATAATAATGGAATGACTTGGTAACCTAGACAATAATGAAATTACTTAGTAATCTAGATAATAATGAAATGACTTGGTAACCTAGACAATAATGAAATTACTTAGTAACCTAGACAATAATGAAATGACTTAGTAATCTAGACAATAATGAAATTACTTAGTAATCTAGATAATAATGGAATGACTTGGTAACCTAGACAATAATGAAATTACTTAGTAATCTAGATAATAATGGAATGACTTGGTAACCTAGACAATAATGAAATTACTTAGTAATCTAGATAATAATGGAATGACTTGGTAATCTAGATAATAATGGAATGACTTGGTAACTTAGACAATAATAAAATGACTTGGTAACCTAGACAATAATGAAATGACTGGGTAATGTATTTATAGAAATAAGAATGTTCAGATAATTGAATGTTGGAAATTATCTGATGGTGTTCTTTAAAACTTCATTAGTTACCATGGATACCTCTACATGGATACCTTTTCATTTATTTCCAGATAATGATTCTATTCAGAACATATGTTATAATTGGATCTTTGGTAATTAACAGAACGGCATAATCAGAACGAGAAAAGTTTTTGTGTACTCCCTGTTTGAGTCTTTAATTTGGTCTTTAATTTGGCCTATTTATGAAAATAAAAAATAAATAAATGAAACTTCTGCAGAAATTTGAAAATGACATCACTCAAAGAAACAAATACGATCAAGATTGAAGGAGTCTATAGATATAGATATTTTTTTAATGATAATAAAATGTGTTACATCAAAATTCCATTTTATATGTCTTAAGTTTTAATTTGTTAGTTTGCCATACATTCATTCCTTAAGTGGACCAGAACTACATAGCTAATTTCACTTTTCCTAACTAACTAATTATGGTTCTGTCTAATTTAAATGAAATTTCATTATTTCTTTTTTGTTACTTAAATACATTGATTAAAATCATTACTGATAAACATGAAATTAATTTATAACAAAATATTTAAAGTTGTCATTACATCATTTGATTATGTCCATCTAATTATAGATAACATGGGACATATACCTATCTTCTTCATTTTAACTTAAGTCCATCTTGCATGACTAATCTTCAATAATGTAATTAAAGCTATTCAGTCAATTTCTGTCATAAAACTTAACTGTATGTTTAAATTTGACCAATCATCTATAGAAAATACAATGTAATTGCTTGCATACTATATCTGTTATTTGGCCCAGGTCACATATTTCTGTCTCGCCCTAGGGTTGAGATACATTTCTCCTACTGTGACTGGAGGGTGTGGTCAAGTAGTTGAGCATCAAACCCGTGATTGGAGGGTTGTGGGTTCGATCCTCTGGCATGGCTTTGTGTGGTGTCCTTGAGCAAGACACCTTTTCAGCATATGTTTAGTATTGGTTCTACCCAGGAAGACTGAGCGTGAATTGTCTATTCTGAAAGAACTTGTTTCACAATCAAAGTAAAATAAAAAACAAAATCACTGTGACTTTAATTTTTTCTATGTACTTGGTATGCAAGGAAAAGAATCATTCATTTTTCAGACTTATTTTCAGTTTGGATTGAGCATTCCTTCCCTCAGGTTAACTGTTTGGGTGATAACTTGGCAAAGCCTTTTTTTCACTAAAACAGTTTTCCCTGGGGATGGAATTTTCCATCCAGACCTGGAACCCGTCTAAGATAATCTTTCAAACTTGGCATGTTCATAAGATGAACTTGTTCCCCTTTAGCATGTGCATTTATCACTGTAAACAATTCTAGTCTTGCAGGTATACAGCTAATATGTATTTGCTGTAAAGAACTGTGCTTTTTTTTTTTATCATAAATGAAATAAATAAATATATGTATGTATGTATATCTCTCGACTCAATCTTGCATTAGTTTGCCTTAAGATATATTTGCTAGAAAATGGAAACTTTCTCTAATGTTCCATTCTTCCAATGAAGCGAATATTAAAATAAATATTCTAGTCAATTTATCATTTCCTGCTGAGGATGTAGGGTGGAACTTAACTCATTTTACAGATTTTAATCGGGGAAAGTTTGCCAACAGGGCATGGTTCTGTTGAGATTCATTTGTAAATATCTGAAGTCCGCTTCTTATGAAACTGGCTGACATAAAAAATAACAGAAAAAAATTAAATGAACAGGAATTTTAATACGCAAAAATGTGTTGTGTGTTACATTTCATAGTGTGCAGAATTTTTCATCACTTCCCATCTGACTGGTCATTTTGCTATACAGATTCCTTGTGAATAAATGTTTGTATGAAGGCACATGGTTTGATTAGGAAGATATTGGTCATATTGAAACAAATGCACATTTTACAAAGGAATTACAGATAAGAATGTTCTTAAATTTTTTTGATTATATTCAGGAAAGTGAACAATTTTTTCCCTTCTGGTTGTAAGAAACAATATTAACATTTTAGAGTTTTTGCGTACCATACTTGCCTATGCTTTTACTAATAAAAAAACACATACAAGCAAAATCAAAGTAAAAATAGGGGAGATGAGGAATATACTTATCAAATTGCTTAGTGGTGCTCAGTGTCCAGTGGTAGAGCAATAAACCTAGAATCTGGGGGTCATGGGTTTGTTCCTCATCTGAAGCTTTGTGTTGTGTCTTTGAGCAAGACAGTTTATCAACATATGGTTAGTACTGGTTATACCCAGGGAGACTTCCAGCATAATTCACTAATTGTATGAACTTGTTTCACAATCAATGTAAAATAAACAAGTTTAAACCACAGAATTGCTAAAAGATTTCATAAGATATGAGAAAGAGACAAACATCTTAACCAATTCAAACCATGTATCTTATTTCCTGACCTCCATTTATCACACTCAGCATGCTTATATATCCAGAATCTAACTCTCTCCTTCTGTTTTATTTACAGCCTCTCCCAAACGGAGCCGAGGACGCAGATATCACCAATATCGCGCCTCCGATATTACCTGATAAACTCACGCCTAGCAAGTCTTTTGAAAGTGAACACATATGAGTTGTGTTCAATATAATGAAAACAAGTGCTTCTTGTTCACTTGTTCACCAGTTCGCTTTAAAATAATGAATAGGAATTTGAAATACATTGTACAATGTTGTTTTATACCGGGTTACTACGGAAACCGAAACATCGGGATCATTTGTACTGAAATTAAAACAAAATATGGAGACATAAAAACTCAACGTGATGAGACAATGTTTCTGTCAATATTGATAATAGAATAAGTTAACTGGTACCACAGGTTACTGGCACCACAGGTTTACTGGTACCATATTTTATAATGATGTGTGATCGGGGAAAAGACTGTAAATGAAAATGGGTTAAATACTCTGTTCAAAGTATGTTAACGTGTCGGCAAAGTGTCGTAACCGTTAAATGTTCAGTTCAGGATTTGTATACAACATGAATACTGGAATTAAGTTTATAAAATGATCCATAACTTTATATGCAGTAAAGACGAATATCATGTCTATCGTCAACAAGTGTGGGTGGCTGGTTACCCCCAGTACTTGGACTCTGACGTGAGATTTGGCATATGCTGCAAGTTCTATTTAATGATGCAACAGTGGTGTAAGCTAATTAAAGCTTGTTTAAGATTTTTTTTCAATATATGGCGCACTTTAAGTAGAGTTGTTGTAAACCATTTTGTACAGATTCTGATAAAAAAACAATCCGGTGATTTTCCAAAAATTGCCTTATTAATTAAAATTGGAATTTGTTATTTGAGTTGTTTTTATAAATTAAATTACATACTTGTTACAATACAATGACTTAAAAGCATGTGATAACCTTAAATTTGTGTAGTAATTTTTTTTTGCACAGTGCTTTGATATGAACATTTTAGATGCCAGTAATATTTTTTTGCTGGAATTACGAATTCTTTACAAGGCGTTAAAACAATATGTTTGTACATTAACCTACATTATTTATGTTGTCAGTTATTGTCAATTTCATAAAAAGAATAAAAAAATCATGGCTGTTGCTTTGTATCACATGAATTATGCTATAATCTTCTGTCTCACCATAACTAAAACTACTGCTGCCTAACAGTTCAGTTGTTTCAGATGTAATATTGCAGGCATTATACATTGTTATCTTCTGTTTGCTTTATACATTTATTTCTTTAGATATTAACCTTTTCTGAGTTTCCAATGGTTAGGGGAAAACAGTTGGTTTATTTTTCAGTCAGTTATTTTAAACATGGCCATTGAAAATTGAGAATTTTGAAGAAAAAAATCAGAGAAAAATTGAAAAACTTAAAATTGTATGGCCAGACTGATTATTCATAGTCTTGCATGTGCTCTTGATGCGAACTAAAAAAATCAGATTTTGTAATGTGACAAGAATTTTAACTTGGTATCACTTTTATAAGAAATCTAATCATCATATTCATCCAAAGGAACAAAATATGTTTAAGTGTCTGAAAAGTTCACAACTACCAACTGCCAGTAGTTAAAGGAGCAAAATTGCAGAAATTTGTGGCAGAGTAATTATTTAAGAATTTCAGTATTTAAAGCGTTCATGAAATAATGCGTATTTACAGAATTTCTACACAAGATAAATTTAATCAATAAAATTGACTTTTGAAATCATTGACGGATGGAAGCCAATAATAAGAAGTGACGTTCGGCATTCAAATAACTGCAAAAACTTTATAGGTTTTGGCACAGCATTAAAAAAAATCAGAATTTCAATAAATAAGTTTCTGTTAATACATGTTATATTTCATTGATAATGGAAGCTTGTATAAATGCATACCTAGTCAATGCATTTATTAAACTTTGTTATCAAGGGAAAAGGGCATTTTGAAAAGGAATAGTTTTAGTGGAAAGTCGGGGAAATGGCTCCTTTTTGGGAATTTTATAGTTTCTTGTCTTATTGGATCAGGTGTAACAACTACTGCAGTCTGAATCTCTTCTATAGTGATATGTAAACTTGGTCTTGAAAAATAAATATAACTTTTTATTTTATCATCTTTTTTCTATATGTGTAACTTTTTTGTCTTCCTTTCAAAATCATAAATATAATGACAATCAAGTTGATGCAGATTTGTCCTGTTTGCCAAACTACTGTAACTATTGCTATCCGTAGTTTAAAGGACACACATCAATATTGGCATGACACTATCAGTTTTTATAAAAACTGTTAATAATTAATTCTCCATATGGTATAACTTGGATTAATATCTCCATATGTTATTACTTGGATTAATAGCTCCATATGGTATAACTTGGATTAATATCTCCATATGGTATTACTTGGATTAATATCAATGTGCTATAACATTGATTAATATCTCTATATGGTATTGCTTGTATTAATATCTCCATGTGGTATTACTTGGATTTTAATATCTCCATATGGTATAACTTGGATATTAATATCCATATGGTATTATTTCGATTAATATCTCCATGTGGTATTACTTGGATTTTAATATCTCCATATGGTATAACTTGGATATTAATATCCATATGGTATTATTTCGATTAATATCTCCATGTGGTATTACTTGGATTTCAATATCTCCATATGGTATTACTTGGATATTAATATCCATATGGTATTACTTCGATTATTATCTCCATATGGTATTACTTCGATTAATATCTCCATATGGTATAACTTGGATTAATATCTCCATATGGTATTACTTGGATTTTAATATCTCCATATGGTACTACTTGGCTTTTAATATCTCCATATGGTTATATGCTCATAGGTGTTAAGGTTAGTGTGGTGTGTGAACATAAGTTAATTAAATTTCAACAAGTAAACAGAAAGTGATAAATTCACACTGGACCTTTAATTGGTAATGCATTATTATATCAAACTCATGACTGAATAAAAAAACCTAACCCTAACCATGTGTGAGAGAGTCAGTGTGGGCATTTTGTTTTGTGAAAAAGATTTCTACATCAGGTACATAGCATGTTTACTGAAATATTTTATGTAATGATTATGCTGTTTTTGTCATTGTGTTACAATGAAGAGCCCCAATGGTCGAAAGGTTTATGACGAATGAATCTCATTGATGTACCGGATAATTTACTCTTAATGTATTGTTCACATGATATAATTTGCTGGCAACGTGTTGTAGTATAATTAACATTGATTAAAGAATTAATGAGTAACCAGTCAAATCAAATGAAGTTTGTAATTATATAAGTAGGACTTGTTTTGCTCTTATTCCACAAACAAGGCATAAAGAGTTAATTTCAGAAACTCATAAAATTATTGGTTAACCATAATTATTTTTTTTATTGATGTAAGTGAAGTTATTTATTTTTATGTGTTTTAAGTGGCATTATAGTACATGAAACCAATCGTCAGTGCATATTTTTTTTATTTTTATAGAAAGTTGTATTTGTTGCCTGTTTGACTTGTTACAATAAACTCCAGGTATGTTCTGTGCTGTTTTATTTTTTCTTGATTTAAAACAAATATAAAGATTTTGTAAGTTTTATATAAAAATATGCTGGTAACTGGTGCATGAATTCTTATTCAAATTGATAACTTTATGTATATAATGTTCCTGTGAATTTTGTACTTGGTGTTGTTGACGCTGATGGTATTGTTAAGATTGGTTGGGGTGGCATGGATGGATGTTGTCCCAGGGACATGGCCATTTGTTATTTCTTTCTAGATGTATTGTATGGAAACTAGGACTAGGAACACGTAGTTATCACTATGGGAACAGGGACTGGCATTGGGAAGATTAGTTAAAACCAATTGGGAGATGGACATGAATTGGGAAATCGGAGCATGTTTTAACCCCAATTGGAACTGAAATTTCATTAAAATGAAACAAAATTTGGATATAAAATAGGAATTATGCTCCCTTCAACAGGAGATGCATATAAAAGGTTATTAGAAATGCTCTTTTCAATAGGAGTTGCACATATAGTGGGAATTAGAAATGCTCCATCCAACAGGAGGTGCACATATAATGGAAATTAGAAATGCTCCCTCCAACAAGAGTTGCACATATAATGGGAATTAGAAATGCTCCCTCCAACAAGAGTTGCACATATAATGGGAATTAGAAATACTTCCTCCAACAGGAGTTGCACATATAATGGAAATTAGAAATGCTCCCTTCAACAAGAGTTGCACATATAATGGAAATTAGAAATGCTCCCTCCAACAAGAGTTGCACCTATAATGGGAATTAGAAATGCTCCCTCCAACAAGAGTTGCACATATAATGGAAATTAGAAATGCTCCCTACAACAGGAGTTGCACATATAATGGGAATAAGAAATACTCCCTCCAACAGGAGTTGCACATATAATGGAAATTAGAAATGCTCCCTCCAACAAGAGTTGCACATATAATGGGAATTAGAAATGCTCCCTCCAACAAGAGTTGCACATATAGTGGGAATTAGAAATGCTCCCTTCAACAAGAGCTGCACATATAATGGGAATTAGAAATGCTCTCTCCAACAGGAGTTGCACATATAATGGGAATTAGAAATGCTCTCTCCAACAGGAGTTGCACATATAATCGGAATTAGAAATGCTCCCTCCAACAAGAGTTGCACATATAATGGGAATTAGAAATGCTCCCTCCAACAAGAGTTGCACAAATTATGAGAATTAGAAATACGCCCTCCAACAGGAGTTGTACATATTATGGGAATTAGATTGCTCTCTCCAACAGGAGTTGCACATAAAATGAGAATTAGAAATGCTCCCACCAACAGGAGTTGCACATATAATGGGAATTTGAAATGCTTTCGCAACTAGGAGTTGCAGATGTAATGAAAATTAGAAATACTCCTTTCAACAGGATTTGCACATGTAATGAAAATTAGAAATACTCCCTCCAACAGGAGTTGCACATGTAAAGAGAATCAGAATTGTTTCTCTCATTATACCTGGTACAACAATTGGGAAGAAGGAACACAACTTTTATCTAATTTGGAGTGCAAATTTTAATTGACATTAGGCTCTTGCTTTGTTCATCATTGTTAGATATATCATTTGTAATGTTTTAATAATCAATATAATACCATTCCCACCTAATATAACCTAAGCACAGTTTTTGAACTCTTTAACAAAACTGGCAACATGTATTGTTAATTGGATATATATTATAACATTTGTATTAATTTGGATAGAGTTGGCCACTTTTATAGCAGGAATATTATTTTTTGACCAGACATTTGTATTTTTGATAATTTTTTAATTTGAAGAGTTGTTCAATTATTTTCCATATTATGCAAGTACACATATTTAATTGTTTTATAAATGCTTATTCATGTGTTTTTGATGAACTCTTGTCTAGTCAGTTTTATTACTTGTGTATAATTGGTGTTATAGATAGTACATAGTTCCTCTCCACGTAGATGTGAGCTTGGATCCACTTGTTTAACCCAGTCTATCCTGTGTCGTGTTGTTTAACCCTTTACGCAATAGATACACGTTATTTTTCTTAAGGATTGCCAAATGCAATTCATAATGTTTGGTTGTTTGTAAGAGTGTTAAGATCTCTATTGTTGTATGCTGTTCAACGTCGCTCTTAACAATTTTTCAGTTTCTGTAAACATATGATTTTAAGCCTTTACTCCATAAATACACGTTTTAATGCACCAATCACAGAAGGCCTTTGAAAACAGTGCAGGAAGAGTTCAGATTGCTCATAACAAGCAATCTGAACACTTCCTGCACTGTTTTCCACTCTGTCAGTTAATATAAACATAATCCAACCATTGCTGATACGTGGTGAATTAATGCCTTCAATATTAGAGGTGTCCAAAGGCGTCTTTATGAAGTAAAGGGTTAAACTGGTTAACAAATGAGTAGATTTGATAACCAAATATAACGTATGGATTGAATGGTCCAGTGGTAGAGCTGGGCCCAGGATCAGAGGATCACAGTTCGATTCTTTGCCACAGCTGTGTGTAAGGTTCTTGAGCAAGACACTTTACCTGCATTTGCTTAGTACTGGTTCTACACAGGAAGACTTCAAGCGTGATTTGTGAAAACTTGTTTCACAACCGATGTAAATAAATATGTTTAAAATGAGTAAAGTAGAGTAGAACTTCGATGACTCAAACCTGACGGGACTGGACAAGAGTTAAAAGTTGGTCGAGCCAAATATTGTTCAACATCATATCATACATGTACATGTATATACATCAAAATAGGATTTGAGCTGGGACAAGATAAGTGGATCAAGTTATATGTTGTGTTCCAGCCATCCATATTTGAGCCAATGAAGTTCTACTGTATATGATTTTTCATTCAGTAATTGGCTATTTTTTTATTATAATGTTTAAGTTACAGATATTTGCCAGCTTTTTATACTAAAAGGATGAACTAATATAACTTTCATTACTAATTGAAGAGAAACCAACATGACTAATTTTTTTTTTTTGATATCTGAAAAGCATCTGGGTACCATTAGTATGATACCAGTCAGGTCATAGTATGACTAGTAAACTTATCAACTTGAAATTCATCTCTTGCAGTCCATTGGAACCAAACTGTTTGAATACAATCTATTGCAGTCTGTTGGAACCAAACTGTTTGAATACAATCTCTTGCAGTCCATTGGAACCAAACTATTTGAATACAATCTCTTGCAGTCCGCTTGAACCAAACTGTTTGAATACAGTCTCTTGCAGTCCATTTGAAATGCTACTGCAGGTACATGGGTACAGAACTTGGGCACAACAAAAATACCAAACAATTGCTTGTAGTAAAGAACCAGAACCTACTTTAAATCTAATTTGATTGTGCTCAATAGGACAATATATGATTTTCACCATACATGCTCCTTAAATTCTGTAACTTGTTGCAAATATACAATCATGAACAAAATAAAATTATTAAATTTTTTAAAATATTTTCTCATGTGACATTGTCTAATATTCTTGGGTGATCATTTGCCTGTAATATGTCATTTTGAAAAAATACAACTGTGATATCTTTTCTTGAATACTTATCCTATTGATAAATTGTCAGAAAATGATTTTGATTCATTCTAGTAATTACCGTTAAATGCTTTATCGACCTAAACTTTAATATTAACAAATAAGATACATGCTACGTGTGAAATAATGCCTCGATATTAACAAATAGGGTACATTATAATGTATAATATGTGCAGAAACACCTCACTGTACATACAGTAAATGTATATATACAATATTGTAGTTGTCATACTACATGTATATGCTTGTTCACTCTATGCATGAATTTATTACTTATGTTGCATATGCCATATTATCTAATGTAAAATCATTTACATTGTGTTTGCCTTTTTTTATATAAAAAGTCTGTGCTCACATGTTTTATATTTATATATCAAAATTGTCTTTCTGTGTGTTGCCATAGAAACCAGTTCTGTCCAAGAGTGGCAATCAATGATGGTACTGTAACTGATCAATTTCTGACTTGACATCATGTCCTTTATTTGCTGTACATATTAACCATGTGCATTGAAAACAATATGCAAACAGTTGCAGCGTTTTCCTCTTAATAATTTTGTGTGTTCGATGTAGGGTATTCATTTTTACTCAGATTCATTCTGAGGTCTTCTTTGCCAATAAAACTGGATATGCCATATATGACCTGAAATGTGTCGGAAATGGCGGTAAACCCAATTAAAACAAAAAGGAAAAAAAGTCACTTTAGTATATACATAATTGTTGATAAGGTTGGCAATAAAACATTATTTTGATGATCATAGTGATTGGTATACTGCTGCTACGATTGCAATAAATGTCTAGTACAGAGAATGGAAGTCCTGGTCATCTTTAAAGCGTACTTATCTAAAAGATAAACATCTTTACACGTTATACTGAAAAAAGTTTTCAACAGGAAGTAGACATTAATTGGCCAACATACCTCCAATATGACAATGTTTAAAACACCAAACTATTTCGTTTCGATTAACTATTATAAAAATCTTGTCTTCGCTGTTTGTTGAATAAAAAACAAAACAAAAAAATTGAATACACCTTATACATAAATATGGAAATCTCCAAGGTAGTATGATTATTTGTTTCGACCAATGAGAAACTATCATCAAAATCCTGTTACAGGTTTTTTTAAAGAATAAATTGTCAAAGAATTTTAGAAAAGCAAGTGTTAAAGATGATCACTACTAAATTTATTTGAGATTATTGTTATAATAAACCCTAACTGGGTCTTGCCATTTCGATAATAAAAATAATAAATATAAAAAATATTTTGTACCTGTAGTCTGTTATATAAATTTGGTTTGGTCTAATATCTTGCATCCATCGTCAATGTTGACAACTTGTTTATTCTAGCTGATGCTGGCAAATATATTAAATTATCACTGACTTGGTCTAGCGCTATAACTGTGCATTCTTAACCCCCTTCCTTGGTCGAGACTTAAATGTTTGTCATACAATCTTATTTATTAACATGAATGCCCCCACCCCCTCTTCCATCAATATGTTTGTACAGATATAAATTTCATATCCTTCACATTCCTCGAGAAATTCAGTATTGTAAATGATTATTTTAGGATGTGTTAGTAATATATAAGAATAATGTAAAATTATGTTCCTTGTATACAACAATTAATTGAAAGCTTAATAGTTTGTATTTTATAATATTATTCTTTTATATGTTCTGCCAGCAATGTTCAAGCAAGCTTATGCAGGTACCGTTTGGTCTGCAATAATTAGAGAGTGTATTACAGAAACTTAGCAAGTCAAATGTTGCCTTATATTTCTTTTCTGTGTTTTAAGCCATAAATGCTTTACACTTACATTCCTTCAGTTTTTCTGAAACTTATTGTCTATAAGTCGCGTGTTGTCGTTCGTTGTGTCGAGAATATGCCTTGAAATTAATTTAACATTGACCCAATTATGCTGTATCCATGCATCATTTCATAGGTCCAAGTATATCCTCATTGTGGGTCCAGAATATTAATAATAGGGTCCAACTATACCTCATCTAGGTCCTGGGAGTGTGTAGGGTTTGCCATCATTCTTTTCAATTTCATGTAATGTTTGTTTGCTGGAGTGATATGGGAGTGATGACAAATATTTAACATTTTTACTGTAGCATGTCTTGGGATAAAAAATTATAGCTATTATTTCCTCTAGATTAGATCAAGGTAAGGGTTAGGGTTAGTCCATTAAACAGGATGAATCCATGGCCATTTCATGCAAAGCTGGGCCCAATTAGCCCATAACTATCAATCCTGGAATCATGAGTTTGAATCCCCAACCAATCACAGTCATCACATTACATCTCACAGTCGTTTGCCTCACTGTTGATTCAAGTTGAAAAGGGTTATAAGATACTTGTGGAGATGGATGTGCTTCCAGGAACAAGAAAGACTGATCATCATTTAGCCCTTGATGGCAAAAAAATGATGCTAAATATTTAAAAAAAATATAATTGGATATTGAATATAAACTAATTTGGTGGGCTAATCACTCTCAGGACTGAAACCCTAACGGTAAGGGTGACCACCACATCCTTCTTACAAGGCTGAAATGGGGAGTCATTATTACTGAAGAACGAGTGCAGTCGAAATGTATTGACAGTTGTTCAGTATTTCAGTTTATTGATGGAATTTGTAATAACAAAAAGATTTAGAGTTCAAAGACTTAAATTTGGAAAATAGCTGAATTTTAGTCCAGTTTGTGGTCCAAGATTATTGTAGTGAAAAAAAATACGAACTATAAATTTGATCAAATGACGTGTTTTTTTTTATACTTCTTCAGATTTTGTAAAGTTGCATATTTATATGTGAAGATTTATAAAATATCTGGATTAGATGAGGGTAGGTTACAAACCATATATTTTGAATCTGGAATAACATTAAATAGTTGTATTTTTATTATTATACTTTGTATTGTATCATATTGTTAAGCTATTGAACTTTTGTACTTGTCATGTTATTACATTTGATAAAATATTAAACTAAAAATAACTTAACTATGTTTTGTCATTATTTCTCAGGCCATTTTTATCTCTACTAGTTGTTACATGGTATTTAGTATTGCTTTCAACCATTTTTCAGTCATATTGCGACGGTGTCTACTTGAGACAGTATTCTGAACGCTGTCGCATAATACTGACACCAGGTCGCCCAGACCTAGAACTATCCTCTAAATGCCAAGCGCCTAGCAAGGAAGTTTCTAGTACCAATTTTCAAGTCTTTCCAGCCTGGGATCGAACCCACAACCTTCCATATGCAAGGCAGACACTTTACCACTAGACCATGCTGTGGTGTTGCTCTACTAGTAGTTTATACTAATTTATTTTAGTCCGATTACGATGAAAGTTTTATATGAACTGCTCTGGAGTCCACTTCCTGGGTAGAACCAGTATTGAGTGTTGTTTCATGAGAGTCATCGGGGTCAAGCGGGGGATTGAAGCCACAACCTCTGGCATTAGCTGCCAACACTCTATCCGTTACACTACCACCCTGCTCTACAAATGAAAGGTTCAGAAGATCATATGCCTGGTGCATTACCAATCTGTCATATTTTCATTTAAATTCATATAAAACATATCAATTATTTTTTTATTATTTTTTCTTAAGTCAGGTAAATTTGGTTGTCTAAGCTACTGTAGCCTTCTGTGTGTTGTGTCTGTATGTAATATTTTTTGTTTGTGAGAAAAATGTGTCTGACATTTCTGCTTGTTTTTTACATGAAACTTTACAGGAGTTTTGTACTTAATTTTAAATCGGTCTTTAAGAAATTTTAGATGTATTTAAAATTTGAAATGGCCACTACAGCTTAAAACTGAGATAAAACATTGGATAAAACTTACTAATGAAGAAATTAAGAGCTATTTACTACAATTCTTCAAATTGAAACAAATATAATGTAAGGGAAATAACTCTGTAAACCATAAATTGCTTATATATAAAAGGAGCAGAGGTCATAAGCTTAAGAGCTGCCCAAATTAATTTACAATGGTGACGATTTATGAGAACACAATACATGGGTTAGAGGGGACTTGTTTGGAAATGAAAAAAAAAATGACACCAATGTAGGGGGTACCAAATATTCAGTAATATCTTGAGTAAACAACCAATAAGATCAACATAAAGACTTACTGTAGGCAGGGAATTAGAGAGAAACTTCTATAGTTCCTTGATGTAGGATATGGAAATATACACTCGAGCTAAATCATTACTCAAGAGGGCAGCAATTCCTTTTAAAGGGAAACTTAATTTTAATTTTATTCCTACAATTTCATCACTTCAAAACACAAATTTAACAATTAATTGTGGTCGACAAACATTTGTATAATATACAATATCAAATTATATCAGATGATAAAATAATTATAATGTTATTTTATTTTTTATTTATTTAAAAAGCGGGAGTATACAATGTTTCTAACTACCAATTTAAATCATTGTTGGAACAGCGACTTTGTCCACATGTTGAGTAAGCGCGTACATTTCCATGGTGACCTAGGCTACGGTAAACACCACGTGAAACATAATATTCTAACCAACATCATGGCATCAATGAAATGCAAAATGGTACTTTTTACCACTACCCAAATGCAGCTGATTGAATGCAGTTTAACTAAATAGGTCACAGAGACCAGTTGTATGCAAGTATTTAAATATCTTTTTATTTTTATTTAAATCTACACCTCACTGAATTGAAATGATAAAGGGTTTTGAAGAGATATTCAAAACTTGCTTGGATGTTTGTTTTATTTGTATAAACAAGCAATTTCATACCACATAGTACACTCCATTGCAAAACTAAAAGCATCACTGAAAGTAATATAACTATATTTACCATATTGCAATTCTTATGGAGTGAACTACATACAGTACTCATGTGGAGTGAACTATTATAGTGATTGGGTGGAGTGAATTATATACAGGACTCATGTGGAGTGAATTACAGTACTCATGTGGAGTGAACTATGTACAGTTCTCATGTGGAATGAATTACAGTACCCATGTGGAGTGAGCTACAGTATGCATACTAAGTGAATTACAGTACTCATGTGGAGTGAATTACAGTACTCATGTCAAGTGAATTACAGTACTCGTGTTGAGTGAACTATGTACAGTACTCATGTGGAGTGAACTATGTACAGTTCTCATGTGGAGTGAATTACAGTACCCATGTGGAGTGAACTATGTTCAGTTCTCATGTGGAGTGAATTACAGTACCCATGTGGAGTGAACTACAGTATGCATACTAAGTGAATAACAGTACTCATGTGGAGTGAATTACAGTACTCATGTCAAGTGAATTACAGTACTCGTGTTGAGTGAACTATGTACAGTACTCATGTGGAGTAAACTATGTACAGTACTCATGTGGAGTAAATTACAGTACTTGTGCGGAGTGAACTAAGTACAGTACTCATTTGGAGTGAACTATGTACACATAACAGTACTTATGTGGAGAGAACTATGTACAGTACTTATGTGGAGTGAACTATGTACACATAACAGTACTTATGTGGAGAGAACTACTTACAGTACTTATGTGGAGAGAACTACTTATAGTACTTATGTGGAGAGAACTATGTACACATAACAGTACTTATGTGGAGATAACTATGTACAGTACTTATGTGGAGTGAACTATGTACAGTACTTATGTGGAATGAACTATGTACACATAACAGTACTTATGTGGAGATAACTATGTACAGTACTTATGTGGAGAGAACTATGTACATATAACAGTACTTATTTGGAGAGAACTATGTACAGTACTCATGTGGAGAGAAGTATGTACATGTAACAGTACTTATGTGGAGAGAACTATGTACAGTTCTTATGTGGAGAGAACTATGTACAGTACTTATGTGGAGAGAACTATGAACACGTAACAGTACTTATGTGGAGAGAACTATAAACAGTACTTATGTGGAGAGAACTATGTACACGTAACAGTACTTATGTGGAGAGAACTATGTACAGTTCTTATGTGGAATGAATTACAGTACTCATGTGGAGTGAACTATGTAATGTAACAGTACTTATGTGGAGAGAACTGTGTACAGTACTTATGTGGAGAGAACTATGCACAGTACTTATGTGGAGATAACTATGTAAAGTAATCATGTGGAGTGATTTATGTACATGTAACAGTATAATGTATGTGGAGAGAACTATGTACAGTACTTATGTGGAGAGAACTATATACACATAACAGTACTTATGTGGAGAGAACTATGTATAGTACTTATGTGGAGAGAACTATGTACACATAACAGTACTTATGTGGAGAGAACTATGTACAGTACTTATGTGGAGAGAACTATGTACACAGAACAGTACTTATGTGGAGAGAACTATGTACAGTACTTATGTGGAGAGAACTATGTACACATAACAGTACTTATGTGGAGAGAACTATGTATAGTACTTATGTGGAGAGAACTATGTACACATAACAGTACTTATGTGGAGAGAACTATGTACAGTACTTATGTGGAGAGAACTATGTACACAGAACAGTACTTATGTGGTGAGAACTATGTACAGTTCTCATGTGGAGTGAACTATGTACACGTAACAGTTCTTATGTGGAGTAAACTATCCATTTTAAAAATGATTTTATTTTCAAAACATTTATAGCTTTTTTTCCCCATGATATACTCTCTTGAAGCTTGACCTAAATGTGGATAAATCACTGCTTTAAGTAAATTCAGAGACATATAATTAAGTCATTGGTAAAATAGTCAACTATTAGAGAGTTAGAGTTAGGGTTTGGTTCTATACTAGTCCTTGATTATACACTATGCTTAATATAACCAACTGGTATCTTTAAAAAATAATTCAACGTGAATTAGTTCATTCATCGATCATTTTCATTCATACAGACTTACAATAATCAGCGATTTGTTTTTTTAAAAAATCATCTTTTCCAGCACGCCAAAATAACCAATTCAAAGTGCGAGGGTAAATAAAAACGTAAACTTGACTGAAACCCAAAACATAATCCCATTTGTATTTCACTCTCTAAAGTACAAACCTCAGTGTGACGGGAAAACTCATACGCAGAACTAGTCTGATTAAATAGGATTATTTTTTAAGATACTTCTCAGAGACATACAATATGTCGCACTGACGCAGAACATATTTTATTTGTTTTAAAAAGTGTTGTATTCAGAGACTTGCCATGCCAAAGATATCAACAGAAACATGACATATATCTACATTGAAATATATCAACATATATTAATAGATAAATCGTCTTACAAATTAGATCAACCAGACAATTATCACTACGATATGATTGTCCGGTCATTTGGCCCATTGAATTTGATTTGGGTTAATGAAACAGACAGACAAGTCGCCCGGATGACGAGGTAAAGCACGAGATAAAATGGCGAGAGTTTATCTGTTTATTACGAATTGTTGTTAAATTAACTCCACCAGACTTAGACACAACTGTTTAGTAAGTATATACTTTATCTAGTTGTAGAGTTATGTGTATAATTTCACTTGATATTTTGTCGAACGGTCTTAAAAATGCATTGAAGAACAAACAAAAATGTTTATGATGGTGTTACCAGTTTTCGATCACTTGAGAATTGCCGTTAAATATTTCATTGCAAAGCTGATGTTTGCACTAAATGTTTATATATAAGTTTAAAGAACTATTTACAGCACACATGTTATATTTTCAGGACCCCAATCTTTAGTGTTTTTTTTCTGTGAATTTATGCCTAAAACTTGAGTTTTTTTAACGTATATTTTTGTGCGCGAAATTCATTCATTTTTATCAAAAATTACATATGTGGGTAAATTGTTTTAATTATGAGCATCATAATGATGTTTAAAATTAAGACAGTGTATAATTAAGTAACTTACAACATCTAACAGGAAAAGAAGTTTCAAAAACAAATATTTTCTTTATTTATGGTGCCGTAAGTTGTAACCTGTTTTCGAGCGTCACCTGAAATCGATCACTTCCTATAATTACGAATATCGCGCACGCGTATTTCAACTTCCTACACTATTGGCAATATTTACAAACAGTATCCACGTGGTCATTGAATGCAAAGAAAAATATCAAAAATAATGCTTCCGATAGAAGTGAGAAAGTCATTTTATGGTACAGACTTGAAAAAATGTATTTCTCACTAGGTCCATTTTTCAGTTTACATAAAACCTCGACAAATGCTGGGTTTGTTTACGAATATCGATTTCATACACGTCTGCTGAAAACTGATGCAATACAGGTCAAGGTCGAAAGTTATAAAATATTTCGCTTGTGCATGTCAGAAATTATCGAGGTTCCGAACGAGTGACCTTCTTATAGATTTTTTTTTAAGAATGAGATTGAAATTAGTACAGGACCACATTTAAATGTAGAATAAAAACAAGCAAACAGTTGAAAAGGTTTGTTATAAGAAGTGGATAAGAAGAGGTGGGTATATAAAGAATAAATAATAAAGTAGCAAATAAAAAAGAAGATATATATATTTTAAATCAGTGTTTTTATTTGGTTACTATGATTTTTAAAAAAAATAAAAAGTAATTTTTTTAAAAACCTCATGCTGTTAAGTTAATTGATATTACCATGAAATTAACCTATTGAGAAATATTTATTCATGTTAAAGGTAATGCAGTTTTCTCTGCTTTCATTTATTTGTGCTTTTGAAGCCATGTGTCACTTTAGTTTGACACATTACATCATCCTATCATGTGCTCGATATCAGGTGCCGCCATTTTATTGAACGTATACTGGGTCACCATGATTTAATGTGAATGGTGAAGTCAATGGGCATGTATTTGTAATTGTTTTGGTAGAAAATAATTATTTGATAGTTATTTTAACGTTGTATACAAGCATTTAGTGTCAAAATCTGTTTTGCATTGAAATATTTTAGCAGCGATTATTAAGTGATCGAAAACCGGTAACACAATCATATGTAATTTTTCTACTTTTTTCTACATTGTTTCTATTGCATTTCAATCCATACTTTGAGCAGAGACATAATACAGAGACTTGCAGGTGCAGGTGCTTCTCGCGAGAGCACGTAAACACCTATTGTTCTCAATCACGTGACCATGATCTCCACGGTATGCATTCCGTCAATACCAGGTGTCAGATGACAACTGTTTAGTGAAGTGACCACTGAATACACAGAATTGCCATCCTCAATACACGGGATGTCACCCTATTAGCCCAATAAAAGTTATACCTATAGTTTGGAGTCATATTAACTGCTTTTAAACAAAATAAATTTGTGCTACAAATAGGTCTTGAATTTAAAATGGCAAATGAGTTCTTACAGTGGTACGATAGTGATATAAATTTAGACTTATTGGGAGAATATACAGATTATGAAAATAATGACCAGCACATTTCTGTGACAAAGACTGAACCTTAAAAGATAAACAACTGTGTTTGTATGTGTGTCGATCATGTTCAAAAGAGCTAAAGACAATATCTTGATTTCGTGGTCATGTTACAAAAAAGCATGAAATAAGTACTGCAAAAAGGTAATTTAATTTAAACTCATTTTTCCGAAGCTCCCTTCACAAGCTTATTTATAACATTTATTTATAACATGCTTTTCGATTAATGATAGATTTATGACTGGATTATTTTTCTTTTTTGTTTGTGGAGAGCAGTAGTCCAGTCAATAATCTATTACAATCACAACTGACATTTTTCAAAACCATTAAGTCCACTTTGAGTAAAAATATCAGAATAAATATTTCTGCACTCTTGCAATTCATTTAATACATGATGATAGTAAAAAGAACCTATAATATAATACTGAAATAAAGTTTTTGTAAGTTTAATAAAGTCGCATTTAAACCCACTAGAAAAAAAAACAACTGCAAAATTGTCTTTTCCAAAGCATAAAAGTTGACACTTCTATTAAGCATAACCAAATAAAAATTTCTGCATTTCTGCACGCGTTCAACATACTAAATACATAATGATAATGAAATAATAATAAAAAACATAACAGCAGAAAAATGTATTTGTAAGTTTAATGAACAACTGTTAAAGAATAATGGGTTGGGAATGGGTTGATTTCAGCACTTATGACTTTTCTTGGGAATCAAGAAACACTAACAGTGTTTTCTCCAGCTCCAGTTTTTTCGGGGTCATTGATGACCCCCTGACTAAAAATCTGGGGGTCATTTTCAAAATCTAGGGATCATCAGTTGACTAGTTATAAACGAATCAACTTGAATAAATGGAGGTAAAATAATACATATTTTACAAAAACAGTTTTACCTGTTTCACACAAATTTCTCAATCAAAGCTGCAACTTAAGTTAACAACTTCAAAAGAATTTAACTTCAAACGAATGTTTCACTTCTGGAAACAAGTTACAAAAACTATAGAATTTACATGTAGTTGTTTTTATGATCATGGCTGCAGCTGGACCATGAACTTTTCAAATGTCATGACCCCAGCTCAATCACCATGACCCTTATTATTTTTAATGAAAAACACTAAAATTATTTCAGTATTTTGTATTTCAGCTGAGCTTCACGTTTCTAAGCATTATACTCTTTGGAAAACAAAACTTTGTTGTTGTATTCATTTTCCTAAAAGCATTTCTCTTCTGGTTCATAGCTAGACTCATTTTAGAGTAACGTTACCTTAATATAAAAACATTTTAATTGTAACTTAACAAACATTAATTAAATTTCTGAAATTATATAATCATTTTCCGAAACGAATATAATTTTCTAAAAGTTAATTTTCTTTTTTCCACAACCTTTTAAACGTCCGTTAAAGAAACATAAACCTGTAAAATTTGGAGCGGCCGATGTTCAAACTGGTATTAAAATGTTGCGCATGCACCTCTCAGTACCTTATAGAAAACAAAATAAAATGTTTTTCAGATCGAGTATCATCCGTACATTGTAAATAACTTTCTTGAAAAGTTTCACGATTTCCACATTTCATTTGTAAATAAACAACCTAAAACTGGGTATATATCAGTGCTATTGTTGCAGCGTACGTTTGTTTTCACAGATGTTGTCTTCAAACTACAATATTGCTTCGCGGAAAATTCTGTATGCGACCATAATCGTCTATGAGATTGCATTAATATAGCGTAAGTAACCAATCAAAGCCTTTATGTAACTTAGTATAGTACCGCGTGACGGGGGTTTCCCTGAATCAGACCACATGATCTATTAAAACGGCTAGCATTGAAACCAGTCGAAGCAAATATGCGTAATTTGAATTTCTGTAGTTTTAAGGTTGCATCATAGTGGACGCACTGAACAAACTTGGTTGCGTCAAATGAGATTTTATTGCATCAAAGACGCAAGAAATGCGCTCTGGAGAAAACAATGCACCAACAATCAATCTAATACATTAAGTAAAGAAAATTATGAAAATATAACAATAATAATATAAAATAATTAGAATATCTCTATTTTTAAAAAAAAAAACATCAAGAGGATCTGCCGTGTATTTTCAATATAGCCGTTGATGATGCTATAATCGAATCACGTGACTCTCGGGATTTCTTTAAAAACAGCCACTATAACGGAAGAACGGGCTTCGATTCTCTGTATTATGTCTCTGCTTTGAGTTTACACACACCAAGATCCTGTATAGAAGGACTTCTTTTTATAATTCCACTCTCTTTCTTTCTCTCTCTCATAAAATATAAATTATCATAAAATAAATATTTGTTTTTATCTGTAATTTTTTAACTTGTGGTTTCACATAAGCTTTTGGAAGTGACAGGATATATCACAAGCGGAGTCTGATATTAATTATTTTTATTCATAATCATTTGTAATATTAAATAGAAATAATTTATATATACATACACACACCTTCCAAAACAGGCACCTTATGTCTAGTCTAAAGACACAGGCACTCCAGGGATCAAAGAACACCTCATGGAATGACAAATGTGTAATAATCTTTCCAACAACAACAACCTGGTAGAACATAAATAAATCATCTGAGTAAATGTAATGTACAGTGAAAAGAAAAAAAGTATACATACCTATAAACGTCGACAGGTCAAGGAACAATAAAATTAATGTATTGCATATAAATTTTTTATATTTATATTTCATCATATTGCTGACTCAAAAAACAAACATTTAATTCATTTCAAAGCAAAACAATAAGAAAAAATCAGTTCATTTTCCATCACATGAATAAACTTAGCCAATAATGAAATAATTTTAAAAACCAAAATGTATACTTTCTTTTTCCTTTCAGTGTATATATTACTAAAAATACGAAAACAAAACTTCAAAGACTGACCTAAGAACACCAAACATCAATTCAATGCGTTAGTCATCAATTATTGGTTTTATAAGCAAAATAAAGTTATATATTAAAAACTTATGAACATAGTCATGAATAGTATGTCTTGCTTAGTGACAATTTAATGACTAATGTATGTTGGTAATTTAGAAGGGTTTGTCTTGTTGTTCGGCCAAAGTGGAGAGCTGGTGTACTTGTTTGTAAATGTCAGCTGGTAAGTGACCGGGTACACCAGCTTGATATAATTCGGTCAGAAACCAGCGCGCCCAGTGTCACCAGATTTCGATCACATGACCGGATGACATAATGTTGCATGAGGCTGTAAAAGTGCAAATAATGAAAATTTATTTTCAGTGATGGAAATGTCTTGTAGGAAATAAAGTAATGAAACTTTGGTTTTTATTTATAGGACTGATTCACTGTTGAGAGTTGTAAACAATCAAGTGCTACCAATTGCTGCAGACAGGGACAAATAGAACCATCTTGTGTAATGGAGTCCATGCCATGAAATACTTCTTGCTGACCTATCTTGATCGTCCTTCCAGGGTCACCAAACATAGACTCCAGATTTAAGGGAAATATGAAGTCACAGGTAATATTTATTGCAACAAAACCTATTTATTTCTATGAAAATTTTTACATATTGACTTGGGAAGTTCAGGAATTTCTAAAGGCATATTGCGAAAAATGTGAGGGAGAGGGTACAGTAGGGATGTCCCCTCCTGTGTTGAAATTTTTCAAGTTTTTCAAGTTCTGAATGGTGCAATTTTAAGTATGTGTTTCTATTTAGAATATTGCTGCAATAAAATGAATACACAGAATATCTAAACTTTCAGTCATCTCAAGAGCACAAATCAAAGTTCTTGCATTGCAGTTCTAATGAAATTCTAATCAAAACAATACCATTCGCAGAAACTTGTGTTTAAAATTGTTCAGGTACTTTTGATTACAAAATTTCTATACTGCAGCTAAATTATGATAAAGTTTCCTTCTAACATCAATATTTTTAATTCAAGATAATTTTGCATGATTGAAACATGTCTAAACAGTTATGATAACATACAACTTACAGTTTATGCACAAAAAATCAGATGCCTGTGAATTATGAATGATTAATTTGCCAAATAATTAATCCTTCATGTGCTATTTCATCAACTTTTAGTCTAGAGATGCAAGTTTCCTATCCTTCTATACAAGTCCTTGATGACTAGTTATTTTAAACGTTAAAATTTATATGTTTTAATGTTTAGTTTATACTAATTTATTTTAGCTCGATTGCAATGAAAGCTCAGAGCTTATATAAATCGCTCTCGAGTCCGCTTCCTGTGTAGAACCAGTGCTGAGTGTTGTTTTATGAGAGGCACCGGGTCGACCGGGGGATCGAACCCGCAACCTCTGGCGTGAGCGGCCAACACTCTATTCATTAGGCTACTGCCCATTTTTTAATGTTTGATTCTATATATAAGAAAATTATATTTTTCATATAGTATTTGTGTATATCCAAGTGAATACCAGTTTTATAAATGTAAACACAAATAGATTATTTAAAAAAAATATCTTTTTCCCCTATCCCCTAAATATCCTGCTTAAACAGGACCACGGTAACCGAATTTTAGTGGCATCACCTTTTAGACCGTTGCCACATCCAGGTATTTCCAATGAAGGAAAATGTTAATTTATGTTTAAAAAAAACGTTTAAAGTGGGGATTTTATTCTAGCTTTGTTGAAATAAGATGCTGAGAAAACCTGGGTTATCCGACTATCCATTAATGTGCATTTCAAATATATGTTTCTATTTTATATTAGAATATTATTGCTATAAAAATAAAGTAAAGGAGTGTTTATTAATGGACAACTTGTCATATTTCAAAGTTAACACAATTGAGAAGTTTGCATTTTTAATGTTCGATTCTGTAATTTTCATAAGGTGTCAGTGTATTTTCAAATAAATATATATAAATAAATATTTTATAAAAGTAAACATTTATAATAGTTAAGTCTTAAAACATTCCTAATAAACAGGACTGCAGTAACTGATGCACTGATTTTTTAGGATCCGACTTTTAGATCAGGTTCTCAAATTTGTCAACATCCGATGAACATACGGCTGTTTTTTTCATATTTTTCTTCAATTTCAGTACAAAATAAATGGTTTTAAGTGGGGATTTATTCTAGATTTGTTGAAATAAAATGCTGAAAAAACATTTACAGTTTCATTGTTGTGCTTACTAGCATAAAGTCCTTACAGACTTCTCCACAGGCCATTTAAGCGCAGGGGCACCCAGCGCTTGACTCAGCAATGGTATTCCCCTAGTGCTTGAATTCCGTAACAACATTTTGCAAAAGCTTACTTTCCTTTTTATTATTATTTTTCTTTGCAAATCTTTTCTCATTTTAATGCCTAAAATGAAACATACTAAATATTATGACTAACTGATTAATACAAGTTTTACTATTGGAATATTTTTCAATAAGTGCTTTTCACAGCACTTGAAGATGTGTTGAAGGTGTTTACGCGCTCTTAACCCAGCTCATTCCTTCCTGTAGAGAACCCTGCATTACTATACAATGCAATCTATTTCTAGTTGTCTTGATCTGAGAAATGGTTGTGACACGCTTTATTAAGTGTTTTGTTCCAACTGATTACATACATACTACACAGACTTCACATGATTGGGAGGTTAAGGAATCAATTGAAAGGTCATGCAAAAACCAATTAATGCCGACACACCTTTGTCAATAATCTTGTGAAAATGATCTCGGATCAAGAAATTTCACAGGACACCTCATTCCATATTGAGGTGGAGTAAACTTCATATGCCTCGTTCTGATTGGCTTACTTGTACACGCCTCCAGTTCATACTTGCGGGTGATTGACAAGTCTGTGAAATAGGTCAATTGATCACGCCTGTGGCATTTACAGCTGGGCTTGTGTAATGGGATTATTAAAGAGTAGTCGCACCGGGTGATACGGCTATCGGAACAATAAAGGAATGCCACTAATCAACCAAATCTTTTGACTGGATGTCACATGTGACATGCGTTATAACTCTGGGGGAAAACGTGAAGTTTTAATTTCATTTATTTTTGCTAACCTTATTTGCCAATGGGAATACTGAATAGCAACACATTTTATGTTACATAAAATGCATGTAATATCAGTAATGAAAATGTCTTGTGGGAAATAAAGGAATGAAACTTGATTTTATCTATAGGACAGATTCATGGTGGAGAGTTGTAAACAGTCACTTCCAGTTGCTGCAGACAGGGACAAGTAGAGCCATCTCTTGTATGGAGTCCATGCCATGATATACTTCTTGCTGACTTACTGATATCTTGATCATCCTTCCATAGTCACCAAGTGAAGAGTCCAGATTTAAGGGAAATGTAAAGTCACAGGTAACGTTATTGGCTAGAAAAGCTGTTTGTTTCTATGAGTATTCTTTTGCCGTAAATTAGCCAAATTTAAAATGAATTTATGAATTTTCAGCATACCAACGTCACATGGATTTTTCAAAACCATTGCATCATGCTGTGATCAAGTTTATATGTCTGCTTCCATTGTTTATTATTTTGATACAATCTATCTTAGTAACACAGTGGTCCTCAGTGGGAATATTGCAGTTCAATGCAGTTATCAGAAATGGATTTGGTTTCTTTTGAGATGTATTGATGACGTTGGGTGTATAATTGTGTTCCTGACATGGATTCAGATTGGTTTTTCGTAAATGGGGTCATGGTAAAGGTCACTGCTTAAATTAACTATTATTACAGTGTATGTTGTCTAGTGGTAGAGCTCACATTTAGTATTGCAGGGTTATGGGTTTGATCTCCTGCCATGGCCATATGTGGTGATTATGATCAAGAAACTTTATCTGCGCATGCTTAGTAGCTGTTCTGCCCCTACAGATTTGTAATGTGTTTTGTTGTTAGAACGGGTTTCACAGTCATTGTAAAATAACTAATAAGTGTATTGTAAGAATTTATTTCACAAACATTAAACTGTAAAATAGATAAGTGTAATCCATTATTTTGTAATTCTAAGGGCAGATGGGAGGTCCAAATTCCATGTAGTCCCTTTACATCCTTATGTTACATTAATGTAAGAATTTTCTGTGATGAAAATGTCTTGTCGGAAATAAAGGAACTTCTTTTCATTCATAGGAAAGATTCATGATGGAGAGTTGTAAACAATCACTACCGATTGCTTTAGACAGGGACACATAGGACCATCTTGTATAATGGAGTCCATGCCATGGTATAGGTTTCACTCACCTATCTGGATTGTCCATCAATGGCAACCAAATGTAGATTCCAGAACTAAGGAAAACACGAAGTTAGAGGTAATGTAAATGAAAACAAAACCTATAAATTTATCTCTTTGATTATTTTTACACATTGATTCAGGGTCAAAATAACTTGTCCTACTTTTCCAATTTTTAGCTCTACTGGCCAAAGGCCAGAAGGGCTTATGCGATGGTGTGTTGTCCTCACCACTCTGGCACAGTAGTTATATAACTATAATATCTCGGACAATTTCTTGAACTGGCCAAACCCTATTATTAATGATATAGTTATGGCCCTTGAAACATTAAAAAATGAACTATTTGACCTTGTGTGCACTCTAGCATCCGCATTTTTCATTTGATCCTCACCAAACTTTCACAGTAGTTATATAAGCATTATTGAACAAGTAATTGAACTGGCCTAATCGGAATATTAATGTACGAGTTTAATGGACCTTGAAATATTAAAAAAAGCACTATTTGACTCTGCACTCTAGCACCAGTATTTTATAGTATAAAGAGAGTTATTCTACTCACCCAGGCATCGGCGTCACACCTTGTATTTGTTTAAAGCATATCATCTAGTGTCAGAGTATCAGATCCAGGCATGCAGGTTTGAAGGTTTAATCCCCTCTACAACCATGTGTTGTGTATTTGAGCAAGACACATTATCTGTATATGGTGGTTAGTAGTGGTTCTACTCAGGAAGTCATCAAACGAGATTTGAATCAGTTAAAAAGAATTATTTTTACAGTCAATATAAATAAAAAAATACCAAACAATTAAATATTTGTTTTACAGTTGGGTACCAGATTTTCCCAGATATGAGGTACAGTGTCAAGGATTTACAAGGTGGGGATGCAAGTTCTCTCAGTCAGCTAGACATCCAGGTAAACATTTTATTGTGACTTAATGTTTCACCTCACATATTGGAGGTTTTGGTTTTGATTGCTAGACAGGTCAGGAGAGCCAAAATTTAAAAATGGCACTAAAAGACTGGTAGGCTTGGTGGTTAAGCTGATTGAATATTGGCCAATCACATTGAATGTCATATCAAAAACTGCAACTAGTGCTGAATCTGCCCAGGATCAATTCTCTGTGCTTCTTTACTTACTAACCAGTGTTAGGAATGTTATTAGACTCATGATCATTGATATACGACATTGTGTCTCGACATTGTGTCTCATTATCATCCGCCTCTCACCGCTGATTCAAGTGGAAAAGTTATCAATTACTTGCGGAGATAAGGTGGGCTCGAGTACTGGTTTCCCTTTCAGGATCCCAGAAAAAACAGTGGTTAGGTTAACTGAATGTCTGTTAGCCCTCGATGACACTAAATATTCAATCAATCAAGTAATTATTGGACTCCATGGTAAACTCAACGGTAAACTGATTTAGTGATATTTGCTATCAATTTATGATTTTTTTGTTTTAAAAATAAATGTAGGAGTGAAATAACTGGAAATAAAAAACATTTTGATGATTCATGCGGATAATTTTCTTTATAAAAATGTAAGCAGGGTATTTCTCAGTTATTCAGCAAATTTCCAGACACAATGATGGATTTATTAAATTATAACTTAGAGTAAATATTTTGGTGTTAAAATGTAGTTTAAACATTCCTCTGTATGATTTTAATAATAAAAAGATAGTTTGAGACAAGTAAATCATGTAAATCAAAATTTATGTATGGTAACCTCAAGGTTTTGGACGTTACATTTTATTTATTGACAATAGTTTATGCATTTAATGGGTGATTTCAATACAATAACTTATGATTATGAGATAAGACTGGAGAATACCTATGAAATAATAATTATAGAAAAAATCAAATATAACCAGAACGAAAGTAATTATATATATTTTGTAGTTGTGGATGTTACTCAAAATTTATATGATAAAAGTTCAGCGTGTTGCTATCTATATCCGAACAAACTGAAATAGTACTCAAAACTTTCAATTAGAGAACATATCCTTGTGATTTTTCATATTAACTTCAAACTGACATACATATATCAGAATAGTTTGTCACAATTCATATGGACGTTACTCTTTGACAATTGACAAATATGCAAATATGTAACGTCCACAACTTAAAAATAACGTCCACAACATACACAAATTACAAGATTACTTCTGTATTGTTTTATAATTGTTGTTATATTGTTGTTAATAGTGTACATCTCATCACACTTGGCCATGTGTTATAACATTTTATCCTAGTATACATATTTAAACTTGTACTTTAGTGGTTTGAACTCGTTTCACTGCTAACTACTGAACAACTACTAGTAATATTAAAGGGTTATATTAGTAATATTGAAATAAATAAATTATGTTGTCTTACTTCTAGTATTTATCTACATGTGCTAACTGTATTATAAGAAGGATTTCCCAACATCTGTGTACTAGGCTGCTAGTAGTATATACTATAAATAAAGTTTATGAGTCCCACCAACCAACTAGTATAGAAAATCACTTAAAACCACTATCTGCTCACTGTATTATTACAGTGCTTTCCAAAACTTTGTGAACTAGACTAGCAGCACTTAGTATATCTCCAGTATGTAAATGAGACCCCCAACCAGAAAAGGTATTGACAAAGTATACAAGTCTCTTCTGACAAATGGCAATTAAAATTTATTGGAAGAATAATCAACTATATCCATATATGTCAGTGAATAATATATAAGTTTTTTCTTCTTTTGATCCCTAAAGAATCTTTTGTTGCTATTAAAATGGCATCTTCACAACTTCCTGAGACATCTCAAAGGTCTGAAAATACACAAATGAAAGTTTTTATATTATTATTAAGTATTTTATACAGTCAAAAAGTTTATTTGTACACATATAACAAAATTATAGCGCTATAAAAATAAATAATTAGTATACTAATCCTACTGGGAGAGAGTAAGAAGGCAATTTACTTTTATTTTATCTAAACTGATATAAATTGTATTGGCACTGTTCTTACCTTTGAATACATAGAAGAATCTCCTAAGTCCACTCGTAGACAAATCTGGAGAGGAGATAACACTCACAATATCCTCAAAGATCACTGTGCCTGGTCTCCTAGAGCTGCCAAAGATCTCCACACTCGAGGAAATGGTTTTAATTAACAAACCCATGGCCATTGATCAACCTGGACATAAAAAAATGTTTCTTGATAAATTTGTAGTTATTTTTTGTCTGTATTTATTTAAATTAAATGATAAAGCAACATAATTATGGGCATGAGATTTTCTTAAAAGTAATTAAGAGAACAAAATTAGTATCGTTTGTAGTTATTGTTTTTAATATATATATATTTTATATCATTAATACTGGTACTAAGCATTATTATTTACAATTAAATTTTTAAAAATTAAACTGTTAACATGAGAATAACATTCTAAAGGATATTTTGTAAACTTAGATCAATTAATTAGTAATTTATGTTTCAGACTTTAACACATAATTGTTTGTTCCAAAATTCTTGTGTCAAATGTAACATCCATAACAAAGAAAACATCCATGAATTGATAATATTTCTTATTTATCGGGAGTACTGGCAAACTCATACTTAGGTCAACTCAATTTCTACCAAAAAAGGATAATTAATTGTTAATCTTCTTGTCTCTCATATTATTTCAATTAGAGATAATATAAAATCAGTTTTGGATGTTACACATTCAAGTAGAAACAAATGTCAATGTCACATCCACGACATTACCTAACGTCCGCAAACGTAACGTCCAAAACACGACGAAGGAGATATTTGGTGACAGAATAGACAAACTAGAATTGCTGTGTTCATTTACAGAGAAAATGGTATGATATCAAATACTGGGGTATACATCATGGTTATTAATTACATTAAAGGGTAGGACATTTGGTATAGACAAGTTGACCATGTCAAATAGTAACATCCAAAACACGATAAAATGTAAAAGTATAATGTCCATATACGCATTTGATTTATAGACATAACATGGACCGCTAGCTGTGTCAATACGGCAATTTCCGTCTTTCTTTCGATTAACATTCATTTTTTATTGTTTGCAATCATCACAATAGTACATTGATTCACTTTAGATGTTTTATCAATAGAGTGATGAAATGTTCTGGACGTTACTCTGACTTTTTGATTGACCGACAACACTTACCTCTATATTCTCCCTGCTGGTGGTAGAGTTGTGTACACACAAACTGATGACGCGTTTTTGGACACGTTTATTTATCCATTGAGGGGTGTTAGATATGATACGATCATAAAATTGATAATTTACGACGATTCGTTTTGGACGTTACAAATTGACCGACATTTATACATTGAGGAAAGTTCGGTGATATTTTTTTATTGTGAAATCCTGTATATCACTCTACTTTACAAGGTAACTTTAAACAAACAACCTAACACCCCCACATGCAAATGATGTTGTCCATGCTTGTATTGTCTAAAAATAGATGCCAGAGTTTCATACAAAAATTGACCGACACCGTAACGTCCATACGCAGAATTTAATTTCTGTTAAAATCAACTTTTTATCGGCATTTTAGTCTTTTAGAGATGCTTATATTTTAATTTTATTTATGGTTTTACAGTTACCATAAATAATGACTTTATAATCCATCGGAAAGGAACAATACAACTTAATTGTATATACTGATGGTAAAATGTCCCAAAATGGACCCTGTCAAAGCTGGCATTTTTCAATTTAAAAATGTTGTAATTTTTTTCTTTCTGACCATATCTCCATAAAACTATCTTTACTATTCATTCAGATCATATCTAAAAGTATTAACACAACAAACATGTCAAATAAGCTTTATTTTTATTACAAATTATAATCAAAGTTCCATGGTACTGAATTGCTGAATAACTGAGAACTACCCAGCACTATTTTATTCACAATTTGATATAAAATAAATCCATACATTTGGTAATACACAGCTCATGATTCCTGTGTAATATTTGCTGAAGAAGCCCAAAGAGCTTGTATAAATTTTTTTTGTATTTTTGTATTTCATTGTAACAGTTTAATGAAATCAGATGTAAAAGATACAAATTATAAGGTAGTATATACAAAATTTCTGATATTACATTTTCATATTTGTTAATTAAGGGGCAAACTTTTAGTTTATTTAGTAAGCTTGTATAAATTTGCTTCATATAAGATTTTATTAAAGGTTAATCATAATCGTAAAGAATCATATGTTTGTTATCTATACAGGTTTTCCTCTATGCTTGTGTTAGATGGTCAGCTGTAAACCAGATAGACAGAAAGAGGAACTTGCATGTCATAGCTGACAAACCTGACCTGTTTCCTGCATGTCTCAGTTCCAACCAGTGTACAAAAGCTCATTGTGAGTGGTGGTCAGCTGTATACAGAATGGAGAACAAGCAGGGAAGGTATGTACGTCTGACACATGTATGCAAATACATGTATTATGTAGCAACGAGGCAGTGGTGACGGTCACTTATGCCAGAGGTTGCTGGTTAGAACTGGTCTCTCAAAAACAAAGCAGGGTACTAGTACTCTCCAGGAAAAGCTCTATTTAATCTTACTTTGCAACCAAACTTCAATAAGAAATACGAATAGAATATGTAATCAAGTGTTTCATACACACAATCAACATTAAAGAATTTGAGGAAAATATGTTGTTTGCTCGCCGGGACGTAGTCCAAGGAGAGCTATTGCCATGACCCCGGCGGCGTCGTAGGCGTTGTCGTCATCTGTAGACAACCAGGTTAAACTTTTGCATTTAAGTTTAAGATATCTATGCAACCACTCATTGGATGTGAATTATACTTCACATGTGTGTTCGCCATCATCAATGGAACACACAGACAAGAACCATAACTCTGGATTGCATTTTGGCACAGTTATGGCCCTTTTTGGACTTAGACAACCCAGGTGCGAGTTTTGTTGTCTTATTTACAGATAGTTCAAAACATGAATAAACTGTCTTTTTTTTTTCTTTTTTTTTTTTTTTGGAATTTGCAGAAAAACAGAGATTTGATGTGATGTACAAGTGCCTGGTCAGATGACACCAGATAATTTGTATATTATGGGATCCTTATTACAATGTATTGTGCCGTTTCATGAATAGACTTGTTTATACATGTTACCTCCATGCTTCATTATAATTATTAAAACTGCATTAACAATCCACTTACCGACAATTTATTACCATTGAATAAGCACTGGCTGTTTTACTTATATGCTACTATTGGCTTACAGGCCATTCTTTTATTCTTACTAAGGTTACTAAGGACTGCAGCGTGGTCTAGTGGTAGAGCGTCCGCCTCGCATGCGGAAGGTCGTGGGTTCGATCCCCGGCCGGGTCATACCAAAGACTTTAAAAATGGTACTAGAAGCTCCTTTGCTTGGCGCTCAGTATTTAGAGGACAGTTCTAGGTCTGGTTGGCCCGGTGTCAGTATAATGTGACTGGGTGGGGTATCATACCACGTGTCTGCGGCATGATACTCCAGTGTGACAGCGCTCAAAATACTGTCTCAAGAAGACACCGTCGCGATATGACTGAAAAATTGTTGAAAGCGACGCTAAATACCATACAACAACAACAACATTATTCTTTCATATTTAAAACTTTAAATAATTATGGCGTGATGCATTTCAGCGAGAAGCTGCTCAAGCTGTGGGGTATTGTGAAGCGGGGTTTGGAGATATAAGAATGGTTAATCCTCACACTCTTTCCCCTCCCCCTGACCGTCCATATTGCCAAGACATTAGATGCCAGGGTATGTCACTCATATTTAATTATTTCAAATATGTTAAATATATTGTTTCATTTTTTTTTTAGCTCTACCGGGCTTATGTCATGGTAAATTGTCTGTCGTCATCCGTTCATTAACCTTTTTTTGTAGATGCAATGGCACCTTCCCTTTTCATTGAATCTTAACCAAACTTGCACAGCAGTTATATAACCACAAGGTATGGGACGAGTTCTTGAACCAGCATGATTCGACCACAAATGCGCCTGCTACAGTGCTTATAAGCACATTTAAAGTGAAACTTTAAAATGCTTTTTCTCTGAAAGTTTAAGGCCTTGACCTTAGATATTTTACATGAAGCATTACATGGAGGTCCCCGAAATGATTTGTTGAAGGCGGTTCCCTGTGTAACTTAAAAAACATTTTCTCTGAAAGTACAAGGTCTAGACCTTACATGTACATATTTTATTTGTGGCATTGCATAGTGATCTCCTAAAAGATTTGTTGAAGACTAGGAACTTACAAAAGACATTTCCTCTGAAATGTTCATCTGTCCATTTGTTGCCAGTAGAGCTATTCAGGCCGTATTTGGCCTCTTGTTTTTTATATTTTTTTTTACAATTTTTAGATCCACTGTTCGTAGAAAAAATAGCTATTCTACTCATCCAGACTTTGGCGTCGGCGTCACACCTTGGTTAAAGTTTTGCATGCACGTCCCTATCTCAGTAACCATTGCATGTATTGCCATGAAACTTCACATAAGCTTTCCTAGTCATAAAACCTTACTACAATAACTAAGTTAGATAACTCTTGCATGAATATGATAAAAATTATTGCTCTTGTTTGACTTAGAAAATCTGGTTAAAGTTTTGCATGCAAATACCATCAAGTCTATATCTCACCAACCACTCAATGTATTTGATTGAAACTTTACACAAGCCCTCCCAGTCATCAACCCTTCTACAATAACTAAGTTAGATAACTCTTGTATGAATATATTGCAAATTATTTCCATTGTTTTACTTCAAAAACCTGGTTAAAGTTTTGCGTGCAAGTACAATCAAGTCCATATCTCAGTAACCAATGCATGTATTGACTTGAAACTTTACACAAGCCTTCCTAGTCATCGAAAATACTACAATAACTAAGTAAGATAATTCTTTCATTAATATAATGCGAATTATTGCCCTTGTTTGACTTAAAAATTCCATCAAGTTTATATCTCACCAACTACTCAATGTTTTTGATTGAAACTTTACATAAGCTTTCCTGGTCCTCAGTCCTACTGCAATAACTAAGTAAGATAACTCTTGCACGAATATAATGCAAATTATTGCCCTTGTTTGACTTAGAAAATCTGGTTAAAGTTTTGCGTGCAAGTACCATAAGTCCATATCTCAGTAACCAATGCATGTATTGACTTTGAACTTTACACAAGTCTTCCAAATCACAAACCCTACTTTAATAACTAAGTTACATAACAATTTCCTGAATGTAATGCAAATTATTGCTCTTCTTTGACTTCGAGTTTTGGTAAAAGTCTTGCATGCAAGTACTGTCAAGTCCATAGTACACAAACTGCTCATGCATTTGATTTAAACTTTACATATTGCATTTAAGTCATGAAATCAAATAAATTAATAAGTTGGATAACTTTTGCCAGATTTTTAGCTCTACTGGCCAAAGGCAAGACATGCTTATGTGATGGCGCGTTGTCTGTCGTCCGTCGTCTGTTAGCAGCACTTTCTCTGAAACCACTAGGCCAATTAAACTGAAACTTCACATGGATGTTTCAAATTTAAACAAATTTAAAGTGTTTTACAGTTACTATAGGTAATTTGTTTACAGTCGAGTATAGAAGGACTTCTAAATGACTGTTCTGGACCCTATTTATTGGGCATTTCAACAATACAGCAATTTATTAATTTTTTTTATAATTCTCTTTTTTTTTCTTTTTAGGATCAGCTAGGCACTTAAATAGGACTACAGAGGGTTAGGTGTGTGGCTGCAGCTATGGACAAAGACAAGATGTATAGTTGGAGCTATAATGGACAAAGACAAGACAGATGTTCTAACAAAAGGGTATTTAAGTGGCTTCTTCGTGCCCAGCTGCTTACTTGTGTAGCCACACAATAGATTTTAGCCACATAAAAACTGTTTTTTAAGTATCTAGAAACAGTTTCATAATGAATTAAACTGACTTTCCACCGTCCAAACAATTTTTAACTCTAACTGGACACTTAAATACCCTTTGTTGTATGTTAATACTGAAATTAGGAAACACAGTGTTTCACAAACATCATAACCTTTTCATTAATTTTCTCTTTAGCTTGACTCTTTAAAGAATAGTGAGAGCTTTTCTACTCGCCCTGGCATTAGTGTCGCACCTTGGTTAAAGATTTTCATGCAAGGTCATATCTCAGCATAAGATCTATATCAACCATTCATTCGATATAAATGAAACATCATATGTGTGTTCAGCATCCTCAACAAAATGCACAGAGACAATAACCGTAACTATGGGTTGAATTTTGGCAGAATTATGACCCTTTTGGTTAAAGTTTTCGAGCAGGTTAAAGTTTTTCAACGGGTACATATTTCATCAACCTATCATTTGATATGAATGAATGTGTGTTCAGCATCATCTAGGAAATTCATAGAGACAAGAACCATAACTTACGATTGCATTTTGGTGGAATAATTGCCCTTTTAGGCTTAGAAACTATGTTACAGCTTTTTAGCCGGTTAAACTTTGTAGTACAAGTACAAGGCCTTGAGCTTAGATGTTTTACAATTAGGGTCAGTTTGTGGTCTTTTCTCAAATTTGTTCAAAATGTTGACCCTGGATGTTATATTGAGAAAACTTAAAAAATATTTTTTTCTTCCAAAGTTGAAGGCCTGAAGGTCAGGTGTAATTTTTTCACTTATTTGTTTTTTGTTTAAATTTTTTTTAAATTGATGTAATTTTACATTTATTTTTTTTATTTCATGAAAGTTTAATGTTTTAAATTTTTTTTTTCACTTTCAAGGGAGGGTATCCAGGTATGTTAAACTGTTTAATTATAAACAAGATTATTACAACTATAAATCCATTTTCATGATCTGGTACTGATATATGATGTGAAATTTTATTTTGAAGTTATTTTGTGTATAATTATATTGTATATGTAAAAAACTGAAACAATGTAGAATATGGAAGGATATCCAGCTGTGATAAACTGTTCATGTTGATACAAGATAATTTCAAATATAGATTCATTTTTATAAACTGGTACTGATATGTTTCCCTATGATGTGTGATGTGAAGCAATTTTAAAGTTTGAACAACAAATGTAACTAAATAATATTGTCATTTTTAATGTTATCTTGTTTTTTTTACATGGAATAGGTTACTTTGAATCTTGTATCAACTGTCTTATTGATAAATAATGTTCACAAATCACTTGTCATGAAATATGTTTCTTTGTATCTTGTATCAACTTTTGTATTGTTAAATAGTGTTCACAAGTTGGTTATCTTGGTTTGTTGTCATAAAATAAGTTACTTAGTATCTTGTATGAACTTTTTTATTGTTAAATAGTGTTCACGAGTCAATAGTCTTTGTTTATTGACATGAAATGGGTTACTCTAACTTCTGACGTTGATAAACTCCTCCCGACATCGATAAACTCATCTCTGCTTCCCGTTTCAGCTCTCTGTGCCGTGTTTTGGTCGGGCACTGTGGCAAGTCTTAAATCCGGCCCCTTTTGGTACATTTAGGATCCCTATATGGGTTAGGGTTAGTGTATCAAGGAACGATCTTTAATATTTTTCTAAGGGATATTGTTGGGTTTGCCTAGAACATTTTTGACAAGTGAAAACATGATTATAATTTGGCTGGGTAGAGTTTATTTATTAACCCAAATTCAAACTCGGGATGTAGTGACAACTTACGGTTATAAGTGTTTAAGGTCTTAGGTCTGCTGAAGGAGAAGAACAATCTTGATGAAATTTTGTATGCAATTTTGTGTCCAGGGAGTTTGTCCTCGGTGTCCCTCATTCATGGCCTACTTTGGTCTAATACTTAAACTAAACTTAGCACAGTTTTAATCTAGTTGTTTCTTGTGCTGTTAGCCTATATTATTCCCTATTCAAAACTGTGAAACTATCTTGTATATTCCAAAGAACAAAAAAAATAACGAGGGTTTGAAAATTAGATAAAGCTTGATGTTAATCAGCAAAAAAAAAAAATAGTCATTGTCATTTAATATCAAATAACGCGAGATTCAGTGATTTAGGGAATACAATTCTGAAACCGTACCTGAAAGAAATATGTTAACAGGGCAATATATGAGCTCAAAAAACATAATGGAAAGTGTCTGATAACAAGGAAAAACATTCGGACTACCTATTTTAGGTCATCCTTACTCTTGTCTCTGAAATACTCACTTCCATATTCCTCTGCAGACATGTGCGCAAGGTTACGGACAATACCGAATGATTTGTCGGGATGATTAAGCAGCTATTGGGGTTGTTGCCTTGAACTGTCAATCCTTTTTTAAAGTTATGTGAAGGTGATTTGGGTTTGTTGGATCCCAATGTAGTCATTTTAGGGCATGTCGCCTTGGAATGTCCCTGGTTGAATTTAGGGCAGACATGCACTCCGTGTACATGTCTGAGGATGCCACGGTCGGTGAGTGCAGACTTTGTTTTAGTGTTGCGCTAACTTGGCAAAGAGCTTACCACACAGCCGGCAGGCTAATGTTTTCTTTGACTGAAAAAATCTCCCTCCTTCTCCTCATTCTCTCCCTCCTCCTCCTCTCCTTCCTCCTCCCCATCCTCCTCCTCTCCCTCCTCATCTCCCTCCTCCTTCTTTCTCTCCTCCTCCTCCTTCCCTCCCTCCTCCTCTATCTGGTTTTGGCTGTCACATCGAACATCGAGCTGATCTTCTGAAATGATAGATTATAACAAATGAACATACGAAATGATGATAAACATATAATTACAAAATGAAAAAAAATGATAACTAATAAACATAATTATGATCACAAAATAAAAAAATCTGGTCCTGGTATTCCGAGGATTGACATTATCAGTTGGTCCAGTTCCAAGTCTTACTTCCATTTCACGGCTGTTGAAAGCTTGCTTAAGAGCATTGCATACGATGGTGTGCAGGCGAATGTCATCGCCCCATCTGGGGCACATTATACTTCTTGTGTACGTTCCAGGAGTTCTGTGACATTTATCAGCGTGAGCGCCCTGCCAATGACATCTCTACAGGCATCTTCATCTAAATCCGGCAAATTTGGGAAGTGGAAATAAGTAGTGTCTTCTCTAATTAAACTGTTCTTGTCCGGGGTGTTTTGTTGGTTTGTGCACAACGTCTTAAGCGTGGAGACAGTAGCGACGGAGGTATAGACGCTCTGGACACCTGTAGAAAGCAGACTGTACCCACGCAGAGTGCTTGAGTTTGTCTCTCAGTGTCGGCAGCGCGGCCGGGTGTTCATTGGCAATGGAGGAAGTGATCATTTTCCGGTTCGGAGTGAAGATGAAATTGCTATACTTCTGTAGCATGCCTATTCTATTCTTGATTGGTTATCTGTCTTGCTAGAGCATAGTTAATTGACTTCCCTGTTTCAATTGTTTGTTGAGTTTGATACTTCATATATGCTCTTTGCACATCATTTAGTAGGTCATGAGAAGCTTTATTGTCATGCTTATAGAATGGTGCTATTTTGTCTCGTTATTCTAAAGGCACTCAAATTTTTAGCAACCAGCCATGGACATACACAAATTGTCATACAAATGACATTCAATCGAGTACTGTATATATTTTACATCGATTTTTTCTAAAAGTGATTGAAATGATTGTTACAATTTATTACGTCCACTGTTAGAATCACTGTTAATCACAGTTTAAGTTGTATAACAGAGCAGCTAAACTATTTACAGTGGGGTACAGTCATCTTGTGGTTGTTCTAGATCTTGACCCAATGAGTTTACTTCCATGAGTGAACTTGCAATCAGCAAACTCACTTTTTCTGCTTGTGAATCTAGAAGAGCTCTCCTGTTCGTGCTTTTTTTTTCATTTTCAATTCTGTTGATAATGTATTTTACAAAATCCCCTAACTCGCCAGGATTAAGGTGCTCTTCCTACAGGCGCTCCTTTACACTTTGATTGATTATCTATCTTGCTAGAGCATAGTTAATTGACTTCCCTGTTTCAATTGTTTGTTGAGTTTGATACTTCATATATGCTCTTTGCACATCATTTAGTAAGTCATGAGAAGCTTTATTGTCATGCTTATAGAATGGTGCTATTTTGTCTCGTTATTCTAAAGACACTCAAATTGTTAGCAACCAACCATGGATATACACAAATTGTCATACAAATGACATTCAATCGAGAATTGTATATTTTTACATCGATTGTGAAACAATGAAAAAGTCAATCTTGCATGAGGTCCTCAAATTATTATGATCTTCAGTGAGACCCGTCGTCTGTAGACAACCAGGTTAAACTTTTGCATTAAGGTTTAAGATATCTATACAACCACTCGTTGGATGTGAATGAAACTTCGCATGTCTGTTCACCATCATCAATGGAACACACTGAGACAAGAACCATAACTCTGGATTGCATTTTGGCACAGTTATGACCCTTTTTGGACTAAGACACACAGAGGCGAGCTTTGTTGTCTTCTGACGACTCTTGTTTTCATTTTTAATTCTGTTGATAATGTATTTTACAAAATCCCTAACTCTCCAGGATTGAAGTGCTCTTCCTACAGGTGCTCCTTTACACATTGATTGGTTATCTATCTTGCTAGAGCATAGTTTATTGACTTCCCTGTTTCAATTGTTTGTTGAGTTTGATACTTCATATATGCTCTTTGCACATCATTAAGTAGGTCATGAGAATAATATAAAGTATTAAAATTAAATGGATTTCGTTACTGAGCATTTTTTGGCACAGACTTGAATGCATTATGCAATTGATTATTGTAGAACTATTTGGTAATTACATTTGGACAAGTCATAATTATTTTATGATAAAATACTGTATGGTCTAAAATTGTATAACTGCTATAACGCATTCAGTTGCTATTTTACAATGTTACTTCTTTTCTTCACAATGCCTATTGAGGCTTGGACATATTCATTTGTGTGTCTCTCACTGTGCTTTGGTCTGTATGTATATACGTGGTATAACAGTCTGAGGACCAACATCCTAATGTTTTGATAAGACGGTCTTCTATTCTTGCGCAGGTTGTCCCTGCCCAATGCATTAGCTGTGGCCATTGAATTTACTGTCGTCCATACCGTTTGACTTGTACTGTAAGGGCATTTCTTGGACATTTTCTTGAACAAGACATACACTTCTGTTTTTCAGAACCTGATTTTCTTTCCTTAATTGTCTTATCTGCTTGTCCTTGACGACCTGTTCTGCCATTTAGAGACCTTTTTTTGTATCCTTCTTGTTATGGGCTTCACATAACGCTTCGACTTCACTCTTTAAGTTGCCCATTTGCTTCTTTAGCAATGATGGTTTAGGGTATTTGTTTTTTTCAACGGTTTGAGTTTCTATTACTTTTGGCGAAGGTACCAGTATTTGCAAGTTTGGTGGTATGGTCGCTGAATCGGTCTGTCCAGCCTGCGCTATTCATAGATAAGTTGGGTTTACATAAATTAGTCTATGTGTGGTCTTCAGTAATTATATCACACTCTCCGGCGTTTGAATCACCAGTTACCATAGGAACTTCTTAATTTTCTGCATCTTTTTCTTTCATAATTTCTTAGACTTATTATATTTCTTACTTGCTTCCCTTTCAGCGCGTCTGTTTTTGATTGTTGGTTTGCCTTATCCCAGTAGCATTCGTACCACACCTTGTTTACTTTCATTGGCTTGAAAGTGTATACTGCCCTTGTCAAACAAAGGGGAAACTGCTGTATGGATAGATCAAGTCATGTGACAATAATTATGATAATGAGCTTCCGAAAGTAGCGAGGAAGTAAATTAACAGTATGAAACAAAAGTTGATGATTCTCCTAGATTAAGTGTAGACATTAGACAATCTGTATTACAACTTCTTATAAACAATGTTTATTACATAAACTTCAAATAAAATGTTAATAGTATTTATCAAGATTATGTTTTATTATCTACATTATGTTTTTTTATGTCTTCTTTTATTCCAATATAGATAAAACTTTATTCTTTGTTCAACGATTCTGTATAGCATCAGCATTAAACTATGTCTGCGTTTTAAAACAACTTACCTTGAAATGACATACTGGTGTAGGTTAAGGGTTATAACCTTGCGAAATTTGTCCCAGTCTGACACCTATGGTTAGGTTTAGGATAAGATTAAGGGTGACAGATCTATGTAGCTTGAGTTAGTGGTAAAGGTTAGTACGGATGGGTCCTAGTGACAAGCAAAATAAAATATCTTATAAACCAAAAAAATGTCAAATTGTATCTTTTGTTTTTTAAGATTTTGATTATTTTTTTAAAACTAGTGTGATTTCACTAGTTACTGAGCCTGGTTAACTCTTGTTAGCGTCTGACTATCAATCAAGAGGTTGTGAATTAAAATTCCCGTCCCACCACAGTCCCCAAAGAGATTGATATACGACATTGCGTCTCATTGCCGTTTGTCCCTCACCATTGATTCAAGTGGGAAAGTTAACAGTTACTTGAGATGGGTGTGCTTGATTACCTTCCAGGATCTCAGGAAAGAAGTGTTTATGTGAACTGATTATCTGTTAGTCCTTGATGGCAGAAAAATTATGTTAAATATTCAAACAATACATCCATAGTTGTAAAGATTGATTTGATGTCAATTTTAACGCAAAAATCACTATTTTTGGAGCCAATTTGCATGTGTCAAACGGGCTTATAATTACCTATAAAAATATTCTTTGTGTGTGGACTGTAGAGTGGGTCCTCCTTTGAAGATAATCATCTCCTTAGTGCTAAGAATGAGATCAGGAAAAATTATTGAAATTGATGAAAAAGATGGAAAAATGCTAATTTCTCAGGGGGTGGGGGGGGGGGGGGGGAGTTGACTAAGTACCCACAATTCAGGAAGAAGTCTATAGCCACAGTAATGGTCTTTTAGAGCATAAAATCTCTACTCACCCATATAAGTACCATTAAAATCAATCAAATCTGAAGCCCTATTTTGAGTGGTTGAAGGTCACCCACAGACGGGTTAAAATGTTTAAAATAGGGGTTTGCTGTGGTCATTCGGACGGTCACCAAGGCTTAACCAGAGCAGACAGGCAAATAAATTTTATATGGTCGTTTAGACAATTAATTGCGCTAATGAATGACATATTTTTGTTCAAATGTTAACAGTGTGTACTAATGAACATAGGGTTAGGGTTATTTGAACTTACATAGTGGTTATATTTAAATAAATTGCTTAATTTGTCATGGTCATGGTATTATCACTACCAATTTGCAGAGGGATCGAAATCCTCCAAGGAGTTTCATGTTCATTTTCATTTTTTGTCATGTTCATTATGATGGTTGAAATATCTACTCCTGTGTAGTTCAAGGGTGCCATATGAGTGATGGCAATAATATTTCATGTTTTTATTTGTGTGTTGTTGAGAGTAAGAATAGTATTACTATCAATCTCTGCAGAATGGGAGTCATGTTCATTATTGTGGTTAAATTTCATACCTCTGTATTGTTCCAGGGTGCTCAATTTGAGATGGCAAGAATATTTTATTTATGTTGTAATTTGTGTGTTGTTTAGAGAAAGAAAAGTATCACTATCAATCTCTACAGAGGGATAGGAATCCTCAGAATGGGAGTTTTGTCCACTTTTTGTCATGTACATTATTGTGATTAAATAACCAATCACTGTGTATTTCCAGGGTATTCAATTGGGGATGGCAAAGAATACATATCACAAGAGTTGGCAAATTGAGTATTTGGTTAGAATTTGCTGAAATTAGGGGCACCTGATATATAATCAAATATATTCACAATTATTCTATCTGTCATGGTAAACTAGATATCAAAAGTTGAAATTTTGATTTTCAAGTTAAGTCTTAAGAATATTCTCAAGAATGGTTGGTTAATACAACCCCAGGTATCAAGTTTTGGTTCCTAAAGCATATTCGTTTGTTGATATTTTTCTCTGTGTGTTTTTTTTAGCTCATCTGAGCAAAGCTCGGGGCCCGGTTTCTCGAAAATACTTAAGTCTGCTATTTTACTTAAACTCAAATAGTGTGCTCAATTTAAGTATAAAATTGAGCTTACTATCGAGTTTAAGTAAAATAAGAGACTTAAGTATTTTTGTGAAACCGGGCCCAGGATGAGCTATTGTGATCTAGCTATGTCCTTCCCTTGTTAACTTTTATTTGAAACGACTTCTCTGAAACCACTTGACAGATTTTCATCAAATTTTGTGTGAATCCTTCTACACAAAGCTCTCTCAAGTTTGTCAAATGATGACCCTGGGGTCAAATTTAGCCCTGCCCCATGGGCTTATCAGTAGTTTTCTCCAAAAGTGTAAGATCTGGAGCTTTGATGTTTTTCATGTAGTATGATCTAATGAGTTTCAATCAAGTTTGTTCAAGCCATGACCCTAGGGTCAAAATTGACCCCATCCTGGGGAAATGTCAGTTTAACATAGGGAAATTTATATTTAAAAATCTTCTTTTGAAGAACCATCCATCACATTAGTTCATGTTTGGTATAAATGATCCTTATCACTGGGAGTTTCAAGTTTATTCAAATATAGGAGCTGGGATTGATTGGGCCTAGTGAGGGGACTTTGATTTTTACATCGGAATACCATGGGAAAACGGAAAATTATGATTTTCTGATCTATTTTAGGAGTTATCTTAATTATCTTCATGTCTAGAGCATCGCTTAGATATAACAGTTGGGACAGGGTCCTTTAAACAGGATCTGATATAAATAAGGGACAAGCAGGGAGAAAAAAAGATGAAACTGATGAGCCAAATGTGTTAATATTTGGTTTAAATCTAAATGTCCCCAATGAATAGGGGTTTCAGAGTTGTTTAAATAAAGGGGTCAGGGTATACTGGCATCCTATAAGGGGACTTTGATATTTACATAGGAAACAGATAACATAGTTCTGTTTTTCTCACCTATTTTACATATTATTTCAATTATCATGAGGCCTGGAACATTGTTTAGTCATAACAGTTGAGACTTTGTCCTTGAAAGAGGATTTATATCCGTAAGTGGTTAACAGGGGCCCAAAAAGAGGTTAAATTGTGAATTTTCAAAAAAACCTTCTTCTCAAGAACTGTCCAGCTAAATTCGTTTATAATTGTTATAAATAATCCCTATGAGTAGGGGTTTCATGTTTGTTCAAATGAAGGGGCTGGGATCTAGTTGGATCCAGTAATGGGACTTAATGCTATGGGAAAACAAATAATTCTCATTTTTCTATAACTATAATAAGTTCATACAAAATTTGAAAGGAAGTGACATGTGAAACCAGATGAGCGAGTAAGGCCCATCTTGGCCCTCTTAGTGAACCTGAATCGTCATTCTTAGATTCATATAACCTTTAATGTGTTGGTACCTTGAAAAACCCAGATTTATTTAAGCTTCAGTATCGTTGTTTTTTAAATTTTGCTTTTTTCATGTTTTATTTTATCAAATTGCTGTATCTTTAAAGGGAATATATCACGAAAAAATGCTATAAATGTCTAAAAAATAAAATTATTTTAAAACTGATAAAAAGCATCTCATTTTCATAAATAAATAAAATCGGAATGGTTCAGTATATCAGATCCACCAAAGCCTGGTAAAATCAATGTTTCAGTTGGAGTGGTAAACTTGAAATGAAATCTCCATTTCAAAAATAGACCGTATTTAAATACTAATTTACAAACTTCATATCATCATTTGGATACGTTCTAAGATAAACAAATTTACAATGTGTAAATATGTATGAAGGATGAAATTGAAATCAAAATGGAATCCTGCGACTCGTTCAAAACGTCACAAAATATGTTGCCATTTTCAGCTGGAAATCTAATTTTAGTCTAACCTAGGCGCATAGCCCAAGTTAGGAACCCCTTTTCAACATGTTATTTTGACATGATTATATACATATCATTTTGGTAACACGGGGTCACTGAGTAAATATATATATATATGGCATGTTATATTGGGAAAAAATGTTTTTGGTCAATTTAAATTTTTTGAAAAATCCTGATATATTCCCTTAAAAATCGTTATTATGGAAAATTGTTTGACCTTGCTTGACTTTTATGTGATATTCTCATTGTTGCTATTTTCAAAAACATAATTTCAAAATTGTTGTTATAAAAAAATAAAAAAAGGAAAGATTTATATTAATACACTTGAGTCCCGTTAAAACACGGTTCTTGGGGGTCCACAAAATGAAAACGCGTTATAAGCGGACCGCGTTAAAGAGAAAATTACCTTGTAAAAATCGATGTTGGTTATTCACACTTGCCGGGCTCGATAAGCTCAGTCGGTTACACGTCTGACTATCAATCCAAGGGTAGTGAGTTCGAATCCCCTTCCCCGGCAACAGTCTCCATGATGATTGATATACGACATTTGTCTCTCACCACTGATTCAAGTGGGAAAGTTCAATTTTAACTCAACGCTATTAGTGTTGAAATATTAGAAATATATATCTGAAGTATAACAACAATAAAATAATAAAAATAAGTTTGTGTTTATGATCCGATAAGATACCCGTGATATATTAATACTAAGGATGGCAACGAATGGCAATATTGATATTCGAATATTCGGTCATTCTTTCGAACGAATATTCGAATATATTCGGTCAAGATCTAAAAAATAAATAATAATCAACTTTCTATCCCGAACGTTTTTACTCGCCATATTTGTTACTTTCTCGTTCAGCGGAAACGGTGCTGATGTATAAATACTAAAAAGCAAACAATTGGAATATCATTGTCGTCAAGATTCAACATGACGTGGAACTCAATGATGCATAGTTAATAATAATAAATTAACAAATGCTATGTTATATTAGCTTTACTAAGTTAAATATTCGTATGTTTGTATAGTTTATAACTAATTAACTATTTATAAATGAAATTGAAAAACAAACATAAAAAAATGTAATATATATACATATATATATAAAGTAAATTCGTCTACTACTTGACGCATTTATTATTCACAAGCACATAAACGGCCTTCAAATCAAAGAAGTGTGCTCTTCAATTAGGTATAAGTTTGGTAAATAAACAAACTTGCTCTCACCTTTTCAAACAGGGTGATTTACAACAGACCGTAAAGGCAGATCGATGATTAAAATTGCCTAAGGCAAACAATTAAAGGATTACCGACCAGGACTCCTTATCACCTTGACAACGTCCAATTGACACTCGTCTTAGGAGGAAATCGATAATTACCGTGTCTTAACCTGGTTGATATAACACCTTTCAAAACCATTTGTGGCAAAAATATTGAAATTGAAAATAAATAAAGAAAACAGTTTGAATTTACTATATTTTTTTAATATATTTTTTTTTGTTGCGAATATTCGAATATCAATATGACATTCGAATATTCGGACGTATGACCGAATATTCGAATATCCGAATATTCGTTGACATCCTTAATTAATACCTATCAACCGCTTAGTTGCTAGGTCACGTGATCACTCAATAATAACAAAGTTTGCATATGGCTTCCGTGTCAGCATTTATTGAAGCACTCGGGATTATTACAAACTGTTAATAGTCAATGCTGGCATGAATCAATCACTTAAACTATCCTTTAAACCACCATGAGGTAATGGTTATAACAGTTTGGTATAATCAAGGCTAATTGGTGAGTAGAAGATGAGCAATTATCAAATCAAAACATGGCAACGACCTATTGTTAGCATTCGCGCAGATTTTCAAGTTTTATATCATGACTTTTCCTCCCCACCTAAAAAATGGGAGCAAAGCAAAAACCATGTTGTAACGGAATTCGCGTTATATCGGACCGCGTTATAACGGGACGGCAGTGTATTATAGAATGTTTTAGTTGTGCTAGAAATTTAAAATTTATATATATATATGTTTCAGATTATACTTATTTAGTTTTGAAAGAACCTTTGTAATCCACCCTGTACAACTGGTAATGAGAGACAATCAATGTGGCACCACCATGTACAATCATTCATGTGGGATTTGTAAACTATAGTAAGGGAACTTGACATCTGATTCACGGATTTCTGATGATGCGACTCATGGTGAGGAATATTCTTTATTGCTTGTAAAAGTTTTGACTATAAAACATCAGATAGAAGCAGCAGCTATGTGCAATAGATTACTAATAAATTCTTTTTTAGGTGGGATACTGTATGTCCGATTAATCCTAAAGTTACTAGTCTCTCACTGCTGAGGGCAATGGTTCTACTCTCTGAGGTCTTGCTCCACCAATAAAATAGGATGCCATGAGTATCATGGTGTTAAATAAAACCCCACTCAGAACTTACCTCGGACACCTGTTTCATTATATGGAGGGTTGATAATAAAACATACTGAAAATGTCACTAATAGGTGATGAATGCCCCATTATGTAAATGAAAATACATGTATGTATATTGTGATTATTTTTAGGGTTAATAAAAAAACTTGACCATGCAACAGGTCATGATATGAGGATTATTTGTGTGGTTATTTCAAATTTCAAAAAACACAATGAACAAAAACATTAAAAAGGAAACAAATAACTCTTTCTGTATATGTATGTATGTATATATATATATATATATATTTCATATATAAACCACAGCGGTGGTCCATAGGTAGAGCTGAAGCTGAAGGTTATTGGTTTGATCTCCAGCTGGGTCATACCAGACTTCGAAAATGGTACTAGAAGCTTCCTCTATGAACAGAACATGAAATTTTGGACAGGACATTGCCATTTCTATATGGCAGCCCTTTGTGTGTGTGGGGTGGCGGGGTATTACACATTTTGGACTTTGTAGTATAAATTTATTAATAACTGGGATTGTACTCCATCATAAATCATGTTGTATTGCAAAATCATTTTAACGTCCTGTAGCAATATTAGTTTCCAAATTTGTGTGTCCGATTAAAGCTAGACCACTCTCCATGATTTAATGTTTAAGGGCCTGTTGTGGGTTTGGGCCTCAGCTTGGTCCAAAGACTTCATGTGAGAGTTACCTATTACTTGTTGAACCTCCATTAATAAAACTGGATCCAATATATAACTTGTGTAATATGGTGTTGAGCCACAATCTAAAACCAGAGGGAAAAAATAAGACAACCAAGTGAACTATTGCATTGTTATCTGCTGCTTTTAAGATGATGTAAACTAATGGCTGGTAAATACTGGATTCCTTCTGGTTGGAAGTATCAATCTATGTATACATGTGCTCCAATATGACTTCCAATGTGAACATGGTGATGACAGAGGTGAACACGACTTTGTATTTCTTGCTTGTCCAGCGATGTCTGCTTCTATGTGAGATTTCTGAAAAGCTTGGTATGTTCATATTGTTCAGCTTTGCGTATGACTTAATATTGTTCTCATTTGAATTTATTGTATGTCATATTTTCTCCTCACAGGCTGCAGTATTTTTCTCATTCTTTAGTATTGAGTAATTTGTATATTGTAAGGAATACATATATATAAAAATATTATAGATAAATACAATATATTATCTGTCTGATGCCCATGTATTATCTGTGGACAAGAAATGTTAATGAAAAATTAGAATATTTGGTAAATTGATTTGTAAAACATAGAATACAGCATTTTTTAATCAAAATAATGAAAATAGGAAAAAATAATTAAAAAAAAGGTAAAGGGAGAGTGACTGTGTTTGCAGATACTAGACGACATTGCGACACATAGCTGTTGTTAACTATCAAAAAGTGTGACAATGATGATCAATCTCTTGTTCTAACTTGATAGTTCTAGTGTGCCTATCAGAAATGCAACAATGATCAATCCATCTCTTGTTCTAACTTGATGGCTCTACTGTGCCAATCTGGGTAAGTGCATGGAAATTAGTCTGTTTGTGATAACCCAGTCTTATACATATGCCGTTAAAGTAATAATTGTTTACTCTCAGTACAAGTTTAGGTGAATGATTTGGCTTTGAACTTTTGTATTCTCAGTTTGAACATAGTGAAGAACCTAATTCCAATTTTCATCTATTCAAAATTTACAAAATGAATTCCTGCAATAAATTTTCAGTGAATTGATTTGAATGTTTACCAAAATTTTTGATATAAAATTTGCACATTGATAATAGGTAAAAATCTAGCATTTGTTAGTGTAGATGCAATTTGTGTTTTTTATTTATATTTTACATTTATTCCAAAGAACATAAAACATGATATATTTTCTTGGAGAAAAATCAAATTTTGTCATGCTCTACAAGTTTTTTTCTTAACATCACATACAAGAATTGTCACCCTTGGGATGTTCTCATAACAATTTCGAATCTTGCATGTACAAGAATTTATCTAAAGAAAAGCACCATGTCGCCCTTACGATGTTCTCATAACAAATCTCAAAGCTTGCATGTACGAGAATTTATCTAAAGAAAAACCACATGTCTACCTTGGGGTGTTCTCATTACAAATCTCGAAGCATGCGTGTACAAGAATTTATCTAAAGAAAAGCACCATGTCGCCCTTGGGGTGTTCTCATAACAAATCTGGAAGCATGCGTGTACAAGAATTTATCTAAAGAAAAGCACCATGTCGCCCTTGGGGTGTTCTCATAACAAATCTGGAAGCTTGCATGTACGAGAATTTATCTAAAGAAAAACCACATGTCTACCTTGGGGTGTTCTCATTACAAATCTCGAAGCATGCGTGTACAAGAATTTATCTAAAGAAAAGCACCATGTCGCCCTTGGGGTGTTCTCATAACAAATCTGGAAGCATGCGTGTACAAGAATTTATCTAAAGAAAAGCAATGTCACCCTTGGGATGTTCTCTAACAAACCTCAAAGCTTGCATGTTCGAGAATTTATCTAGTGCAAGGTACCATGTCAGCCTTGGGATACTTCATAACAAATTGCAAAGCTTGAACGTACAAGAATTTATCTAGTGCAAGGCACCATGTCATCCTTGGGATGTTCTTATTACAAATAGTGACGTTTGTATAATTCGGTATGAGCTCTGTAGTTTACACACAAACGTTCATTTTCAAATAGAGATATGAACAATTTCTGTCTTACTAGTAATATAACGCACAATAATGTCTCAAATGTTTTAAAACATATTTCCTTTTTATTTGTGAAATTGTCAATTTAGTATGAAGTTATCTGGAAAGCTGATATGCCAAATTAACAAAGTAAGATTACACACACTAAAGAAAGTACCATTATTTTGAGATATACTCTCTATTTTAGATGTAAACATTCAAAACAATCACATTTTTGGCTTTTCCAATTTTTTAGCACACTTGTAATGTTCAAGGTGATTTATTCTGATTACCCTGTCTGTTCGTCCATCAGTAATTCTTTGTTGTGTACATCCTAGCACCCAAATTTTTTTATACGATTTTTTTATTATTTTAACTTATATATTATATATATAATATCTGCCCAAATCGGATTATAAATGTCTAGTTTTGTGCAGCATTTTTCATTTGATCATTACCAAAGCTAATATACAGTGGTTACATAACCATAATATCTTGGAAAAGTTCTTGAACTGATCAAATTGGATAAATATTGTCAGAGTTATGGCCATTATGAAAATTTGTGTTATTTGATGTGTGCATACTATCTGGACAAAATTGTTATTTGCACTTTTCATTTAATCCCCAACAGACGTACAAAGTTGTTATTTTACCATTATATCTTGAACAACTTCTTGAAATGACCAAATCCAATAAAAATTGTCAGAGTTGTGACTCTTGAAATGTCAAAAAGTGTGTGCATTTGATTTTCCAGCACTCGTAATTTATATTCCATTCACATTAAACCTACACAGTTGTTATGTTACCTTGTTATTCCAGACAAGGGACTGGGTAGCTCAGTCTGTAGCAGGTCTGGTTATCAATCCAATAGGGTCCTCTGTGGCCGAGTGGTTTAAGGTGCCATCTTAAAATCATTAACCTCTTACCGCTAAGGTTGTAGGTTCTAGTCCTGCTCTCTCCAAAAACATTAAGTGAGAAAGTTTGCCAGCTACTCAAGAAAGAACAATAGTTCTGCTCAGATTCATTCTGAGGTTTTCCTCCACTAATAAGACTGGATTTGTCATATGTAATCTGTAATGTGTTGAAATTGTTAAAAAAACTATCAATCAAGGGGTCTTGAGTTTGAATCCTTGCTTAGCCACAGTCTTTGTGACTTTTTATATACTCATTATCAATCATCTCACTGCTGATGCAAGTGGGAAAGTTATCAGCTTCCTGTGGAGATGGGTGTACTTGAGAATTGGTTAACCTTCCAGGATCCTAGGAAAGTATGGTCAAGTTAACTGATCTTCTGTTAGCCACCATTGGCATAAAACTGATGCTAAATATTCAAATCAAATCAAATGGAACTGACCAAATCGGGTAATTAATGCCAGGAGTTATGGCCCTTGAATTGACAAAGATTGCGTTACATGAATTTATGTACTCTCCAGCACCTACAGCTTTCATTTTGATATTCACAAAACTTCGTCTTTATATATATCTTTGATATCTCAAATGAACAAATTTAATGGCCCTGGCCTCGTTAAAAACTCATTTTTGGTATTGTCTCCTCTATCATAGGTGAGCGATCTAGGTCCCATGGGGCCCTTCTATAATCAATAAATAATTGTTCTTTATGTTGTAATGGAATGATGCCATTAATATTAGTAAAACAAAAGAATGCTACTATTAGTATAGTTAGTGAGACCTTGGTTACCAAAGTCATTACCCAGGACAGACGGACAAGACAAGACGTATCATTTTGGTGGAATTTGCCAAATGTGAAGGATAAAAATAATGAAAGAGTAAAGTAAAAAGCCAGATACTGGCTACATATACCTATGACCTATACATGACCTACTTTCACGTAAATACCCAAACGTTTGCATCAGAATGTATTCCAGTAGTGTGGACTGGCAATATAAATGTTCTGACATTGAAACTACATGTATACTGTATATCATTTCCATAAAATAACAGAGGTCCATGTTGTTTAAACTACATTGAGCTCAATATCTGCAAATGACGAAAGGTTCTCCATGATCAGGATGGCTCAGGCAAGATCACTTACCTCTTGCCACAGAGGTCATGGGTTTAAGCCTAGCTGTCTGATAACTTCATGAGAAAGATTCTCAGTGTAACAATTTCTTAATTACACAAACTATTACATAAAACATTTGCATCAAACTTAATGCATTGATTATAGTGTTTACTGACAATACTGGCAACACATAACCATGACCTAGTTTCACTTTCATGTAAATGTCCAAACAGTAACATAAACATTTGCACCTGACTTGATGTATTCCAGTAGTGTTGACGGACAATACTGGCAACAAGTAACCACGACCTACTTTTCTTTCATGTGAACTGTTACATGAAACATTTGCATCCGAAGTGTTGACTTGCAATATGAATATACTTAAAAAAGTTACATCGAAGTGTTGACTGACAATATTAATGTGCTTACATTGAAAAGTACATTTGTTTCTATTATATAACAGGCACGCATGCTTGAACTACATTTCTGCAAATGACAAAAGGTCCTCCATGAATAAGATGACTTACTTCTCGCAGCTGAGGTCATTGGTTTGAGCCTAGCTCGGTCCAATAGATTGCCAGTATAATTATTTCCATTGCAACCATGAGACACACTTCTGTTTAAAATACATTGAGCTCAAACTTTACAAATGGTGTCTGGTTATCCATGACCAAATTGTCTTAGGAGCTGTCTCAAGATCACTTACCTCCTATCACTGAGGTCATGGGTTTGAGCCAAGCTCAGTCCATTATCTTCATTAAAAAGATTGTCAGTTAAACAGTAAGAGACATCCAATGTTTAACATGTAAACTACATGAAAATCAGTCTTTACAAATGATGACGGCTCTTTTGTGGCAAATTGGTCTTAGATGCTATCTTAAGATACACAAGTGCTAGCCAAACTCAGTCTAATAGTTTCATAAGAAATATTGCCAGCTTCTTATGGAATAACAGTAGTTATGTTAAACTCACCAACAAAAACTCCCAACTGTCTGCCTCAATGTGACGTTTTTATACAGAATATTTTACATTAATTTGATGGCATCATTGCATTAGTACTGGAACTATTTAAATGGACAGAGTTGTCTTTTCTTAAAAAAAGTACAACCATGGAAAACAGTTTTTAGTAATTAGTTTCAAAGCCATAATTTGCATTTCAATTACCTGTACTGAAAATAAACAATCTACTTTAATTTCATAATGTGTGACTGGGCTATTGGAGGCAGGCTTCCTTTCATGCATTTATCGGCACCTACTGTTGTACTTGTAGCTGTATGCTTGGCAACCTACAATAATTGTACCTGTAGTTGTATGCTTAACCAGGGTGACGGTGGTTGCCGTGACAGTCGATTGAAAACTTGAGAGGACATTGAAGGCTAGATAGTGTCTTCAGCATGATAAGTGCCGTGATGCAAAGGCTGTTAAAGTTATGGCTGACGTTTTCTAGAATCTCTGATATGGTCACTCTAAATAACAAAGCAGTAATAATTTAAGATAGTAATAAATATTAATTTATTAAATGTTTTTCCTTTGATCTTAAGTGAAGACAATAACCTTTCTCAATTAGTAATCGGAGTTAAATATTTAAAATAAATGGTAGAAACAGACACATTGGGAGTATTCAGAAGTTACAATTTCTAAACATCAGTGCCATTTTTTATATTTCTTGAGCCGGGCCCAATTATCCGTCGGTTACATGGCTGACTATCAATTCAGGGGTCGAGAGTTCGAATCCCAACCCAGCAACATGATTGATATGCGACATTGTGTCTCATTATCATCATATCTCTCCACTGATTCAAGTGGGAAAGTTATCAGTTACTTGCGAAGATAGGGTGTACTCGAGTACTGGTTAATCCCAGGAAACAGTGGTTAGGTTAGCTAATTGTCTGTGAGCCCTTGATGGCATAAAAATGACACTAAATTTTCAATCATTATATTTCTTGTTAATTGACAATATACATGGACATCAGACAGATTTATAATTATTGTGTTTATATATATATATATATATGCATATATAGATATTCCTTACTAATATACTAAATATAAAGGATAAAGAAATGCCAGGGGTGAATTTCATAGTCGCATTATCAAACTATTGTAAATGATATTTACAGTTTTAGAATAAAGGTATTTCATGATTTTGCCAATGATTATTCTTGACAAAATCATTAATGAAATATCTTTACAAACATATTATAAAACTGTGAAATATTGCTTTACTAGTTTGATAATGTGGCTCTGAAATTCACCTGGTGTTTCTTTATCGTTTCAGTATAAAAACTCTATACTATTGAGAATTGAGAAAAATACTGCAGTTTGCAGGGGAGATAAATCTGGCTTCAATTAAACACTAGATGAGAATAAAATTGGGTCATGCTCATGGCTAAATAATATGGACATACATGTAGCTTTTCTGGATTTCTCCACTGAAAGCGGACATTGCACGGCAAGTGAGATTTACCTAGTCCTACCTTTGTTGTTGCCATGTTTGCAACGGAAGGCTATATTGGAGCACCAGTGCCAGTCATCAGTCAAAACTTTTATAGCAATATTGATATTTCCTTGTACAGGGTGGAATTGGTTGTAATAAATTTTGTGAACACATTTGTATTGTTTATAATATAGTTTATTGATAATTAATAAATATGTAAAATCGAAAATTTGTTGTTTTCATTAACATGACCAGTGAAAATCATTTGCATAATAATTTGCATATTCATATTAATTTGCATATTTTTTTTGTCCACAAACCTCCCCCGAACCCACCCACCCAATTACTAGCTGGAAGATATGCTTTTGAATTTATGCAATCCAAATAGTTTCACGATTTGCATACTTAATTTTGGACATTCAATACATGTAAAGGGAAATAATTGAGGAAATTGTACTAGAAACTTGAATGAAATTGGGATAGAAAATTCCACTATGCACAACTGGACATCATTCTGAAACATCCCAAAGATGAGGTCTTAAACAAGTGAAGGGAGAGTAAAATTGACCAGAAAGTGCGACAGATTTACCACTTAAATAATGGGGCATAACTAGCACATTTGAATCGACTCCCGAGCTTTCAACACATATTTTATATGATGTGTAGTTTTATGGTGGAGAAAATTCCTAAAGATTTTCAATATCATTTTTATGCCATTGAGGGCAAATTGACAATCAGTTAACCTCTCTTTCCTGGGACTCAGGAGGTTTAACCAGTACTTGAGTACAATACTTTGTGTAACTAGAGCTTGTACAGACGCTCTCAAGCAATTTTGCACTAGAAAATTAAAGGTAATGAAAGGGCAACAAAGGACAGTAAAGCCAGAACTGAATCATCACAGAGACGGCTGCAGGGTGTAGATTTGAACTCATGACCCCTAAAATGATCATATTACCGATTGAGCTAGTAAAACCACTGTTCTCAGGCAAGAAAGAATGACTAGACAATCAAATACAGAAAATAATGTATAAAATAGGGGAGATAATTGTCATTTATTCAAGATAGAGTTATGGCACAATAATCTTAATCCATGTTTGATGTCTAAGAGCCCAAGGATTTTCTTCCATATTTTTGAAACTATGCTACTGGACAAGCAAAATGTATAAAAGAGGAGATAACCCTAATTATATTTAAGAGATTTTAGCTATTTCACTCTGCCCTTTGATACATTAAACTCTATCCAGGTTCCAACTGTTGTTGAATTCCCTTCGTAACTTTTGGAGATATATTCCCATTTAGCAGTGAGAGGTAAATTATCTGATACAATTGTTCGGACTACTCTTCCAAGAAGGACCCTAGCTTATGTAAACATCTGAACCAAAATTGAACAATGTTGAACCTTGTGGGTGCCTGTGGCACCATGTGAAAATTAAAGCCCCTTACAAAAACTAAATATCAACTGTTATGATTAAACAATGCATTAAATACCAAATACACTAAAATCCCAGCAGAAATGGGCAAGTAAGAGTAAGTTTACTGTTTTTAGATTTCCTATGTAAAAATCAGTCACCTTGAGGGGAGAATATCAGAAATGGATCAAAATGGATACAAAACATCGCATTATTATAAATAAATGAAATCTAAATGGTTTGGTATATCAAAACCTGAATATAACTATATTTTATTAAGTGATCAACATGGAACGAAAGCCATTTCAAATAATAAACAGCATTTAAACACTGCTTGACAACATTCACATCGTCATTCAGATTCTTTCTAAGATGAAAAAAAATCTACAATATGTTGTTGTTTTTAAATGGGGTTTAACGCCATTTTCAACACATTTCAGGTTATATATGGCATATCCAGTTTTACTGGGGAGGAAGATCTCGGACCGAGTAGAACCAGCGTCCTTCCACCAGTAACTGGAAACTTTCTCACATAAAGATTTTGGAGCAACCGTGACTCGAACCTACTACCTTAGTGATGAGAGGTAAGTGATCTTGAGACAGTGCCTTAGACCATGGATGACCCTTCTACATTATGTAAACCAGTTCAAATCGAAATCAAAATGAAATCATGTGACTCATTTGACATGTCACATTATATGGTGCAATTCTAAGCAGGATATCTATTTCTGTCTAACCTGGATGTAGACTAAATCCCTTTTCAAAATTTTGCGGGGAAAAAAGATTTGGTCAATTTTGAAAAATCCTGATATACTATCTTTACTGGGAGAGAATATCTTTGACATTGTTCATTCCTATTACATTCCAGTCCCTTCAGGTAGTTTATGGATATCTAAACAACATTATATGACTATGTTCAACCTAACATGATTAGACAATTCTTTACCTAATTAAGTAGTTATCAAAATAGGTAAGAAAAAGAGAATTTCCTCCAACTCAAAGATTTCCTAAATAGGTATCAAAGGCCCCCAATGCACTGTAGCCCCTTGAAACCCCTTTTCATGAACAAATTTGGCTGGTTAGTAAATACATATATAATGCCTATATATATATATTTATAATTATATACATGTACAGGTACTAGTATTTTTATTTATTTTTTAAAGCCAAAATCATACATTCAGTAGATTTTCTATTTGTGTTTTTTATATACAGTTGAAGCTCGATATCACTGGAATTGATATTCCGGTAGTGTCAATATTTTTATATACAGTTGAAGCTTGTAATGGATGAAAAAAATTGAAATTTCTGTTTTCCCATAGCATTCCTATATAAAACTCAAAGTCCTCTTATAGGGCCCCTATAAATACAAGACCCTTAATATGTTCAAAATTTAAACTCATTCTCATTGGGATAATCTGTATCAAATATGAACAAATTTGACTGAACATTTGTGCCCTTTTTTTTTATCCCCCCTGGCCCCTAAGTCAATCTTCCTTATTGAACCAAATCTTATTTCATATGACCAGATGCTTCATAACTCAAATTAAAATTTTGCCCAAATGGTAAAAATTACATGTGTCCACCCAATTGAACCCTCGGGGTGGGATAATTTTTAACCCCAGGTACACCATTTGAACAAATCTAATATCAGATCGAAAAAAAAAAAATCTTTTGTATAGTCTCCTATGTGAAGTTTGAGTTTCATTGGCCCAGTGGTTCAGAGAGGTGCTGCTAACGGACGAAAGACGATGTATGACAGATGACAGACAACGCGCCATCACATAAGCCCTTCTGGCCTTTGGCCAGTAGAGCTAAAAAACGCTCTTTTATTACACATGATCCCTACTTTTTTCATCCTATTTTGTAGTGCAGAAATTGTCAAACAGTAAAATGTTAAGTTTCACTTCATTCATTTGTTTCTCTCTATGAATGACAAGCGTTCAAATTTTTATACATAGTCAAAACTCGTTATCTCAATATGGCTTGAGTCGATATTCCGGTAATGTCGATATTTTTTGCCAGTCTGAACTGTTCCACTTCTTTGCTTATATAAATAAGTTCATTTTATTTCGATATTGTCTGTGGCGATATTCCCGATATCTCGATCAAGGCTTTAGTCCCCGATTTATCATTTAGCATCTTTAATTGAATATTTGTCTAGCTATATTTATTGTTGACATAATATTGCGAGTTTTCCCACCCCATGTGAAAATATATGCGTGCCATTTTTCACAGTTTGTCTAAGACGCAACACTAATTACAGGTCAACAACAAAGGTGTCAGTTTTAATGACTTACAGAACGTTGCAAACATCATGTCATCGAATTGGATGATTGTGTATAAATTTTGTTTAAATATCATTTGATTCAAACAATCAGCCTTAACTTTTATCTCACACTACCGAAACCCGGATATTAGTACTGATCATGACAGTGTAATTCTACTGCACAGACCGTAATATGAACACAAAAGTACAATTGGCGTACGACAATTGCCAGATGATGAAAATAAATATTGATTTTTGGACAGAATGTATGTCGACATTCGAATATATTGAATTGTTTTAGCAGTCACTGCAATATCGAGATAACGAGTTTCAACTGTATATACAATACAGGGCTATGCACTAACTTCACCCCAAAGGGTAATGTATCAGTACCAATTCATGAAAATAGACCTTTAGTTGAATTAATCTTGTACCAGCGTGCAATTTATCACAGCTGGACACCCTTGCATGAAAATGAAGAATTTTTTTTTACAGAATGTTAAACTTTCATGACAATAAAAAAAAAAGTGATAAATTTAATAACAAAAAAGATTAAACTTTAAGGAAAAAAAATTAAAAAATTAGGGAAATAATTCTGCCAAAATGCAATTAAGAGTTATGATTATTGTTTCTATGAGTTTTTTTTAGAGAATGCTGAACACATGTGAACTTTCAATTATGTCCAATGATAGGATGATGAAATAAGTACCAACTCAAAAACTTTGACCTCTAAAAATCTCTAACTAAATTTTCTAAGTCCAAAAGAGCCATTAAAAAAATGCAACCCCGAGTTATGGTTCTGATCTCTGTGTATTCTGTTGATGACGTTGAACACACATGTGAGTTTCATTCATATTCAATGATAGATTGATGTTATATGAACCTGCTCAAAATCTTAACCTGCTACAAAACTATAACCAACTTTCTAAGTCTAAAAGGGCCATAATTCTGCCAAAATGCAACCTAGAGTTATGTTTCTTATCTCTGTGCATTCATTTGATGATGCTGAACACAATATGAAGTTTCATTCATATAGAATAAGTAGTTGCATAGATATCTTACCTGATAAAAAAATTTAACCTGAAAAATTGAGCCCAAAAAGAGCCATAACTCTGCCAAAATGCAACCCAGAGTTCATTGATGATGCTGAACACACATGTGAGTGGTTGCATAGACATCTTACCTGATAAAAAAACTTTAACCTGAAAAACCAATGCCGACGCAAGTACAATAGCCCCCACTATTCCATGAATAGTTGAGCTAATTACTAATGCTAAACCCAAGACAATTAATTACCCATTTGTGTGTGCAGACAGACAGAAGAACATGGTTGATGGACAAAAGGTGATTAGAAAAGCTCACATGAGCCTTTGGTAAATGTGAGTTAAAAGTTTAAAGTGGTAACACAATAACATAATTTAAATCATCATTGAATGTCACTGCGAAATGCAAAATATCATCTCATCTCCTTTAAGGTTTGTTTTCAAATGTGATGATATGAGTGGTACTCGTGGTAAAGTCTTTGTTATTAACACTATGGCACACATGTCTATATGTATATATATGCAGCAACTACTGGTCTGTGTGGTCGCCCGGCAGTGCTGGATGTTTATTTAGGTCATTCACTGAATCCACTTGACGTTGGATGGCATCCCAGAATCATCCTACTTATTCCATTTACTGCTCTCAACTAAAAAATAAATCACAATCATTTTTTTTTAAATAGTCAAATACTTGAATCTGGTGTGTAGGCAGCTGACTACTTATCTTACTCTTAAAACTCACTAGTGAGCTTCCTGAACAATTCAAATCTGAGTCTTATATAAGATAAAGCTTGTATAAGGGTAGAGTAGCCTTGCTATTCTATCCAAAATATCCTTGAACCCAATAGAACTAGTAGAGCAATAACGTTTGATAGCATATGGGGCCTCTTGTTTTCCTTTGTCTAAAAGTGCAAAGGTCTTGTGGCAGGAAAGATATCTTTTCTTGTAATATGCATAACAAATATAATTTTTTATACAAACCAGCAACACCCAAATTCAACTTAATATCCTCCAATGAGGTCACAGCCTCACAGGCCCAATCTTACTATAGCTTTGGGATAGTGATATGTAGTAAATGATGGATTATTTACTATAATATAGCTAGCCAAAAGCTATAGTAATAAATTGCCTGTGATTGTAGTCACATTACCCCACCCACTTCTGTGTTCATTTATAAGAAGTCTGCAGAAGATCAATCAATGTATTAATCTGTGAAAAACAATATAATTACTACATGTAAGTATCAAGCAGTACTAATACCCTAATACCCTATAGAAAGTGTGTATAGAGGTGTGTACTTTTTTCCACAGAAAAAGTGTGAATTTGAAACATTCGCTGCAGACATTATTGAAATCATGTGCATTAAGAATTTAAACACAAACATTGTAAAGTGGGAACTAAACTTTATAATATACATAAAGTACTGGTCTATTTTTTAAAAATTTAGTTACCAGATTTTCTCCATTATAATGGCAAATAAAGCTGAGCATTGTTTGCACTTTTTGGGGTTTTCCCATATTAGTATGCAAGTCAAGTGACCAAGCACCTGTTAAGGAAAATGGTTACTATACTTAGCACACATTGCTGATCTGCCCAGCATCAGCCCTGGTTCAAATCATGGTTAGTTTTAAAGGGAATATATCGGGATTTTTTAAATTTTTAAAATTGGCTAAAAACATCTGTTCAATATATCATGCCCATATGATAATATAATATATATTAATATATCATTAATATATAATATAATAACTCACTGACCGTGAACTGGCAAAAGAATATCTATTTAAACTTGCCAAAATAATATAGTGAAAAGAAATTTCCACTTAAAGTAGCAACATATTTTTGTGACATTTTATCAAGTCATGTGATTTCACTTTTATTTCAATAGTATTTTTCAATATGTCATTTACATGTAATAAATGCTGTTAAGCAGTATTAATGGTAAGTGCCGCCTATTTGTAGAATTGATTCTATTTCATTAGAAGTTTTACCGCTCAAATTTAAATATCGATTTTATCAAGTTTTGGTGGATTTGACATAAAATATAGAGATTTTACTGATTAATGATAATCAGCTGCTTTTTACCATTTTGAAATTACTTTTTTAAAAGTCATTTATAGCATTTTCCCCTGATAAACTCCTTTTATAACAGTATCTTAGGAAAATTGTTGTTTTATTACAAATGTGTAATCGATTGATTGCGTGATTGAATGTTTAACTTCATTTTTATGCCATCAAGGAATAAAAGACAATCATTTAAACTTATCAACATTTTATGGAATCCTAGAAGGTTTACCATCTCTGCAAGTAACTGATAACTTTTCCACTTAACTCAGTGGTGAAAGATGAATGAAAATGAGACACAATTTTGTATATCAATCATCACAGAGGCTGTGGCTGGGTGCTGATTCAAAACTCAGAAACTCTGGATTTAAAGTCAATGTTAGTTAATGTAGATTGTCAAGGATGAATGTTTGATTAATGTAGATTTTAATGGATGAATGCTTAATTAATATAGTTTTTTTTTTTTGAATGGGGTTTAACGCCATTTTCAACACATTTCAGGTTATATATGGCATATCCAGTTTTACTGGTGGAGGAAGACCTCAGACTGAGTCAGACTGAGTAGAACCACCGTCCTTCCGCAAGTAACTGGAAACTTTCTCACATAATAATTAATATAGATTGTAATGAATGAATGTTTGATTAATGTGGATTGTAATAGATGAATGTTTGATTAATGTAGATTTTAATGGATAAATGTTTGATTAATATAGATTGTAATGAATGAATGTTTGATTAATGTGGATTGTAATGGATGAATGTTTGATTAATGTAGATTTTAATGGATGAATGTTTGATTAATGTAGATTGTGATGGATGAATGTTTGATTTATGTAGATTGTGATGGATGAATGTTTGTTTAATGTAGATTTTAATGGATGAATGTTTGATTAATGTGGATTTTAATGGATGAATGTTTGTTTAATGCAGATTTTAATGGATGAATGTTTGATTAACGTGGATTTTAATGGATGAATGTTTGTTTAATGCAGATTTTAATTGATGAATGTTTGATTAATGTAGATTGTGATGAATGAATGTTTGATTAATGTAGATTGTGTTGGATGAATGTTTGTTTAATGCAGATTTTAATTGATGAATGTTTGATTAATGTAGATTGTGATGGATGAATGTTTGATTAATGTAGATTGTGTTGGATGAATGTTTGTTTAATGCAGATTTTAATGGATGAATGTTTAATATAGATGGTAATGAATGAATGTTTGATTAATGTAGGTTGTGATGGATGACTGTTTAATTAATGTAGATTGTAAAGGATGAATGTTTGATTAATGTAGACTAATGGAGGAATATTTTATTAATGTAGATTGTAATGGATGAATGTTTGATAAATGAAGATTGTAATGGACTAATATTTGACTAATGTGAATTGTAATGAATGAATGTTTGATTAATGTAGATTGTAATGGGCAAATATTTGATTAATGTAGATTTTAATGAATCAATGTTTGATTAAAGTAGATTGTAATGAACCCAATGTTCGATAAATGCAGATATTGACAAAATTTTGATTAATGTAGATTGTTATGGAAGAATGTGTAATTAATGTAGATTGTTACTGAAGAATGTTGATATATGTAATGGATGAATGCTTGATTAATGTAGATTGCAAGGAAGGAATGTTTGATTAAAGTAGAATGTAATGGATAAATGTTCAATTAAGCTTTGGAAGAGTATGCCTCATCTTTTGCTGGTAGTTTTACTCAGTATACTACACTAGACTTACACATCATTTCCAGCCAGCTTGAACTGCATTCCATGATGCCAACAACATTCATCTCCTACAGCATTCCAGTAAAACTGACATCTTTTGTAAACTGAGACAGTATAATCAAGATTGGGTCTTTCCATCTGAAACAAGAAACCATAACCTGTATGGACTGTTGAAAGTAATATAACAAGAGCAACCAGTGCAGAAACTTATCTTTCATTGGAACCCATTTAGTAGGTCAAGGTTAGATTTAAACTTTTTTTAACACAAAGGCATACTCAGTTTGCCATTACTGAAAAAAAGAATAAAAAAAAAAAAGAAAGAAAAAAAAAAAAAAAAGACAAACACAATTTTAACATCATAATATTACTATCAGGTTTTGCAAAATTTTAAAATTGCCTAAAAACATTTTTTTTTCAATATATCATGCCACTCTTGTTATAATAAAATATATTTTGTGACGTATTAATTGAGTCACATTATTTCAATTTGATTTCTAATTGGATCGTTACACAGGTTTACACCTTATAAAATTTGTTTCAATTAGGGATTTTGTTTAAAATTTACTGCTCTAATTTATAGATTGATTTTGTCACACTTTGGTGGATACGACATAACCAAACCATTCAGATTATATTTATCAATGATGATGAATTCATAAAATGAATGTTTTTATAAAGTCACTACAACATAAGTATGTTTTATGTCCTAAAAGTAATAGGATGCATTTAGTAATATGCATTTTAGTGTTTCTATCACAACAAAACTTATGGTTAACTTGGCATGAATAAATTCCCATATTCAAACTATATGCATGTACAATTTCAATATTGTACACCAACATTTAGCATCAAATTTGTCAAAACTTACATGTAACAAAGTACAAGGAGGTTGACATTAGTTATGTCAAGTTGTCGTTCAAATGAAAGTCATTCCTTTTTTTTTTCACTTTGCAAAGCAAAGTTCTTGTGGTTCTTCACCCATGTTTAGTATATATGCAAAGATACTATGATGACTCGTAGATTCTAACTACAGAATGTACACTCCGGCACATGCCTGAAGTCCTTAAGCACTTTTAACGAAGATCTGACTTGAGCACCAGAAAACCACAGATCAACATCATATATATATAGTCAATATCACCGATGGCCACTTACTATTTGTCATCTGATGATCTGCCATCAGAAACATGTTTATATCACTAATAGGTAAGACTCTAGGATCTGCCAAGTTGAAGATTTATGTAAAATAAGCTTCAGAGTATCAAGTGAGGTCATATTACACCCAACAAAATCACACTCCAAATCTTGGCCTGACGTCGCCAATTTTGTTCAATATGGGATAAATATGTAAAATAATCTTTAATAACAATGTTAGGACACTCGCAGAATCTGGACCTTGCATGGCACATGACAATTTTCAATTATATTGGTGAATAACTACCACAAGACCGTATATGGAGAACATTGTGTAATATATTTAACCTAATCAAAGTATATTAAATTTACCATTTATTTCCCACTAGAAAAACAATGATATCTAGAAAACTGTAACAAAATAAAAAAAATCTACACCTTTTTTAAACTGGAGAAAGACTGAGAGAAAGAGATATGTTTTATAGCGAGAAAGATAATGATAATTTGTTATTTGATTACAACTATGCTATACTATGTATTTATAATGTAAATGAAAAGTGGAATAAACGTGTTAAAAAAACCAAAACAAAACATTAAATTTGAACTTGTTATTTCAGGAATGCACACAATATTCAAATGTCTGTTGATAACGTCAATTTTTTAAAGGATGTTTGCACATGATCTTAAATTATGTCTGATCTTATTTCATATCGTTTGGCACCATACTGAGGAAGATGTCTGCTTCCCAAGATGTTTTTTTTTTTTAAAAAATGGCGTTTAATTTCAAAGCCCCCCCCCCCTGTAATTCAAAACTTGCATTACTATGGTGACCTTTGGATGAACATAATGATGACTGAAAGTTATTTGATTTTTTATGACAATAGAAGATGTGTTGGTGTATCCACTGATACCACTGGTTTCAATGCGAAGCCCTAAATATGAAAATGACAGGGTCGTCCATTTACTTTTGGGACATATCCCGTAGTTTGTTCTTTAACAGAGAGATAGTTCAGATAACTTTAAATGGATGATGACCAGGAGGTATTGAGATAAAGATTTTTGAAATTTCACTATTTGATCCCTTTTTGGGTACCTGTTGGCCCTTTATGGATATTAAATCTCTTTCAAGCACCAGTCTTAACTATTAAGACTAAACAATACTCCAGCTCTCACATTTATCAAAATAATTCCTAAAATAGAATAGTAGTTTTTGTCAAAATTACAGTCCCCTTACTAGGTTTCAATGAACCCTTAGCTCATTTGACTATCAGTCCAGGGGTCTCGGCTAACTCTATATCAAAATTTCATTTGGCAGATGTTGCTATACTTTTCTTTAACAATTTAAGAATTGGTTTTAGCAACCAGTAAGTAATACCAGTCTTTGATAAGTGAACATTTCCTCTGTTTTAATTAACTGTTTAAACAAAAATCATTTTCTTTCCTTTTGCTTCACCCATTGGTTGAAAGAGTTCTCTAGATCTGGACCTAAATTCATCAATATTTTGAGTCTTAGATTTAGACTCGGGACTCAAATAGTAAAAAAAATCAAATTCACTTTACATCTATTTAACAAGCAATTTGCTATATTTATTTGCAAAAACAAGCAGTTTAAATGATTATTTAACAGAAAATGTTACATAATCACATTTCTTACCCATAAGTGTATGTTTACAGGGTCTTACAAAAGTGTAAGATTTGAGTCAAATCAGATTCTCTGACTCAAATGATGAATTTAGGCCCAGGTGATTCAGCTTTAGCAACATGACATTTAATCTGTTCTCCAATGTTCATGTACAAGAAATCGGCTGCCTGTGAAATATGAATGATTAATTTGTCAAATAATTAATACTTCATGTGCTATTTCATCAATGTTCAGTCTGGAGATGCAAGTTTCCTATCCTTCTATATTAGTCCTTGATTAATTCTAACAAATTTGTGTTTATGCACTCCTAGTTCAATAAAGTCATTATTTCAGTAGGAAATATTGCTTTTACACATTTTGTCCGAATACAAAATAACAGGAACTAAAGTAAAAGTACATTGTACTTTATTTTATTTCACTTTATTATTAATTTATGCACACATAAATATGATGTTTAAAGTATAAAATATAAAAATTTTAGACTTACATATAATATGTAAAATGTAAATTTCTCTTTCTGATGATATAAAAGTAATTTCCTCAACAATAGATGATGATGATGATGATGATGATGATGATGATGATGATGATGATGATGATGGAAAGAAAGAATATATTTAGTATGAATTCTTTTTTTAAGTAAGAAATATTGGTCTTAAACTTTTTGTGACCACTTTTGATGATTTTGTATTAAATTCTCCAAATTAAAAGTAGACCTCTCAGCGACCAACAATTTGATATCATACTCATTTGTGGCGACCATTAATTCTATTTTATTGTATTATTCCCCTAACAGCTGTCCGCAATAAAAACACAAATTAAGTTGCATGTAACGAATAAATTCCATATACCTCAGTCCATATATCCCCTTTAAATCCTCATTAAATTTCTGTAATGCACAAGTTTTGATAATAACAAATATTTTAATTAAATGTGTTCATTATATTGCTAAGACCCCTAAGCGACTATTTTTTAAAAATGTGAAAAATAGAATACACTGATCAAAATGAGTATTTCTAAAAAGAGTGACCGAGCATTTAAATATTGAGTCCACTTTTTAACATTCTGTAATGACTTGTTTTCTGACTGTTCCTCCACCAATTTTCAATAGAACACAAATTGATAAGCGCATAAATTACCATTCGTCGCTATTCCAAACTGACTCGTTATTACCTGTTTTATGCCAAATGTGTTAACTGGAAAGAAACCGTTGATTTGTAAACAAATACCAGTTTGCAATTTTTGAAAATAATGCATCTTTCATTGATATCTTTTGTTTATAAACTTTCTCAGAGGTCAAATAAATATGTAACCTATGAAATGGAATAGTAAAATGAACTGAAATTATAAACATAAATCGGTCATTTCGGAAGTTTAAAAAATCATTTCAAGAAAATAGACAATGTAAACAGATATTTCTTATTCATTATCACGCTTTGAAGTTTTGCCGCCAGAAGTAACACATAATAAAATCTAGTTCAGCTCCAACAAATGTGTGTTACTGTCAAAACGCAGTACAAGCTCACATCAAATAATTTTATTACACCTGCTGTGTATTTCCAATAACACAAAAATAGACCGATTCCCTGACCTCAATGATCATGTGTGACCCTATTTACAACAAGGGGGTTACTTTTATAAAAATTTTGAATAGAAACACTATGATGCAATGTGTAAATTTATTTTTGTCTATATGAACAGTGACATATCAACTGTTATAAGGTCACTAATATGAGAATGGAAGCCAGCGCCGAAAAGCGCCTATGTCTGGTAATAAGTGAAGTGTCATTGAATTCCAGCCAATGGTTCCTGAGAAATAGTGACCACAAAAAAAATGTCAAAGATTCATAACGAGCAATCTGAACACTTCCTGCACTGTTTTCAACTCTGTCAGTTAATATAAACATAATTCACTCAATACTGATATGTGGAGAATTAATGCTTCCAATTTTGAAGCGTCCATGAAAATGCTTATTGAGCAAAGGGTTAAAAAGAATTAAAAGAAAAACAAGAAATGTCACTGTTAAGTGTCACATGCCCCCCAACATGTCATGATGTTATGTTAAAATTCATCTATGCAAGACAAAGTTACAGACCAGAAACGAAATCTCACATAAACATAAAGTGCTGTCAAACAAACTGAAATTGTGACCTTGACCTTTGAGGTACGGGTGTGTGTCTTACTCGCGACACATCATCATGTTCTGCTGATCATTTGTTGCAAAGTATCAACAAAATCCATCTATGCATGATAAAGTTACAGGCCGGAAATGAAATACTGGACGGAAGGACGGATGTTCTCACGAATGGGTATTTAAGTGGCTTCTTTGCGTCAATCTTATTACTTGTGTGGCTAAATTTTAGACAATTTTAGCCACATAAAAGAAAAAAAGCCACATAAATGCTGTGTTTAAGTGGCTAGAAACAGCCACGTAATTATATTTCAACTGCTTTTCAACTGTCCATAAAAATTACCAACCCTAAACCCTAGACATTTAAATACCCATTTGTGTGCCCGGACAGACGCACGTTCTCACAAATGGGTATTTAAGTGGCTTCTTTGCGTCAATCGTATTACTTGTGTGGCTAAATTTTAGCCACGTAAGAGAAAAAAAGCCACCCAAGAGCTGTTTTTTAAGTGTCTAGAACAGCCATGTAATGTTTTTTCAACAGCTTTTCAACTGTCCATAAAAATTACTAACCCTAGACACTTAAATACCCATTTGTCCGCCCGGACGGATGGATGCTGCGATTACTATATGCCACCCAAAAGTTGTCAAAATGACTTTCAAGGCAGGTAAAGTACACTACGCACTAAAACGTGAAGTTTTTTAATACGACTCGCATAATTCAATTTGAAGCCAAGTTGGAATCCTCGGCAATTTAAAAATAATTTATAAAGCGTTTGTCACGCTTTATAATTTGGACATCTTTTTTTATAATTCTAAAGCGTTCTGGATAGTGTTTGTTAGCACATATACAGCTCACTGACCATATATTTATGTATGGGAAATGTGCTCACAACTCAATTGAAAAACTTTTTAAAAAAGTTTAAACGTGGATATGTTGCTTTAATATATACAGTCAGAGAAAGAGAAGTTGTATAGCAAGTCTTCATTGTTATGAATATTGATCATACAGTTCATAAATATTGTCACACTAAATCAATTAAAAACAATGAAATTAAATATTTGTGTCATTATCACTTAGTGTGTGGATTTAATAACTGTTTTATATGTTTATATACTGGGTAAGCTATAAAGATTATAAATTGTGTAAGCTATAAATAACTGTTTTATTATATACTGGGTAAGCTATAAAGAACTGTTTTATTATATACTGGGTAAACTATAAATAATGGTTTTATTATATACTTGGTAAGCTATAAATAACTGTTTTATTATATATACTGGGTAAGCTATAAATAACTGTTTAAGTATATACTGAGTAAACTATAAATAACTGTTTTATTATATACTGGGTAAACTATACAGAACTGTTTTATTATATACTGGGTAAGCTATAAAGATTTTAAATTGTGTAAACTATGAATAACTGTTTTATTATATACTGGGTAAGCTATAAAGAACTGTTTTATTATATACTGGGTAAACTATAAATAATGGTTTTATTATATACTTGGTAAGCTATAAATAACTGTTTTATTATATATACTGGGTAAGCTATAAATAACTGTTTTAGTATATACTGAGTAAACTATAAATAACTGTTTTATTATATACTGGGTAAGCTATAAATAACTGTTTTATTATATACTGGGTAAGCTATAAAGGTAAACTATAAAGAACTGTTTTATTATATACTGGGTAAGCTATAAAGATTATAAATTGTGTAAACTATGAATAACTGTTTTATTATATACTGGGTAAGCTATAAAGAACTGTTTTATTATATACTGGGTAAACTATAAATAATGGTTTTATTATATACTTGGTAAGCTATAAATAACTGTTTTATTATATATACTGGGTAAGCTATAAATAACTGTTTTAGTATATACTGAGTAAACTATAAATAACTGTTTTATTATATACTGGGTAAGCTATAAATAACTGTTTTATTATATACTGGGTAAGCTATAAATAACTGCTTTATTATATACTGGGTAAGCTATAAATAACTGTTTTATTATATACTGGGTAAGCTATAAATAACTGTTTATTATATACTGGGTAAGCTATAAATAACTGCTTTATTATATACTGAGTAAACTATTAATAACTGTTTTATTATATACTTGGTAAACTATAAATAAATGAATTTTTAGTCTTTACTTGCTTTTTTCGTATGGGAAATGATAAAAAGTCACCAAGTTAAGATTATAACTTTTATGTTACAAAAGTATTTAAATAAAAAAAGTGAAATAAAAATAACTGTTGCCAGATGCAACTAAAGGCAAAAGTTTAACCTGGATGTCTACAGACGACGCTGCCAGGGTCATGGCAATAGCTCTCCTGGACATTTGTCCCGGCAAGCTTAAAAAAAGATATTGAAAATAAAATCTCCCCCCCCCCCCCCCCCCAGTGGGATTCAAGTCATTGTGGAGAAAAAACAGAATCTTCCATCAGCTCAATGTCTTAACACCACTCAGCCACAACAACATCTCGATAACTGTTTGTTATTTTTATTTTTAAACTTGTCATTCAATTGTTTTTCTCGTAAATAATGGCCAAATATATTAATTGATTGAACAGTTGCCTTTTTTGTCGTATCAACATCTTTATTATCAATAATTTTGCTGAAATCGGATGCGAATCTCTTTTTGACAGCCATTTGAAAACACCGCATTTGGAACATCTCAGTTTTCATCGTTGCGTATAGCTAACACTTGGAATTCCCAACAGCTATATAGTATTTGGTTCAATGAGGGCTCATTCTGGTCAATCTGGATTCATTCATTTACAGATTATAATTTATAATAAAATTATATATTTATAGTATATCACAATGGTGTCTACTTACTACCACACCAGTATCATGCTGCAGACACAAGGTATGATAGGGACACCATTCTTTGTTATATATAATTCTGAAATACTGGTAATTGAATATGTATCAATAAAACAGTTGTGTTACCTCCAAGATGTCAGATGACTATGCTGGCTGATTGCTTGCAGGGGCACGGTTTATAACCCACTCAGGAACTTCTGAGGAAACTGCATGGTAAATTTTTAGAATGACACCAACAACAGCATCCTTCACAAATTCCATCACCATGTGGAATACATTTTCTTTGGCCTGCTGTTTAACCTGAAGTAATAATATATAACTGAGAAATAAAAGAGGATCTTACATAGTGCTAACTTAATATTGAATTTATAAAATGAGTTTGATGTAACATCTAAAAAAAAACATCATTTTACCATGACAAATTGGTATCATATATGCATATTTGGGCAAGTCCAAACGTAGCTCTGCATTTTAGGTACCAGAGTCAAGTTCTATGGGAAGCATTGAATGGTAAATTGTATGTGATATAAGACTAAGTAAATATTAGAAATTGGTCATAGGTTTATTACAACCCTGCACCGTAGATTATGTGATAATTCATTTTAAGGTTGTTGTTTGGGGTTTTACGCCATTTTTTAAACAGTTTTTTTTTTCAGTTATAAAATGGTTATCAGTGCATCTAACCATTGTTTCTGGGTTCTGCTTAGCAATTAACCAATACTAGATACAACTTATCTCTGCATGTTACTGACTACTTCCCCACATGTTCAGAAGTAGAAGATTCATGGCTTTGGAACAACGGTTGTGGCCAATTTAATCACTGAGATTGTGGTCGGATGGGGATACAAATACACAACCCCTGGATTGACAGTCAAACTGAGCTAGCCACGCCCAACTAGTCATAGTAAGTACAAAGCAGTTAAAACAAGAGGTCCTTTAGGGCCTGTATTGCTCTACTGTACAAAGCAGTTAAAACAAGAGGTCCTTTAGGGCCTGTAATGCTCTACTGTACAAAGCAGTTAAAACAAGAAGTCCTTAAGGGCCTGTATTGCTCTACTGTTCAATCTAGTCCAATTTGACCAGTTCAACAAATCATGAAATTAAAACCACTGACAAGTTTCATAAGGTTTGGATATGCAGTCCTATGCAGTCCTCGGCAGAAAGTAGCTTTTTCTGACCATCAACAGAGCAACATTGAAAAACCAATCCCAACAAAAAAGTGTCATCAAAATATCTTAAAAGGAAAGTTATTGAACCAAAATCATTTTTCTACTATGTTAACATTGACATTGACTGCGACTCATTTTACCTTAACTTAGCTTTCTATTCATGATAGTAACCAAATTGCATAAAAAAAAAATTAAAATTTTTGAGTGAAAATCACAGTGACCTTGAACCTATTTACTTCAAAACCAATTACAGTGACCTTGAACCTATTTACTTCAAAACCAATCCCACTCTTCCTCTTCATGTCAACCTGTTTCGAGTAAGGATAGAATCACTGTCAATCTCTGCAGATGGGTAGGAGTCCTCCAAATTTTGACAACTTTTGAATTTGGCCTGTATTTTACAATCATGCTGTTAAATATGAAATGTAATTTATTGATCAGAAACCAATTCGACTTTGAATGCATGGTTGGTAGGACAGAAAGGACAGATAGACGGATGTATGGATATAGGTAACATTTAAGTTAATTAAGTAGGTCAAGGTCAGTGATGTAAACTTTTTTTAACAAGATTGTGGTCAGTTTACAGAATCAATACATTTTTATATAAAAAAACAAAAACAAAAAAACAACAAAAAAACTTTGACCTAGAATTCAGAAGCCAAAGTATGTAAACTTAGGTAACTTAAACATATACTGGTACATTGTTTATACAGGGTGTTACATGTATATTACAGTAAACAACTGTGTATTACAGATTAATGTTTAAGTATTTTGCAACGAATACCATAATACGAAATATTAACCACAGAACGAAATTTTATACAATACCAAAAATTCAGAAAAAATGTCTCATTTTTCAAACCAAATTTTATATACCAAAAGGTCATATTTTTCAAACAATATTGACATGTTGTATATAGAATAAAATTTTAAAACATCATCTTTCAAATAAAATGTCCTTTTTCAAACTGTTTTTTTCTTCTTTTTTTACCTATTCCATAAATTAAACAAAATATAAACCCAAGAAACTGTAGTATATATTTTGAAACACCCTGCATAACATAATAATGAATGAGTTTATGAAGTAAGTTTAGTTTAAACTTATTTATTTTACTTCGATTGTGAAACAAGTTCTCACAACTTAAGCAAATTATGCTCAAAGTCTTCCTGGTTAGAACCAGTACTAAGCATACAAAGAGTCTTGCTCAAGGACACCACGCATAGACCCTCCAATCATGGGTTTGATGCTCTATCACTGGAGCACGCGCTCGACATACGAAGTTTAGTCACCATAACATCAGTAGTTTGTTCTGAAACAGGGAATGCTGAACTAAGCATAAACTTCTAACTGGACGATAATGACGACGATGATGCCGGGGTACAAAAGCTCTTCACTTTATTAAAAAAGAAGAGCTAAAATGTAGCATCCAATTCTGAGAAATACTCACTCCAAGGGGAATAAAGTTGTTGGTTTTTATGGCTCAAAACACAAAATTATAAATTATTGCCTTGAAAGTCATAAAATATTTGAAATATTTTCTGATTTTTTATCTAAAAAGTAAAAAAAAAAAAAAATATACATCAAATAAATACCTCATTGAACATAACAGCTGTGTGCTTCCTTTGGACTAAAAGCACATGGCAATTAAAGGTGAACACATGTAATACCCATGCTACCATTATGGTACCCATTCCTATCTATGAAGTTTATCTGAGCCAAGTCACAAGCAAGGAACCAGTTAACCACTTGACCATGAAGTAGATCAGTATTCACTAAGTGTGAATGCATGATGTGCCCAGGTAATAAATGTACAAGTTTAACAATACACCCAAGTATTACACAAGATAAATACAGTAAACATCGTGTGACATGTACAATTTAGATATAGTGTACATTGAATAAATGGTCAATGAAAATATAGCTAATAAGCTGGAAGTTTAAACAATTTAGTATTGACAAGAATAAATGGTATTCTGTACCATGTTCAACACAATACAGTTTATATGGCATCCAATTTTACTGGTGAAGAAAATCCCCCAGAACCCACCATTTCAGCAGTGGGAGGTAATTGATCATTAGACCACTTAGACAGGCTTCCTCATCATTAAACACATCTTCCAATTAATAGTGCACTAGTGCCTGTCAAAATAACAAGAGCAGTCATAGGGACAGCACGCTTGACTATTTCGATGCTGTTCTAAAACAGCTTTTTCAGGAAATAAGAACCAAATGGAAGACAATAAACATAAAAACTCAGGGGTGGTTAAATTAAGCTATAATTATTGCTTGTCTGTAAAAAAGTAAATTAGCAAAATAGTTCAACAACAATTTTCATTATCAACAGTTTTGTTTTGAAAACAACAAAGTGAATGGATGGCTCATATTGGCTAGCATTAAGTTACATCTGTCTATTCAACTTAATATATAAGTCAAGTGATTTCATTTTGATTTTGATTTTTTTTAATAGGGTTTAACGCCATTTTCAAAACATTTATATGATATATCCAGTTTTACTGGTGGAGAAAGACCTCAGACTGAGTAGAACCACTGTCCTTCCCCAAGTAACTGGAAACTTTCTCACATAAAGTTTTCGGAGAGCGGGACTCAAATCTACAATCTTAGCAGTGAGAGGTAAGGGATCTTGAGACGGCACCTTACACCACTCTGCCACGAAGGACCCTTCATTTTGATTTCAATACATGTTTAGTAAAAATTGTTTCAACTTAGAAGGAGTTACAAAGATCAAATAGTATTTAAGTGTTGTCTATTTTTGGTGGGCTGCCTTAGCAATGTGCGACTGACTGCCCTTATTAAAAATCGTCAACTGGCAATTACTTTATATTGCTGTATTAGATTAAACCATGATGCAATTTCTTCTGCACAATTAACAGTATCTGTTGCGTCATCCTTAAACAAGAGTTGTCAGAAGACAACAACGCTCGTCACTGGGTGTCTAAGTCCAAAAAGGGCCATAAATGTGCCAAAATGCAATCCAGAGTTATGGTTCTTGTCTCTGTGTGTTCCATTGATGATGGTGAACACACATGCAAAGTTTCATTCACATCCAATGAGTGGTTGCATAGATATCTTAAACTTAAACGCAAAGGTTTAACAGGGGCGTCTACAGACGCCGCCGACATTGGGGTCATGGCAATAGCTCTCCTTGGACTTCGTCCTGGCGAATTAATAACAAAAGAGCCAGATTGGCCTTAAAGCGCTCACCTGCGGCAGAGGAGACAATGCCAAAGATGACAGTTTTTGCACATGTCAGAATGTACATAAATTCAAATAGTGCAATTTTTGTCAATTCAAGGACCATAGCACCTAACATTAATTATCCAATAACGCCAGTTCAAGAACTTGTCCGAGATGTTATGGTTACATAACAACTGTGTAAGTTGAATGAAGATTACATATAAACTGTGAGTGCTAAGGTGCATACAATATCAAATACACACAATTTTTGACAAGGGCCATAACTCTGACAAAATTTCAATATATTATGGTTACATAATAACCGTGTATGTCTGTTGAAGATTAAATGAAGACTGCAAGTACTACAGCACTCTAGATAAGGTGCTTATATTTATTTAAAAACTTTGTAAATGGCCAAAGGCAAATGTTTGCCGAAATTGCCAATAAAATTTGAAATTGAAATTGAAATTGTGTAAATACACTAACAAAAATGATCCAAGTACACATTTGTTTTGAAAATCAAACGTATAAATACTCTAAAAGAATCTCCATGTATGTAATGATTTTGATTTCCAATTGAAAAGAAGTATAACGAAACTGAGAATTCATTGTTTACTTCACGATCGACCGTAACAATTACCGTAAAGTACAGGTTATTGATTTTTCGTAAAAAAGTTGTAAACACGTCAATGTTATTTTCAAAATAGCGTCGCGTGAGTGAAATAAACATAAACAAACAAATACTTTACTAGATTATTTTGAAAGTAATCAAACACGGAATAAATGTGGAAAAGTACATTATAAACCATTAATAAATGAACTGATTGAAAAATCCATAACATGTTCGGAGAAGTAAAATAACCACATGATGGACATACCGTCAACAACAAGACCTTGGCTGAATGGAATGTCAAACTTAGACTGCTGTACATAGTTACGATGATGGTACAGAGCTATATCTATAGGATTATTTGATTGTGATTCACTGATTCAACTTCAATTGTTATTAATAGCTTTTACTTTAAACTAGTCAATATGCCCCTAGTCGGCTTATATTTTATGCAAAATATTAAAATCCTATTGTTGTTTATGCAGTCTGTTTTATAGTCACTGCCTTCCTAGATAAATCCAAACCACTGATCACAGCAATATGTACTACTTTGATCCGTTGCTTTGATATATTATACCGGAATTCATTAATTACATCCATTAATGCAAATTGCTTGAGTATTGGTACTCCTACAAATTGGTTAGTACTATTTTATTTTGAAATTGAGGAGTAAAATACTCTACTAAAACCTTATCTAGAGTGCTAGTGCTAGATGCACACAAGGTCAAATAACCAAATTTTTTACAATTCAAGGGCAGTAACTCCAACACTAAATACCCGATATGGCCAGTCTAACAACTTGTCTTAGATATTATACTTATATAACTATTGTGAAAGTTTAATGAGGATCAAATTAATAAAAACAGCAAGTCCTAGAGTGTCCACAACATCAAATAACATATGTTTGATGATTAAAAATTGTGACAATTGTTTTCCGGTTTGACCAGTTCAAGAACTTGTCCAAGATATTATGGTTACATGTATATAACTACTATATTAGTTTGGTGGACATCCGAGTGAAATCTGCAAGTACTAGAATGCATACGAGGCAGGGTTCTCCACAGGAAGGAATGCAAGCACTGGGGTAGGAGTGCGTAAAATCCTTCAACACATTTTCAAGCACTGTGTAAGGCACTCATTGAAATATACTTCACTAGTACAACTTGTATTAATCAGTTAAAGTCATCATATTTAGTATGTTTCATTTTAGGCACTAAAATGGGAAAAGATTTGCAAAGAAAAACAATGATTTAAAGGAAAGTAAGCTTTTGTATTATTTTTTAAGAATTCAAGCCCTAGGGAAATACCATTTATGATAGTCAAGCGCTGGGCTGCCCCTGTGCTTAAATGGCCTGTGGAGAAGCTTGCAAGGTCAAATATTGCTATTGATGATGATTCAAGGGCTATATCTTTAACATTAATTACTGATTTGGCCAGTTCAAAAACTAGTCGTAGATATTATGGCTATATAACTACAGTGTAAGTTTGGTGAGAATCAAATGAAAAATATGGGTGCTAGAGTGCACACATGGTCAAATAGTGCATTTTTTTTATGTTTCAAGGGCCGTAACTCTTGATATTAATAATCCAATTTGGCCAACTTAAGAACTTGTCTGAGATACTATGGTTATATATAACTACTGTGCAAGTTTGGTGAGGATCACATGAAAAATACGGGTGCTAGAGTGCACATAAGGTCAAATATTGCAACTTTTAATGTTTCAAGGGCCATAACTCTGATATTAACAATCTGATTTGGCCATTTCAAAAACTAGTTGGAAATATTATGGCTATATAACTACTGTGTAAGTTTGGTGAAAATCAAATGAAAAATACAGGTGCTGGAGTGCACACAAGGTCAAATAGTGCATTTTTTAATGTTTCAAGGGCCATAACTCTTTACACTAATATTCTGATTTAGCTAGTTCAAAAAAAAAAACTGTTTGATATTATGCTTATATAACTATTGTGAAATATTGGTGGGAATCAAAGGAAAAATGCGGGTGCTAGAGTGAACACACGATCAAATAGTGCATTTTTTAATGTTTCAAGGGCCATTACTCTGACATTAATAATCCAATTTGGCCAGTTCAAGAACTTGTCCAAGACATTATGGTTATATAACGTCTATATCAGATTAGTGAAGATCCAATAAAAAAAGCGGGTGCAAGAGTGTACAAAACAAAAAAGTTCACGGACAGACGACGGACAAGTCAGGCGATCAAACAATATATTTTAAGGATGGCCTTTGTGGAATGTACTTCAAAGTTCCTTTTGAATTGGGAAACTCTGGGACTTGGAGCAAGCATGCTTAATTGTGCCAAGTTAAAGACAAGTTACAGACCAGACACGCAATATCAAACAGATTGAAAGTGTGACCTTGACCTTTGAGGAAAGGTTCTGGGTCTTACATGCAATACTTAATTATGCCATGTGTTATGCCAATGTTTTTTGAAATTTATTCGTAGGTGACAAAGTATCAGACCGGACACAAAATCTCAAACAAGACTAAAAATGTTGTCAAAGTTAAATTGTGATCTTGACCTTTGAAGTGGGAGTCTGGGTGGGATGGGCGACACGTCATCATGTTATGTTGATCATTTGCAGAAAGTATTAACAAAATCCATCTTTGCATGGCAAAGCTACAGGCCGGACACAAAATCCCACGTAAACTCAAAGTGTTGTCAAACAAACTCAAAGTGTGACCTTGACCTTTGACGTACAGGTGTTGTAGTTACTTGTGACATGTCGTCATGATCATTTGAAGCATGATAAAGTTACAGGCCGGACACGAAATCTCACGTAGACTCAAAAGTGTTGTCAAACAAACTCAAAATGTGGCCTTGACCTTTGAGGTACGGGTGTAGATGACCGTCAGCATGTGATGTTAATCATTTATAGCAAGTATTAACAAAATCCATCAATGTATGACAAAGTTACAGGCCGGACACAAAATATCGGATGGACGGACGAACACTGCGACATGCCACCCCAAAAAAGATTTTTCATTCTGCATCATCCAAGACAGCAGATTGGATATCCAAACAGTAAAAAAGCTGTCCATCCACGCCTTATTTAATCCAGATAGCTTTTATGGTCACAGGTGACATAGCTGAAGTGTGCAGACTATTGAAAATTAAAAATGGGTGACTGAAATCACTGTAATGGTATCAGAAGTGACTTTCAAACCTGCATCTGTCCTTTGGATGGGATTAGGTTAGTCAAAATTAAATAAGGCAAGGAAGGATTTGGATATATCTGATTGCCAGACCATCCCATCTGCTGTCTTTTGGGAAATGCAGGAAAAAAAATCTTTAAAAGGCTCATTAGGGAAGAACAAGTTGTCACACAAAGGAAGGATGTGGCCAGGAACTGCTGAAAGCAAGACAAGGCTGTGCAGTTGAGCTCAGGCCCTAAATGATTAAAGAGAATGACTGTAGTGAATGAACACAAGTCACTTACAATAGCCTCGATGTTGAGCTAGCTTTTAGGTTGACATGGTTTAAGTTCACTAACATTACTGGAAGTTAAGCAACGTGGTATGGTGTTTGAACATGAATGGTTGGCAGAAATCAATTAATTGCTAAAAGTTACTAATTGGGTTCAACACATTTCAGGTCATATATGGCATATCCAGTTTTACTGGTGGAGGAAGACTTCAAACTAAGTCAGACTGAGTATCTGCAAGCCACTGGAAACTTTCTCACATAAAGTTTTTGGTGTCAGCGGGACTCAAACCTACGACCTTAGCAGTGACAGGGAAGTGATCTCGAGACGGCGTCTTAGAAAAGTTACAAAAGAAATTTTAACATGTAACCTTGGTTACCAAAGACATAGGGCTCACTTGTTTCTGGCCGTTTTTTAACCTGGGCGACAGTGGCTAAGCGGCTGTGTTACTTAGCCGGGTATGTAATCAGAAATCCTCTGTTCACCTGATTTTAAGCCTATTTGAATTGGCCGGCTAAGTGTTTGATAAGCGGTCATCAGTTACGATCAAGATGGCGGGAGAAAATAGAATCAATTCAAAATTGGTTTTATAGAAAAATAAAGTTGTATTATCAAAAATTTTGAACAGTCACTAATAGTAGGTGACACTTTATGTTGGTAATTTAGTAGGGTTTTGCCTTGTTGTTCGTTCAAAGTGGAGAGCCGATGTGCTTGTTTGTAAATGTCAGCTGGTAAGTGACCAGGTACGCCGGCTTGACATAATTCGGTCAGAAACAAACGCGCTCATATAGTGGATAACAAATCGACAAAAGTTCCTGTAAGTGATATTAATAAACTGTTAATCATCAAAAGTGACTAAACACATATAACAAGTAACCACAATAACATATAGTGGGTAGTACAAATGGACTTATTAGTTCAGTGATGCATATTTTTGGCAATATATTAAATATATAATATAAAAATCACTACAAGGGTTTCTGTGATCTACTTGCACCTGAGATACAGCACTCTAGATAAGGTGCATATTTTCGTAAATGCGCAAACAAAAATGATCAAGTATGCATTTGTTTTGAAAATCAAGCGTATAAATACTCAAAAAGAATCTCCATGTACACAATGATTTTGATTTCCCATTGTATCGAATAAAAACATAACTGATAATTCATTGTTTACTTCGAGAGATGATCGACCGTCAAAATTACTGAAAAGTAAAGTATTCAACAAAATGATCTAGGCGGTTTATCCATTTTTCATCTTGTAACAATTACTAAAAAGTAAAGTATCAAGCCATGATGTCAAACAGCGATATTGGAGGGTAATCGGATTTTGGTTTTTTCCATACGCTTGCGTTTATATGAAAAAGTTGTACACCTGTCAATGTTATTCTCAAAATGATGTCGCGTATGCAAAATATACATGATGGACGACAAGACCTTGGCTGAATGGAAAGTCAAATTTCCGTGGTTATAAGTCAGAAACAGAACTGAAGGCAACATGTTTCTAATCAACTAATATTTTATGTAAAATATTAAAATCCTATTGTTGTTTATGCAGCCAGTTTTATATTCACTGCCTTCCTAGTTAAATCCAAACCACTGATCACAGTAATACTGTACTACTTTGATCCGTTGCTTTGATATATTATACCGTCATTTATATAATAGTAGCTCATCCAAACACAGGAAAAAAACTTTTGATGGCAAATTTGAGTAGAATTTGGCATCCATGCTTAATGTCTTCCTTGGTATGTATACAAACCTGTGAGGGTGGATGCGTATCATGAAATCGCCTCATAATCTCAAAATTAGGTCAAAGGTCAATTGGGTGCAGTAATTGATATATAGAATTATGGAAACTGTCTTGTTAAAATATTTGTTTATTTATTGAACTGAAAACTATAGAAATACGTCTGTTGTAAGCAACTACTAGGAAAATGAATAAAATATGTTAAAAATTGTGTTGTCAAATTGAGGTCAAAGGTCAAAAAGTGGGTAAAATTAATGAATTTTGGATTTCTTGTGAAATGAAAGCTTCCAATAAATAAGAACAGGCAAGTATTTTAAATCAAATGAAGTAAATACATAAACAAACCTTATGAGAAATTAAGCATATTAAAATAGATGGAAAGAGCTTCATGAGGTCACAATAGAAGTCGGATAAAACTAATATCGGTATAGAAATAGTTACTCATACTCAGAAAATGTCAAAAGTATCCATTTGTTTGATCAGAACTTGAACATCAGACTCATTAAGATCAGTTCCAAAAGGCAGACAATCATATCTGGTGTAGGTATGGTCTTCCTCTGCATCACTTTCTCTTTATAGTGACTTCTCTAACACATCCGACTGAGTTGTCAAAGTGACACAAAATTTGTCTCTGGCTTGGTCATTTTGTGCGATTCCTTTTTTCCTATTGTTCATGTTACAAATGTTTTCATCCAGCTTGTTGCTTGGTCAGTGTTCAGTGATTTTGCTCCTTTTGACTATAAAAATCCTATCTTTAAATTCCCCACACATATCTGGTGCTGTCTTTTGAGAGACTTCATAATTCTCATCTAAGTAAACAGGTCTTGATTGCCGCCTACAAGTTATTTCTTTTTAGAAAGGATGACTGATCTGCTGGGGTAACAGTGTTGCTTTGACCAATATGATTTGAAATTTCTTCAAATATATTGATAACAGTAGTAAATGTGTTCAGTTCATCTAAATGGGGTTGTTATATTGGAAGCATTCATATAGTTGTCATTGGCAGAATATCTTAATTCATTGTAAGCTCTCCAAGTCGGAACTGTTTGCACATCATTTTGACTATTTTGCTAAAAATCTATTCAAATATTCCGAATATATGCTGTTTAATGTGTTTCGTTATTGTTTGTGTACCAACTACTTGCATTTATGTTGTCAGGTCCATGTATTGGATATAGCCTACCATCATTGCTTTATCTAAGTGGATAGTTTACATAGTATCAGCAGAAGCATGTTTGCCCAATTATTAAGTTCTGGTATTAGTACCCACATAATATTCTCTAGAGTTTTACTGTATTTCCCAACCATCATATTGTGCTGTTAACTATGTTTCTTTCATCTAACGTTGCTTCAATAGCACCAATATTATCACAGGACATAAACAGATCATATCCATTTTCGATATGCATCCCAAGACTGTCATTTGCAATTAAGTTGTCAATTCTACTGATAATATTTATAACAGTGTGGTTGACAGCATGAAAAAGACTGATACTCATTTCAGAACGAGCTGTCTTGTGAAGAGCATGTCCAAGGCCAACATCTTGAGATTGTGTATGCCGTTAGATACGCCAAATACTATATCTCCTGCGCTAGTATACAAACGTAACAGTTCCCCGCATGACTTCAGCATTGCCATCTAGAATAATTGTCATACCACCAAATAGCAGGCGAGATAGAGAAAGAACATTCCAGGAATTACCTTGTCTACATAATCAATGTCTATCTCACCTCTTACTTGTTGAGCAGCAGTCAACACTTTCCTGTATAAGTATACTTTCATATGGTTCTAGAATACTTGAAACATTATCAGATAAATCAGTATATGACCCAAAATCAGACGCATATATGATGGTCTAATAAACTGTGCTTTGGGTCAGTAGCTTTTTTGACGTCTTCATAGAACGATCTTCATATTTGCTTGGAACAGTCTGATTTAATACCCGCTTCCTCGTAAAATAGCTACTCCAGTCGCTACCAATAATCACCGTAGCTAAATCCCATAATTCTGTCATTACTGTATCATCTTCGATAGTCTCCTCATACTTCACAATTTCTTTTTTAAACTTAGACAGACATTTTAGAATGTATTTTACTTCGGACGCAATAAGATCATTTACAGCCGCAATACATATTCTTGAAAAATATCACTCATAAATGGTGTAACTGTTTTACATCTTCCGACGGAAATAAAATACAACAACTCGAATCAGTTGGTAATATTTTGTATAAGTTGCTGAACGGACAGGAGCATCTTTCAACACTTCTTCTACACTACTAGTAGAAGGTCCAGGAGATCCCATTTTTCTTTTGAGTTTATTAATTTTGTTTTTGGAAGTGAATAAACTATAACAAATTTTATGCCATAAAAAGTTTCAATCAAGTGTCGCGATAAAAACTGTCATTTCTGTCAAGAACTTCTATACTGGAGGTAACAAGTAATTTTCTTCGAATCTCAGATACTTTGTGTGGCATCTTTATATATGGTAGGACAAGTTTTACTAGTTTTACGTACAATTAAGGTAATTTGATTACATCATAACATAAACTCTCTTTCGTTTACATTTACTTTTAATCAAAGGTATATATATTCGTAATTGCTATTTTTACTTGAAAAGCATTTCAATCGGAAAAGAATACATGATAAAAAAATATGCACCAGTGTATTATCGTATTGTGTAGAACATACGGACGTCCAAGCGAACTCTTAACTTTTAGAGTTAAGTTTAGTATTGATCTTCAAAGATATGCATAAAATTCAAGGTTATAACAAATTGGAGATTTGCAATAAACAACAACTACTGAAATTGTCAACATTTTTAATGTACTTATTGAACTTTCAACTCGTAAAAACAAGCAGAAAGACAGGCATGTTTCAATATCCTTTAAATAAATGCTCCATTGTCCTTTACACTGTTTCATTATTCACTATAATGATCACAACTATCATAATGTATATGAATTCTACAGTTTGATGAGCACAGCCAATTCTGACAAGATAATCAAACTGGCAAAGTTTGTATTTGATGTTTAATAAAAGAACTCTTTACCTCCAAATTTAAAATAAAATGACTTAAAACATAATGACTTGAATTAAATCTTGAAATTGTGTATTACTTTTTTCTTTTTTTTCAATATTTGAAATAAGATAGACACAAACATTGATCACGAGCAAAACAACAGAACAGTCAATACGTTAAAAAAAAAATATACATAATATATTGCATTCATTTTATCAAAACTGTATTGAAATTATAATGTTCGTATTATGAATGTTTATTTGTAAGATTCCACGTACCATGTGTTTAAAAATGTATTATGGGCCGGAGGCCTACATTACTCAAATAAAATATTGTATATTTGTCTATAAGACTATTAACAACATGTCATTACAGAAAAAATATATAAAACAACATAATTGTAACATTAGTGACAATAATTTATATACAATTTTTGCATCTGATTGACCTTTGACCTCAACTGTGACCTTAAAGGGTACCGCACGTCAGAATATAAATGGCTATTTATCGTTAAATAGACATGTAAATAACACAAAAATCAACAAATTTTAATTGTACGAAATTTATCAAATGAGAAAAATGACATTAAATATCATGATTTCAAGCGTTTCCTAAATGCTATGGGCGCCGCCATTTTGTAGCTCTTTTGTGATGGAGGTATTCGGTGACGTCATAACTGCACTTCCGTTCTAGTTATCGCGCAAATTGTATTGTGTCGTTAGTGACTGCTCTCTACTGAAACTCTTATGTATATACACTAATATACGTAATCAGTTTATATACAGATATACAGTGCATTAGTGAACATCGAAGGTAGACAATTAAACGCGAAAACGATTCTGAATTGAAGGACTTAACCCATTAAACATTGTTTTCTCCAGCGGAATAAGTGGGTGGAGTAATGCGATATGTTTTGTGGGCAGTGTTGTTTTTAGTTTTCCTAATATGTGATTTCACATTGCCTCAGTGTCAAGCTTCTGGTGACATCACGCGCAAAACGCCTTTATACTTTGGGGTAGGACTTAAGATTGTAGAATGAAGCGTACCAATGCCTTGGCGTACTACTATCCAAGGATACAATTTCTGATGATTTCAGTACGAAGATGACCATATGCGACATACATATAAACTTAGTGTATATTATCCAGTGAGAAGCTCTTAAAAATGTGCTAATAACATATAGCTCAGCTGATTTCTGAAATTTAATTTGTAATTTTATATACTCTTCCAAAATATTGTGAAATTGATATATCAAACTTTCACAATATTATAATTGCAGGCTGTTTGAACAGGTGTGATAATCCAATTAACAATAAAAACAAGAGGTTAATGCCAAAACATAAGGTGTGAAAACGACATGGTATCTAAAAGTTGTTATTAAAATACAAATTAAGGCCAATTAATTGTGACAGGCCCGATTAGCTCAGTCAGTTACGTGTCTAACTATCAATCCTGGTGTCTCGAGTTCGAATCCCAACCCGGCGACAGTCTCTGTGATGACTGACATACAACATTGTGTCTCAATATCATTTGTCTCTCACTGCTGATTCGAGTGGAAAAAATATCAGTTACTTGCGGTTGTTGGGTGTGCTCAAGTACTGGTTAACATTTGCAGGAAACAGTGGTTAGGTTAATTGAACATCTGAACAGTAAACCCTCGATGACAAAAATTGATGCTAAATATTCAGTCAACCATTAATTGTTCATAAACTCATTTTATTAATTTTATAATCAATAGGCAATTTAGTTTATTGATATATGGCTTTTTCACAGTCAACTAGGTCATTATTCTTGAATAGACATTTGAACTACCTCTACTTCGCAATGAAAAAAGATAAAGTAAAACCTTTGTTCCTTTATTTATTCATTAATACATGAAAAGTTTTTTTTACTGTTAAAATAGTGTTCTGGTATACAATTTATGAAAAATATTCATAAAATCATATAACATAATTTTTTTACTTGTAAGTTTGCATTGATATTGAAACCCTAATTAACTGAAAATGTTTAAATTAGTAATAAGACATAATACTATGTGATATAACATCCTGTCATAAACCCTGGGGTCATTAAACCTGGGGTGATCACGCTTATTAGGGTACAATATGCACAATGTGGCAGGGTATTTCTCATTACCACATGGTGTGAATGTGGTGTTGGTGAATTATGAAAGCTCAGCAGGGTGCCAGTAGCTGGACAGTAACATACACTTTGTGCAATATGCCTGTAGACATTATATTTCATATGACACTCCCTATAAGGAGACACATTCATATATGTTCAGAGAACTGGTAGAATAGATAATCATCATATATCAAATTGGGTAGTAACACCATTTGAATAACCAAAAGACAGTGCCAGTTATGTAAAACACAAACCCCCCCCCCCCCAACTCATTCATGCTTCATCTAAATTTACTAAAAAGGATATGAAATCAAAATTTTATCAGCCATTTCTCAGTACGCAACAATGGCCGCACCAGCTAAACACGATAAGAAAAGAGATATAATATTATTTCTTATTCTCTCTTAGACAGGTAAATATATGTAACAAAACATTTTCCCTTAAATTCCATTCTTGGTCTAATTAGTGTGTTTTTTTTTGATAATGTATTGACTGAGTAGCAAACAGTATATACCCTGATAGTACAGCATGAATGTGCAGGCTCGCCTGGATCTACATCAACACTGACGGCAATAATTACTTTTTTATCAAGCTAAGGGTAATTTTACTATTTTGAAAAATTCAATCATCAATGGTAGGCTACATGATAAGATGTCAGAGTTGTGATTGATGGGTTTCGGGTTTGATCTCTGGTTCATGATCGGTGTGACTGTTTAACAGTTATCATCTTTTTGGGTGAAAACTTCATAAGACATTGCTGTGACATCTCTGTATTATTTCTGTGATACATTCTAAATCTTCTAAATTTCCAATAGTGTGAAATTGCATCTGCAGCACGTATTTTCGTCAGACGAAAGCATCATTACAGTTTTCGCAGCTGCAAAAATCTTTCACGTGTGTGAACAACTGTGCCGTCTCACTATTTCTCTCGTCTTCTAATTCATTTAACTCTGGTTCTGAAAATTCTGGTTCAAAGTTGTAGGCCACAAGTCCTTCTCCGTTACTAAAATCCATTTTATTATTCTTGCGAGTACTTTTGCCGGTGACTATAATTGCACGTTTCTACATCTGCTGTAGCGTATAAATCAATTATGTTTTAAACCGGAAGTGCAGTTATGACGTCACACAGGTATCCAATATGGCGACTTCCACCATAAAGTCGATGTGCGAAAATGACCGTTACAAAACGAGCTGATATATCTTTATGGACTCGAATTTATGCATAATAATACTATTAATAGAAAGCTGAACTCATAGCTATTCATATTATCCTGTTTTATACACAGGGTTGCGTTCCCCTTTAAAACGCAATTTCATGAGTGGCATCCATCATCACACGATGCTATACATATTGGGGAATAATGTTATGGTACTGAAACAATTCTACTAAAAATTGCCATCAAAAGTTAAAATAAGGGTCATTTTGCTTTTTGGATGGCCTACTATACTCTATTAATTCAAATTGCTGGAGTATTATTACTCCTACAGATTAGTCAGTACTCCTTTATTTTGAAATTGAGGAGTAAAATACTCCACTGACTAAAACCATATCTAGAGTGCTGGATAAATAATTTCGAATGCTAGCATAGAGTTGCATGTGTCTTACCAACCAATGTTCCATTAATTTAAATGTATATGTCAGTAAAATCATCATGTTTGGTTTGCAGATGCTGCCATTTTGTTTTATATACCACACAAATACATATTACACGATAACTTGCTATCGTTAGCGCATCTACACTAAGTACATACCTGTGTTACTCTGTGTAAAACTGGGACCCATTTTGGCGGCCCCAAATTTCATCAACTCATTATCACAGTCAGGGAACTCTCGTCACAACGTGGAGCAATTCGTGTGAAAACCTAGATGCAATCCATGATCGGACTCAAGGCTGCAATACCTGCAAAGAATCCCACAGAAAGAGATAATTGGAAAATTCGAAAACAGCAAATTTGCCACCCAAAATTTAGACAAGTACATAAAATTATGCAGTAACCGTTCTCTGTTTAAGTTAATGCAATACATTTTTATATAAGAAATAGGTCTTGGATACAAGATATCTGTACCATCATAGGCTTAGGAGCCATAGTGGGTTGGTTGGGTGATGGTATGTTGTGCAATATTCAGAATTTTGACATTACATTCTTTACCCCTACTTCCTAGGGCAAAATTGGGATCTCCCTGCTAAATATTCCAAATGACTTTAGCTGTCAGATGATGAAAAATGATGGATTTCACCAGTAAATGGGTCTAGAAATCAGGCAATGCTTTATATTTCTATATCAGGTGAGGTCCAATGGTGGATTGCACCAGTAAATGGGTATTTCAATGCAGATAATATTATATATTTCTATATCACCTGATATAGAAATACACAGTAATTTTTGCATTGTGAGATCCATTCACTGGTGCAATCTGCCAAGGAATTATATAGAGAAGGCTTCTATACAAGTCCTTGAATCTGCCATTGGACCTCACCGGCAAAACGCACCAGAGCCATTCTACACAAACAAAATTGCGTGGGGGCCATGCCCCTGGACCCCCTAGTTTCGGCCTGCATGTAACTTTTTGGGCCCCTGAAATGGTGATACGTCTTCTTTTCGAGATCTTTTTAAAAAATAATACTCCATTAACACAAATATAAAACATAATGGAATAACTAAATTGTAGTTCATGGTTGATATTTCATAATTAACATCTGCAGTTCCCCCTAAAGAACCTCTTAGAATACTCTCTCTCAACACGGAGCTTGAAGACGGTTGCGATTGTTTGACAGCAGAACGCAACAATCAACGACATATGCGATCCGAGCGTACGGATCTTTTTGGGTATTGCATATAGCTCAAAGCCCGTATTGCATCTAGCATTACCCTTAATTTCCTAACCGGTTTAAAATGTTGGTCATTTCGTAACCATATTTTTGGTCATTTCGTAACCATATTTTTGGTCATTTCATAACCGGTGGAAAGATGAATAAAACAATAAAATGTTATTTTTCTGGTAATTGTGTTATAAACACTTCATATTAAAATGCAAAATGACATACATAAAGTAGGTTGACTATTTTTAACCACATTATTAGTCATTTACCTTGTGCTAATGTGTTATGTGATTCATGTGTTACTCTATAATATTGGTGTTATTTGCACATTTAAATAATCAATGCAGTTAGTTGATTGGTGACGTCATGGAATTATATATTTCCTTAGTGACATTAAGTATTTATCGATGTAATTAGAAAGTCAAAATGATAATTTTTCACTTAAGGATTCAGGGATCCCCCCAGGAATTTTTGAAGGGACGTTGCTAAAAATGCGAGGCGGTGGATACAGGAGGGGTGGTACCATTAATCCCAATGGAAAATAGTATCTTTTTTTCCCAATTGAAAGGTAAAAATTCCCAATTGAAAGTTTCAATAATTGTAAATTGAAACTTCCATAATTCCCTGATAAATATATGAGTAAGACATTGTTTTTTTAATTAAATGGCCAGAGCAAGCCTACACAACTCCCCCCCCCCCCCCCCCCCCCCCCCCCCCCAAAATAAAAAAACAACAAAACACAACAAAAACAACAACACTGTTATATGACCATAAACATCGTATTTTTACTGTACAAGACCGGAATTCAAAGACCCGTTTGCAGAAATATAAATGTTTGTGCCATTGTTTGTTTATCGTGTATGCTTGTTGTATTTTGAAATACGGTATCGGTATCAATAATACTGTGGACAGCGGGTCATAACCAAACTAGAAACATTCAGCAACGTGGTCCGCGGTCGCACAAAAAGTTGCATGTGCAACAATATAAAATACGAGGAATGTCCGTCGTTTGACATTTCCACCAATGCATATATACATGCATCAGGTTTATTGTGCTGTAACGTTATTTATTATATATTTATAAATGAATAAGAAACTTACATTTCGCACGTGCATTTTTGTTTCTCTCTGTGTTCCAAAAACCTGATCCTTCAAAACTAAAGAGTTTTCCCGCTCTTCAATAATAAAGACAACTCGTAAAACCCAAATTAATATAAGATCAGTCGAGTTGTCCCCCTTTAATTTAATAGATTTAATTTCTGTAATGGTCAAAGGGAGACTAGTATTACACGTCTTTCTCTCTTTCTCGTTATTTGCCATATAAACAGCAAAGATAAGATTGATCCATTTTGTCACCTAACCTCGCTAACATGCTATTTGAGTAACGTGTACGTACTTTCTTCCTGAGTATATATTTTCATGCATACTTAGATGGAAATATTCCCATGTTTGAATAGCTAACCAAATAGCAATATTGATCATACTTCGTCAATAGATATTAGGAATTATTCATAAAACTTATCGTCATTAAGATATCTAAACAAACAACAATATACTTATTCGGAAGTCTGCATAATTGACCAAAAGAACTAGTTTCCTATAGTCAATTTCCATTTCAATCCACTCCCTAACCTCTGACCTGTGCCGCTATTACGGCATAATTTCGCTTGTGATTGTTTTTTTATTTGTTTTTGATTTACTGCAGCTAATATTTTTAATATTATTGAGAATGTATTTTATCGATAGTTTTATCGATTACAGATGTTTTCAGCTAGACTGTCGTAGGTGCGTTTTTTGAGTATATTGTCTAAATACAAGAGGTTGGTTATCTTTAATACACTGTTATTTAACCAGATAAACTGATAATAAATAATGGTAAAAATGAACTAGCATTGTGTCTCAAATGGCCATTATTTTCATACAACAACCTAGTTTTTACCCACTTAGTGGTCCGACTTTTTTGTTGCATCTTTTGCATTTTTTCGGGCGTTTTTTTTCTTAAAAAGTGTAGGCACGTACTCAATCTATATAAAAGACATATTATCTATGGTTTAAACCGGATGGACAATTTATCAATTCTTATGATGCTTTTTATGTTTATGATATGATTTCTTTGTGATGCCATATACTCGTTATATTTGCATTTTAGATCGATTTTAATCTCCATGGTTACTGTATACTATCTTAGGTCTATATGTAGACGTCATGTATTTTTTATTCAGTTTTTATGTGACTGGGATTTCTGTGCTGATGTATGTTTTATGATCTTACCTTTTTAGCCGAGTCTTTAAATTGTTATGCAATACTATGTAAGCAAATTTTACTGTATGTACAGCACTTTTGTATGTATTTCTAATATGATAAGAGTGCTATGTAAGTGTGGTATAATAATAATAATAATAATTATAATAATAATAATAAAAATAATAATAATAATTACTTTCACCTCTTCCACCACCACGTCTGAGTATTCCTTGCTACCAAAATCTATCTTATTCAAATCTAACTTCAATATCTTCTTTAACAGACTATCCTTTGGTAAAGTGCCTCTCCTGGATACATGTATGCTAGTTTTCCCCTCATCAACACGTATATCTCTGCCTTGTTCTCCACACAGTTCTGGTGTTATTTTTAATTAAAGATTAAAACCTTTTTAGCATATAGTTTACGGAATTTAAGTTCTTCATTTGCATGACTGTAAAGTTGATGGTATATTATCTCCTGTTAATTTGTCGCAGTGGTCAAATGAGTACATTATGAATCTAAAATAGAATACTATTTGATAGAGGAAATCATTGAAACAGAACACGTCAAAAAAAAAGGACTGTATTATTGAGTCTGATTATGATGGGTAACAGAATATGCAACAGTCACATAATGGGTGTAAAGTGCGATGGTTAACTGCTGATTTGGCGAACAAACAGACGAGCGGGAAGATCGCAACTTCTTAAAATGATTTATGCCCATGTAATTGTGACTACATAACTGTTTTGCACATTTAAGCAAGTTAAATGCTTTTTATTGCTTATGTTGGCAAGGAAACAAATTTACCATTGAAGCAATATAGAAAAAATAAAATAAAAAATTCCTTTTGAATTTTTTACTTTCATACCATGCAAATTCTTAAAATGATCAAGGGGAGGGTTAACAAATTTGATATTGATTACTTCCCTTTGACCATAAAATTGCAACATTCGGAGTACTTTAACCGATGTTAGATGAGATTATGCGATTAAAACGGCCACATTTCGTCTGCAAGCAAATGTGTAACAGAGATTATGGTGTTTTCGATTTTTACTTTATTTTGATGATTTTTCGCTGCTTACAAGGATTTTAAATAGAAGTCCTTGCTGTTTATAACAAAATACCACTGAATTAGCGATGAAGAGATGATGGTCTATGTGCATTTCACCAAGGGTTTAAACAATTGTCATAAAGAAGATTATTAGATGCTAAAATGAAAATAATAACAAAAAGAAGACGATATAATAGTTTATTTTGCTCAATACAAAGGGCACGTCTTTTCATTTAAAACACGGTGTGGTGTATTTTCAGCATGTTGTAAGAATCAGAATAGCCAAACAATTGCAATTATATGGTGTTGAACTTTACCTGAAGATGATATTGATAGAATATTTAGCGTCATTTCATGACATAAGGTGCTAACAGACAATCAGTTAACCTAACAAGTTTTCTGGGATCCTGGAAGGTTAACCAGTACTCAAGCACATCCGTCACCGCAAGTAACTGATAACATTCCCACTTGAATCAGCAGTGAGAGATGAAAGATAATGTGATGCAATGCCGTTTATCAATCAATCATCACGGAGACTGTGTTAGGTGGGGATCTGAACTCACGACCCCTGGATTGATAGTTTACCAGTAGAAGACAAATGAATATTTATTATTCGTTAAAAATTAAACATATACAGTACAGTAAGGTCTCAAGCAAAATGCATGGGCAATAAAATAAAATAATGAATGTTACCATTTATTATGAAAGAAGAAGACGAAATTAATGTTGCAGTTATGCATGGCCAGTAACTTAATCACTATGTCTCTGACATGGGTATTGTAGTATTTGACATGTGCATTCTATCACCAACATTTTCATTGGATCTTCTTCTAACATCAAGTAACTCAACGACTTACAGATGATATTAAAGTTCTTAAGCTATATAATAATAATAATAATAATAAGAAGAAGATGAAGAAGAAGAAGAAGAAGAAGAAAAAGAAGAAGAAGAAGAAGAAGAAGCAGAAGAGGTTGCCACTAATGTGGTGATATCCCCCGCCACCTCGTTAACCCTAAGAGGTATTTCAAGAGAATTGGATTTAAATTATGCAAAATGAAAAAGTTGCCGAGCACAGAAATCACATGTAAATGCCGCAAACTGAAATACGTAGCCGACTGTTATATGACACATTGTCTTGTCCCAGTGAGCACTGGTGTGATGTTTTAAATCGAACCATAAATATATAAGTTATAACCCCTAAACAAAAGAAAAACTATCTTTGACAAAGACCCGACTCATTCGCATCACACATCGTCTTTATGCCAATTTATTTAAAAGTCCAATCACAACTTAAGAAGATACAGTCAGAACAGCAGTGGATGGACGGACGGAGCTGGACCTTGACCTTTGAAGAACAGACCTTAGTCATTCGCATGACATCATCTTGTCCTAGTTGAACATTTGTGCCAAGTTATTTAAAAATCCACTAACAACTAAAGAAGATTTCCGGACGGCAGCAGACGGACGGACGAACGGAGCTGTGATCTTGACCTTTGATGAACAGACCCAAATCAGTCGGCTTGTCCTAGTGAACACTTGTGCCAAGTTATTAAAAAATGCAATCATAACTAAAGAAGATATGGTCTGGACAGGACAACACACAGTGTAACATTGAATTTTCAAACACTTGACCTTGATCTTTGACGAACAGACCCAAGTCATTCGCATGACACATCATCTTGTCCTAGTAAACATTTGTATCAAGTTATTTAAAATTCCAGTCACAACTGAAGATGATATGGTCCGAACAAGAGGAAACACAGTGCATACATTGGATTTCCAAACACTTGACCTTGAGCTATGACCTAGACCTTTGACGAACAGACACAAGTCATTCACATGACACATTGTCTTGTCCTAGTGAACATTTGTGCAAAGTTATTTCTATATTCCTATGTAAAATTTTTAGTTCCCTTACATGGCCCCTATAAATTTTAGACCCTAAATTCTTATCTGCAATCAAACCCCTACACATAGGGATAATTTATGCCAAATATGCACAAATCTGACATACCAGTTTTTAAGAAAACAAATTTTGTAATTCCCAATTATTACCCTTTTGGGGCCCCTCCTGACCCCTTAAGACAGTGGAACCCAGACATTTTTACAAATCTGAACCTCCTTCATCAAACAATGCTTCTGTGAAGATATAGGCAAAATCATTTCCATTTAAAAAAAAATATATATATATTTATTATAATGACATGTGTCCCCTAATTGAACCCTCAGGGCGGGGTCATTTTTAATCCTTGGGAAACCATTTGAACAAATTTAACAAAACTTAAGTTGGTTATCATTACTACATAAGCATTTTGAAAATCTGTAGGGCCGTTCATGATAAGAAGATTTTTTAAGTTTTGGACTATTTTAAGTAATGGCAGCCATCTTGAATTTCTGATCGAAAAAAAAAAATCTTCTGTAAAATCTCCTATGCAACAGAAACATCCATGTGAAGTTTCAGTTTAATTGGCTCAGTGGTTTCAGAGAAAGTGCTGCTAACAGACGACAGACGGAAGACGCCAGACAACACGCCATCATATAAGCACTTCTGGCCATTGGCCAGTAGAGCTAAAATCCCTGTATGTAACAGTATTTCATTAATAAATACGCAAATATTATCATTGACATTGACAAATGATGAAATCATTAATGAAATGCCTTTACATACATATTTAAAAACTGTAAATACTGCTTACAACAGTTTGATAATTGTGGCTCTAAAATTCACCCTGCATTTTTTTATCTTTTCAGTTTGTAAACAAAGGTACCGGTAGTACTAGTTTTTGTAGTATCGTGTGCCACAGTAATTTTGCATTAACTGCTTCTAAACATAGACCTTTCCTTGTCAAGGACTTGATTGTATTCTTGGGGTTATTGTTTACTCTTTTCAAATTTTCCACAAAAAAAAAAGATTTACATATACAAGACTTATTTCCATGCTGTGTTGATGGAGATCTATGGGTAGTCATTTGGTGATAACACCTTATTACTGACTTAACACTTGTCTTATTTGGACTGTTGTAATGCAACTTGCTATATTTTACATACAACAAGTATTCATACATAGTGGACTCAATTTTACACGTGTAATCCTCTTGGTATGTATCAGACATGAAAACTATGTAGCCAGCTGTATTTCATATACAATGTTACCTTATGTTATTGTTTATTTGTGTAACACGACATATGTAGCCATCTGTATTTCATATACATTGTTACATTATGTTATTGTTTATTTGTGTAACTTGACATATATAGCTGACTGTATTTCATATAACATGTTACCTTATGTTATTGTGTATTTGTGTAAAACAACATATGTAGCAAGCTGTATTTCATATACATTGTTACCTTATGTTATTGTGTATTTGTATAACACGACATATGCAGCCAGCTGTATTTCATATACATTGTTACCTTATGTTATTGTGTATTTGTGTAACGTGACATATGTAGCCAGCTGTATTTCTTATACATTGTTACCGTTTGTTATTGTGTAACATGACATATGTAGCCAGCTGTATTTCATATACATTGTTACCATATGTTATTGTGTATTTGTGTAACCCAACATATGTAGCCAGCTGTATTTCATATACATTGTTACCTTATGTTATTGTGTATTTGTATAACACGACATATGTAGCCAGCTGTATTTCATATACATTGTTACAATATGTTATTGTGTATTTGTGTAACATGACATATGTAGCCAGCTGTATTTAATATACATTGTTACCTTATGTTATTGTGTATTTTTGTAACATGACATATGTAGCCATCTGTATTTCTTATACATTGTTACATTATGTGATTGTGTAACATGACATATGCAGCCAGCTGTATTTCATATACATTGTTACCTTATGTTATTGTGTATTTGTGTAACACAACATGTGTAGCCAGCTGTATTTCATATACATTGTTACCTTATGTTATTGTGTATTTGTGTAACATGACATATGTAGCCAGCTGTAGTTTTTATACATTGTTACATTATGTTATTATGTAACATGACATATGTAGCCAGCTGCATTTCATATACATTGTTACCTTATGTTATTGTGTATTTGTGTAACATGACATATGTAGCCATCTGTATTTCTTATACATTGTTACATTATGTTATTGTGTAACATGACATATGTAGCCAGCTGTATTTCTTATACATTGTTACTTATGTTATTGTGTAACATGACATATGCAGCCAGCTGTATTCCATATACATTGTTACCTTATGTTATTGTGTATTTGTATAACAAGACAAATGTAGCCAGCTGTATTTCATATGCATTGTTACAATATGTTATTGTGTATTTGTGTAACATGACATATGTAGCCAGCTGTATTTCATATACATTGTTACCTTATGTTATTGTGTATTTGTGTAACATGACATATGTAGCCAGCTGTATTTCTTATACATTGTTACCTTATGTGATTGTGTAACATGACATATGCAGCCAGCTGTATTTCATATACATTGTTACCTTATGTTATTGTGTATTTGTGTAACATGACATATGTAGCCAGCTGTATTTCTTATACATTGTTACAATATGTTATTGTGTAACATGACATATGGAGCCAGCTGTATTTCATATACATTGTTACCGTTTGTTATTGTGTATTGGTTAAACCAGACATATGACGCTGACTGTATTTCGCACACTTCATTATCCTATGTTATTGTGAATTTGTGTAACATGACATATTTAGCCAGCTGTATTTCATATACATTGTTACCGTTTGTTATTGTGTATTGGTTTAACACGAAATATGACGCTGACTGTATTTCACACACTTCATTATCCTATGTTATTGTGAATTTGTGTAACATGACATATGTAGCCAGCTGTATTTCATATACATTGTTACCTTTTATCATTGTGTATTTGCATAACACAACATATGGAGCCAGCTGTATTTCATATACATTGTTACCTTATGTAATGTGTATTTGTGTAACATTACATATGTAGCCAGCTGTATTTCATGCATTATTTCCTTGTGTAATAGTTATTGTATATTTGTGTAACATGACATATGTAGCCAGCTGTATTTCATATACATTGTTACCTTATGTTATTGTGTATTTGTATAACACGACATATGTAGCCAGCTGTATTTTATATACATTGTTACCTTATGTTATTGTGTATTTGTGCAAAACAACATATGTAGCCAGCAGTATTTCATATACATTGTTACCTTATGTTATTTTGTATATGTGTAACATAACATATGTAGCCAGCTGTATTTCATATAATTATACACTGTTACCTTATGTTATTGTGTATTTGTGTAACACAACATATGTAGCTGGCTGTATTTCACACACTTCATTATCCTATGTTATTGTGTATTTTTGTAACATGATATATGTAGCCAGCTGTATTTCATATACATCATTCCTTATGTTATTGTGTATTTGTGTATAATGACATATGAAGCTGGCTGTATTTCACACACTTCATTATTCTATGTTGTTGTTTATTTGTGTAACACGACATATGAAGCTGGCTGTATTTCACACACTTCATTATCATATGTTATTGTGTATTTGTGTAACACAAAGCATGCAGCTAGCTTTATTTCACAGCCTGTGTGGTTCCGGATAAGAAAAGAATCACTGTCGATCTCTGCGGAAGTGTAGGAATCCTCCGAATGGGTGTCATGTTTATTTTATCATTTTTTGTCATGTTCACTATTGTGGTTAAATTATCAGCCCCTGTGTGGTTCCAGGGAGCCATGAGTGATGGCAAGAATAGGATCACTGTGGCTTATGCATGTCGTAAGAAGCGAGGTATCAAGGTTCTAGGTTCATTCTGCATATTCATTTGATGTATTTTTTTTAATCTGTATGTTAATTTGTTGTTTCTGTACATGTAGAGTGAACCTGGAATCTTCCTTCCTGTTGGCATCGAATAACCTATAATGTGTTGGTACACCGTAAAACCCTATTCATTCATTCTGTATTTCACACACTTCATTATCCTATGTTATTGTGTAATTGTGCAACATGAGATATGTAGCTAGCTGTATTTCACACAATTCGTTATCCTATGTTATTGTGTATTTGTGCAACATTACATATGTAGCTATCTGTATTTCACACATTACATTATCCTATGTCAATAAATAAATGCTCATCATCATTTTAGTCTGTAAATATTTATTTTTAAAGGGACAACCGGCAATCTGGATAAAATTTCTCTCAACACTATTGGAGTGGCATAACTCTGGCTGATGACTTAAATATCACTAATCACTTCATGATACCAAAATAGTTTGACAAGCAAAACATGATTGATAAATTACCTAAATTTTGTTGTTGTTTTTTAATGTGGCCATTTTTTAACACATTTCAGGTCATACATGGCATATCCAGTTTTACTGATGGAGGAAAAGCTCAGAATAAATCTGAGTAGAACCACCGTCCTTCCGCAAGTAAATGGCAAACGGCAAACTTTCTCACATTAAGTTTTTTAGAGCGAGTGAGACTCGAACCGAAGACCTTAGTGATGACAGGTAAGTGATCTTGAGATGGCGCCTTAGACCACTCGGCCAGTGTTTTTTTTTCTAAAGAGGAACGTAACTCTGGTTGATGACACAATTTGACAAATTTAGGTTAAATATGACTAAAATATATACATATACTGTGTGTTTCTATTTTTAAATCTTAATTTTTATGATTGAAAAAAAAAAAAACACAAGCAAATATCAAATTGTATTTTTTAAGAACTAAAATACTGATTTTATAATTTGGATCTGATCAACAAACTTAAGTAAAATAAATGTTCAGATTGCAGAATGTCCCTTTAAAGATTACCTTACAAACGCTAAAAAATTATACAATTCTATGAAAATATCCGTTAGCACTCCTACAGATATCTTTGCGAATCAATCCTTTTGGAATTGAAAATGGATTTCCTAACTTGACTTACACTTAAATAGATTTCCTGATCAAAACTGAAACATATTTTGTGATGTCTAGCTAGGTACCCACAGTGGATTGAATGTCCAGGCCATTAAACCACAGGTGCACCCCAGCATTTGACTTTTAGAAAAATGGTATTCCCTTAGCACTAAAATTCTTTAACAAAAGTTTGCAAAAGCTCACTTTCCTCTAAATCTAATTTTCATCTTTTTATCTTCTCATTTTAATGCCTAACATGAAACATACTAAATATGATGACTTTAACCCTTTACTCCATAAATACGCGTTTTCTCGAACCAATCACAGAAGGCCTTTGAAAACAGTGCAGGAGGAAGAGTTCAGATTGCTCGTAACGAGAATCTGAACACTTCCTGCACTGTTTTCCACTCTAAACATAATTCACCCAATAATTCAAAAGCCTTCTATATTAGAGGTGTCCAAAGGTGTCTATATGAAGTTAAGGGTTAACTGATTTCTACAAGAACATGACAAAAATTTAATAATGGGCATGACAACCAATTGGAGGAACACCAACACTGTCTGAAGGGGTACTATATATTGACCTGGAACCCACAATGGTTGGACCAAAAAAAAAGTGATGATGCTGGTACCCTTCTGGAGAATACAGGTACAAGTTGTGGTCTCATTTGAAACCAGGAACCAATCGGAAAATGTTTTCAAGACTATAACCAAAACAGAATATGTTGTATCACATTAGCACTTCAAACTTTAAATAGCACAACATTATTCTGTATAGATGTGTGGAAGATGGCATCAATAATGGCGATTTTGAAATGGTGTGATTAAATATTTCTTTGAAATCTCTAAATCCGTTTTGTGAGGAAGTTTATCTAATTTCGACTATCTTGACTTGACTTGGCTATGTAGCTACTGTGTATACCACTTGGTGCACAATACATCAATTTAATGATTATTCTACATTCCAGTTAAGATACATGTGCACACAGCATATTTTTTGTACACTTGCTATGACAATCTTGAAAACCCAAGTCTGTAATTAATGTACCACGTTTTATGTTCCAGAAAGACTTGATCTGCTGTTATCAAACTCTACATTTTAAGAGCCATTTAATCTGGAGTGCACATTTTGCAGAGTTGTCTTTATTTAACACATCTGTTTTCATTTTGTCATTTTTCAACACATATGTTCATACTTCAACATATGTTCTTGTACTGTTATTTAACTCAGAAGTTCCGCTGTGTGTCCAAGATTGTTCTTGTACTGTTATTTGACTCAGAAGTTCCACTGTGTGTCCAAGATTGTTCTTGTACTGTTATTTGACTCAGAAGTTCCACTGTGTGTCCAAGATTGTTCTTGTACTGTTATTTAACTCAGAAGTTCCGCTGTGTGTCCAAGATTGTTCTTGTACTGTTATTTGACTCAGAAGTTCCACTGTGTGTCCAAGATTGTTCTTGTACTGTTATTTAACTCAGAAGTTCTGCTGTGTGTCCAAGATTGTTCTTGTACTGTTATTTGACTCAGAAGTTCGGCTGTGTGTCCAAGATTGTTCTCATACTGTTATTTGACTCAAAAGTTTGGCTGTGTGTCCAAGATTGTTTTCATACTGTTATCTGACTCAGAAGTTCCACTGTGTGTCCAAAATTGTTCTTGTACTGTTATCTGACTCAGAAGATCCGCTGTGTGTCCAAGATTGTTCTTGTACTGTTATTTGACTTAGAAGTTCCGCTGTGTGTCCAAGATTGTTCTTGTACTGTTATTTGACTCAGAAGTTCTGCTGTGTGTCCAAAATTGAAATGTAAATATTTGTCATCAGCAGCTTTGAATACTATTCACCTTCACTTTTGATTAAGGCAAACACATTGCCTCCTTTATGTCATTTGTTTCTGTTGTTTCTTCTCATTTACATGTATTCAGAATGCGATAATCAGTGAACTCTGTTCATCCTCTGGTATCCATGGAAACCTTTTTTTTTTTAACCTTGATACAGATAAGATTTATTTTTATTCATCTGAAAATAAAAAATATGTATCATGTCAAAATAGTAAATTAAAGTTTGCATTCTACAGCTATTGTGTTTTAACTTACACAAAAACAAATTTAAATCATATAATTTATGGCACTACAAGTAGTCTGACACATACATATACATGAATACGACAAAAAATCATAATATATTCACAAAAATACTTTGCATGAAGGCATTGATGTATATACATGGACTCTTTCAGAAGTCATTGATCAGAAACCAATATTTTACAAAAATCATGTCAAAAGGGGCCATAACTCCTGCAAAATTTGACCGATGTTGACAAATAAAAAACTTTTCTTGTATTCTTTAATTATACAGTGGCAATCCAAATATTAATTAAATATATATAGCCTTTAAACCATTATTTTACCCCTACTGAAAATTAATTAAAAAAAAGGTCATAACTACTGTAAAATTTTATCAATGTTCACAAATACTGATCAGAACTTGATCTGTATTTTATAATTATACAGCTACACGTAAAATATATTTTAATAACATAAACTATTTCATTGATAGGAAACCAACTTATTGCCTCTGATGGACAAACTGACAGACTGACAGCGAGACACTTAATGCCCAATCTCAGAATGGCCGGGGCATAGTAACATTATCATCTGCAAGGTTTCCTGACACACTGTCTTTAAAATTGTTACAGAAAATACTGTCAGTAACACTGTTTGCAAAGTGAAAGTAGACTTCCGAAATCATGTATTAATACCCCAATTTCCAAGCATTAATTTTTTTTTCTAAATTCACAATTCAAACATGACAATGCTTTCTAAATACATCAATAATGTCATTCAAATATAAAATGAGCATTAAAATAAGGAAACTGCACTTTTTAAGAAGAAACAAGAATTATTTCTAACTGCAATTATGCGACTACCCCAAGGAAGCACTTCCTTTTTCCAACAGTGGTACTATGCCTAAAATGAAATGATTTTAAACTAACTACAAAGCAGCTACAGTTAACTTGTACATTGATTCTTTTCTTAAGGGGAGTTACCATAATAAAAGTTTCCATTTGCACTAATAAATTTTATCATAACTGCAAAGTAAGCTCAGAGCTGTTGTTTATCTCTCTCCAATCCGATACCAAGAACTGGGCGTTTATTTGGAGAGGTCAACAGCCCAAACCTGGGATAAAAATCGTCATCTAGCATAAGCAGTCAATACCCTATCTGTCGAACTCCAATCCTTGCTAAGTAAGAGTTTACAGACTATGTGTCAAACAATGTAAATCCCCAGCAGAACGGGGGTTATTTCAAATTCACTATGAACCTAATTGTTTGCTAATTTTATTAGTGATGTGAACAGCATTTACCAAAAGGCAACACAGTGTTAAACTAATTCATGAATTAAAATACAGTCAACACAGTCATAATCATGCTTCACTCACAGCCTCTTTAAACACTTTTTTTTTAATTACGTATTCACTAAATCTACCGTACTGTGAGATAAACGTATCAGAAGAAAGTATTTACGGTGTTTACAGAATCAAGCATCCTATTAAAAAAATGGCTGTTAGAGTAAGGAAAAGTTTATAAAACTAATTTTTGATATATAAATTGATAATTTCATGTAAAATCATTCTCGCAGAGAGGTCTAAACAAATATTTATTTTATGCAGTAATTGAAACTGTTACAATAAATATTTAGGATATCTTCATATAAGCATTCATTTTTCTAAAATACTTGTACACTAAAAGCGTTTAACCTAAACCATGCACATGTATTAAGATATATATTCAAATTCATGATACCCATTATATAATTAGTTTTATAAACCACTAGAAAGATTTTAAAAAGATGATAGGTGCATAATATAAGGCAGAGCAAAATTAAATTCTTGATTTTCACACACTGTGCTACAATTCAAAGGTTCAACCTGACCATGAATTCAAATTGTCTTTAAACAATTCTTACAGATATGGAGATGTAGTTCTGCCTTACTATATTGTATATAGAGCATCTGGCTTCTTTTTCACCAATATTTCACTTAAATACTTAACACAATTTTGACTGGTTATTTATCTATTATATAATCAATATCAAAGAAACCATATGCATTTTTACTGGAACCAGTTTAAAATCATTATCATCTAGCTGCTTTTCTAATAATTGAGTGTTTAAGTATTTAAGTCTATACTTGCATATGTGGATGAAACAGAAGCCTGATATTAAAAATCCAATGATAACTCTTTTGTTAACATTCTTCAAGATTCATTTAATATTCATAGGGTTAGGGTTAGGGTTAGGTTTTTCTCCATAGAAACAGTTTTAACACATTTTCTTTTAATACAATCATCATGCAATATGCAGCCAGCTTAACTCCAAATACTCAGTCTCTTGTAAACAAAAATGTCCTAAGGTCAAAGCCAAAGAACAAGTATTTTGATTCTGACAGACAAACGTTCTAAATATATAAAGAATTGCAAAGATCGTATGAAGGTTACTTAAGGTTCATGTATTACCATTATGACTGTCCCTGGACAGTAACTCTGACAGAACTGGCATGTCACTAGTTGATGAGTTGCCTCCCCTGATATTCTCCTCATTCTCACCTGCACAAAAAGTATGTTTCCTTTTTGCTGCATTATTCATTAAATGTTGAATCTCATGTAAGGTACATTGTATATAGATTAGGTAATGTTGTTACATGTACATTGTTTATTACACAATTGTTTATGAATGCAATGTATATGCTTTTCTTGTCATTTTTTAACACATTTCAGGGCATATATGGCATATACAGTTGAACTTGTGGAGGAAGACCTAAGAATGAGTCGGACTGAGTAGAACAACTGTCCTTCCACAAGTAACTGGAGACTTTCTCACATAAAATTTTTGGAGTGAGCGGGACTCGAACCTACGACATTTTCTTGTCAGCTAGACAGAGATATACATGTATGTGCCTGATGATGTTGAGTTATGAATAACGATAATCTTATTCATACTGGCTCCCTGCATATAGTAAAAAGATGTCGTGAAATCATATATAATGACATCATTATTCTGACTTTCGTAAGCGTGAAATATATTTAAAACGGCTAGTTGAGGATAAGATTCAACTCTCAGCAAAATCTTGTTTATTGCATGAATCTTCAAGAGTCAAGATTTCCTTATTTACAATGCAACATTGTTATAGATTCTCTTTGCCCTATGCATGCTTGTACTTGTTAGGGCAATGTGAACAAATTTTTTGCAATTTGTAAATTAAACAAAATGTTTTCTCTACAAAGCACTGGTATACTTCTCTAACATCTTTTCTTTTGCATGGTCGGCTGTTTAGTATAATTATCTTGCAATAGTTCTAAGTACACACAGCATTAAACGAATGTCAGAAGAAATGAAAAGTTTTAAATGATGCCAAAAAATACTTATATAATTAAAAATGAGGCTAAGTATCCAAACAAACAAATATAAACAATGCAAACCAGTTTTACTGGTGGAGAAAGACCTCAGATGTATGTATATTAATCTAAGTGAATTAAGATCACCATCTTTCTGGAAGTGACAGGGGAACGTTTTCACATAAAGTGTTTGGATCGAGCATCACTCAAACCCACAACAAATGCCCGACTACTGATCGAAAACCAATTTTTTACCAAAAACAATTTGAAAAGGGGCTATGGTTCGCTATTGATTTGAAACCAAATTCTTTAATGAAAAGTTGAAAAGGGGACTTAACTCCTGTAAAATTTGACTGAAGCTGACAATCACCATTCTTCAAACAGCAGAAGCATAAAACTTGAATATGTCAAAATCATGTTTAAAAACAACAACAGAGCTTTGAACAACCAATGTTGTGTTGTTCAACACTACTTACCTTGGCTTTTTAATTCAGCTTGAATTTCCTCAAACTTATCTTTAAAAGTCTTTGCCAGTAGTCTGTGAAAACAAAAAATAAATATACTGGTAAGGCCATTATAAATCAATTGCTACATAATCATCCCCACCCGGCGACCCTAGTTTTCATGCTGCCCCAATCCCTTTTATTTTCATAAAAGAAAAAAAAAAGTAAAAAAAGTAAAAAAAGTAAAAAAAGTAAAACAAAATTTAAAAAAAAAAAATGAAATGAAATTCTCCCCCAAAGTCCCCCCTTCCAAATTTTATAAGGAAAATGTGGAAGGTAATCTAGCAATCAATTCATAATGGCCTAATGCAACTGTGTCAACAAGTAGATAATTTCACAAACCAATGAATTTAACAAAAAGCTTTTGCACGTTAAAGCAACACGTCCACGTTTAAACTTTTTTAAAAAAAAATTCAGTTGAGTTGTGAGCACATTTCCCATACATAAATATATGGTCAGTGAGCTGTATATGTGCTAACAAACACTATCCAGAACGCTTTAGAATTATAAAAAAAGATGTTCAAATTATAAAGCATGACAAACGCTTTATAAATTATTTTTAAATTGCCGAGGATTCCAACTTGGCTTCAAATTGAATTATGCGAGTCGTATTAAAAAACTTCACGTTTTAGTGCGTGGTGTACTTTACCTGCCTTGAAAGTAATTTTGACAATTTTTTTTGACTCGGGTGAGTTACAAGCTTGTTTTATAAAGTGTTAGTTACGCATTATAATTTGGGCATCATTTTGTTCGGGATTGTGTTTATATGCTCATATACAGCTAATTGATTATATGTTTGTATGGGAAATGTGCTCATAACTCAATTAATTTTTTTTTTTTAAAAGTTATAATTTGGGCATCATTTTGTTCGGGATTGTGTTTATATGCTCATATACAGCTAATTGATCATATGTTTGTATGGGAAATGTGCTCATAACTCAATTAATTTTTTTTTTTTTAAAGTTCAAACGTGGATGTTTTGCTTTAATAGAGCAATTCATTAACAAATAATTCACTTTCTTCCCACTAATTCCACTGAACTAAATATACCTTAAATTTGTAAATAATATAAAATATACAATTATAATGTACTTTGTAATTTGGCTTATTCTGTTCAATTTACCTATTTTTTTAATGAATACAGGAATGTCAACACATTATAGGTATCCAGTTTTACTGAAGGAGGAAGACTTCAGAATGCACCATCGTACTTACATAAGTTACTGCAGATTTAAAATTAGTCGAGAATATATATGAAATAAACATCAACCGAAGATGTTTGCTGAACATTTTTTCTTTTGTAATTGTGGCCCTATAAACATGTTGCAAATGTAATAACTAAACACAGGGGTGGGGGCTTTTGACCATTTTTTGGCCAAATTTCAGCAATTCTACTCCATTCCTAATGCCCCGATATATATATAATTATACTTCCCTCCCTTTATTTTACTAAAAATCCCCCCCCCCCCACCCAAATAAGTGTGTTTTTTTAATTACCCTTAGGGGGGAATTGTCTGGTTAAAGGCTCCAAGGATTTCTATTACTAGTTAGGTTAACAGTACCTTCTTTTGTACTTGTTAAACATGTATAACCACAGATACAACAGACCCCATTCCCGCAAAGTGAAAGGAGAGCCCTGAAAGAGGTCTGTATCTTTCAATAGGTCAATCACTTAAAAGTATCAATAAATAAAGGTTTCAGAGAGCCTGGAGATGTCATCTTGCCAAGTGCTTATTTTGAATTCTCAATTTGTACACGAACCTTAGTATGGTGTAACAGGCAGAAAACTATAATTTAGACTTCGGCACTTTGCAACTTGATGTTTGTGTTTTTACACATGTAAACAATTTGGCTTTTGTCTCATATACAGAAAGACTCACCTTAAACTTCACTGCCAGTTGTTCCACTTTGGGTTCGTTATCAGAGAAATCCTGGGCAGTCCAGCACCAACTGGTTTTGATGTGTTCATTGGTGTGAGTGTAAGATCGGGGGTCAGGAGGTGGTTACATGCCAGTTTGTGTACCTGCTCACCTCGCAGAAGCAGTCGGTATTTACCTACACAGAAAATAAGAAATCTTTAACATTATAGGTTTTCCATTTGCAACACATTTGTTAGTGATAAAGATCAAGCCAAGAATATCTTGTGGTGATCGAATATGTCTATATGCAGGGAATATACTTAAACCCCTTTTCCATTCTAAGAAGCAGTGGCCTTGACCCTAGAGACATTTCACATACATGTTAAAAGTTGAGGTAGGAAAACTATGTATTGAAATCCACTATTACATCATCAAACAACTAAATTACAAAGATGGTCTGAACAACAACTTTCTAGATTCGAGTATTTATTTATGTATTTATGTTTGTATTTAAAGCAGAAAACAGACAGAGAAATTCACCAAGATGTCATTAAGTACTGGGCTTTGACAACTTCAGATAATATAACTTTGCGGATAAAGTGCAAGTAAAGTTATTATGCAGATTTCACATCAAGCTCAAAATGGGAAGGCTAACTTTTGAACCTACTTCATCTTCTGTACAAAACCACCCTCTTCTTGTTAATGGCTGCTTCTTAATAAGAGGCATTTATCCAATATCTGCTTTGAAATAATGTATTTCATTATTCAAGACTGAACAAGACATTTTTGGCAGTGCTGATCAAGAATCGCATATTATCAGATCCTTAGTTCCTCAAACTTTTGAGACATATCTCCAAAAAAAGTAAACCTGAAATTTTAAGATTTGAGTAAAAAATGTTTGTTTTCAGATTTGTTTTCTGTTACATTCTTAGTATTTATCTTCAAGTTTTTATAAAACAAATAAGTTGCAGAACAAATGATATAATGGCAGACATCTGACCCTGGATCAAAGTTTCATGAATTCCGTCCCCAACCATGGCCATTTGTGGTGTCTATGAGCAACACATCATATCCACATACATTTATGCTTGGTACTAGCAAGGAATTATATAGAGAAGGAAAGGCAACTGATTAAGTTTTTGTGAACGCTCGCATATTCATGCAATATCTCATTTTTAATTATCTTCACTTCCATTCATCTCAGGAACACAAATCAAAATTCTTACACAGCAGAATGAAATTGTCATCAAAACAATACCACTCTCAGAAATTTTTGTTTAAAATTGTTGAAGTATTTTTGATTACAATATGTATATACTGCAGCTAAAATAATGACAAATTACGATCAATTCCTTAAAAACTTAATATCTTTAATTCAAGAGCATATTGCGTGATCGAAACATGTTTATATATCTAAGATTACATACAACTTACAGTTTATATACAAGAAATCAGTTGCCTGTGAATTATGAATGATTAATTTGCAAATTATGAATCCTTTGTGTGCTGTTTTATCAACATAATTATAGTCAGGAGATGCAAGTTTCCTATCCTTCTATACAAGTCCTTGGTACTAGTTCTACCCAGAAATCATCATGCTAGAAATAGTTTCACAATCTATGTAAAATAGCTGTGTTTACATTAAAAAAAAACCCAGTTAAGTTGATGTTAATGTATTTAAAAACAAGAGTTGTCAGAAGACAACAAAGCTTGCCTATGGGATAAAACTCGCCACCCATGCAAAGATTGAGACTGGAGGCAAACAACAAAACTTAAACGCAACTAAATGCAAAAGTTTAACCTGGGTGTCTACAGACAACACCAATGCTGGGGTCATGGCAATCAGTAGGAACGACTCACGGAGTGATATTTGTCAAAATCACGTGACAAATTTCACATTTTGAAAGACAATTGGTGAAAAACACATGTCTTCTTAAAATCGTGAAAATAGTAGTTTTAACTGAAAGATCGGTCAATTTGTCATTTTGCTCCAATAACAGAAAAGATAGAGATTCCTCTAATATCATAACTTCCTTTTCAGGAAACACATTAAACAATGCTATACACTGCGTAAATCGAATCTCAAGTCCACAATTTACACATAAAATTTCACTTTTAAACAAAAGGATTTTAAAAATCGGTCCTTATAAAGAGAAATATTCCGAAAAACATCACCAGGTAGATCAACATCTCCTCTATCGACATGCAAAAATTGAAAAAAAATCAGGAAAACCCTTTTTTTTTTTGGCCAAAAAACAGATTCATCACTATTGCACTTAAGAATTGTAAATCAAGCGATTATTGAAATATCAACTCACTCTATAATAAATGATGTAACTTTTTTTAAAAATAAAAGTATTCAATTAATATTAATTGCGATGGATTGTGGACAAATGTTCCATTCAGCCAATATATAGATTGGTAGTGATTATGTCAAGGCTTGATCTTCAGGCTAGAATAAAGTCGTAGTTTTCACGAGACGTTTAGATACACTTGACGATTTTTATAATCATGGCTAAAAAATGTCCATAAGTTATAATCCGATAAATTGTTTGTTTTAACAGCGAAAATGCCAAAGGTCAGCTCAAAACCTTCAGTAAACTGTCCTGAATCAAAAATTAAGGAAAACCAGGAAAAAAAAGTTTTTTTTGCCGAAATTCAGTTTTGTGACTGTCGTGGCTACATAAATTTGCAAAAACAAGTCTTCAAATGAAAATAAAACAGTTAAAAAATATGTTTCTTCAGATGACTGGCTGGGAATGGTTAGAGTTGCATGGCTTATATCTAAAAAATGTCTGTTATAGTTTATTATAATAATCAATGACTTACATTTTGTAATAAATAACAATGCATTTATAAACATAATGCAATTCTGAAACTATTTTAACACACACTATTTCAATAATCAAAACAATGTTCTCGCTAGACCAAGGAATTATATAGAAGTCCTTGGCTAGGCTACTTGTCACAAAGCAACATTAATAATTATTTCATTTTATACTAATTTTAATTGTGTGTATGAGCCACATTTGGTAGATGCGTGGGCTGGTTTTAGTTTGGACATATGTCTGTCTATCAGAAATCATTTCGCTCCAAACCATTTTCTATTTATTGCTTTATGAATATACAATTGCTATTTTATCATCGGCATTAAGTCAGGTTTGGACCAAGAAACAAATACAGCTGTCAACAAATACAATCTACATTATTTAAAATCAGTTATATTACATGCAAAATCAATCATGTTTAATACCACATTTGGTGTTAATGAGATTTTTAATCAGACTATATATGGTTAAAAGTTCACAATTTCAAAGTGAAACAGTCATATTAATTTTTTTTTCACTGAGAAATCAATATAATTTCCAAAAAGGTATAAAATAAGATGTCAGTTCCAATGAGGTTTGCATGTATTTGTAGCCTTTCAATTTGATGTCATGCACGAGATGGTTTTATTGATTAATGATCATAACATTAATTAAAACAACTGGTTTCAGAGAAGATGTTTAAAGAAAAAGTTGATAGCCAGGTGAGTGATAGACAAAAAAACAAAAAGTTGATAGCCAGGTGAGCGATAGACAAAAAACAATCACAAAAGCTCACTTGAACCTTTGACTCGTTTGACCTAACAAGAGGTCAAATAAGGGCTTTAGTCTCTCAGCTGATTAACCATTCACTTCCATTTTTAAACTAAGCCTATGAATGACTTATAGGTCAGAAAAATGAGAATTATCCATTTCCCGGTAGCATTTCCATGTAAAAATCAAAGTGCCCTTACTGGATCTTAATAGCCCCTAGCCCCTTTATTTAAACAAACTTAAAACCCTTGTTCATAATTAAGAATGATTCACACTATATATGAACAAATTTGGCTAATCAGTTTATGAAAATATAGTTTTTGTAAATTTCACAAATGTTACCCTTTTCAGAATTATGGGTATTAAATTCCCTGTACTTTAATGAAGGACCTAATGTCAACTATAGCGACTATAATATTTCAGATCTCAAGTCACTATAATAGATGATAACAAGAGCAGTCCATAAGATAGACTGGCTTCAGTATTCATACCATTTGTCATAAAGAACAAACTTTGATTGAGACTGGTGAATGATCCAAGTAAACAGGATTTGTCTCACTGACTAAATTGAGGTCTTAACTGTCAAATCTTATAATGAAGTTTCAATCCAAAGTATGCAGTGGTGCTGAGATATAAACTTTAACCATAGTTTCAGGACTCACATCACTATTATCTCTCTTGAATACTCCGGACCAACAGATGAAGGAGGTAGAAATAAAACCTTAGTTCTCTTTTCCTTCTTTTTTTCAGGGCTTTGTAATGCAGTGATTTATTTTTTCCTATCATGTGTTAAATGGTCAATATTTTAGAAATCACCACTGAAAAGTTGATGCTGATACCAGATATCTGAGCAATTCTGTGTCATTTTGAAATTGTTGGTTTGAACTGCACCATGGGCAAATAGTTGACATATTATTACTCTGAAAATTTATAGGTCTCACAAAACCATTGAATTCAAAAAAAAAATAAAAAACCTTGTCAAGGTATGCTTTTTTTCCTTTATAATTGCATGTGTTGAACCAGTATAGAATTTGAACCCAGACACATGCTGTAGATTTCGCTTTTTCACTTGGATTTGGACATAAATGTTACTATGGGAAATGTAATAGTGGTGTGAGACGTTCTAAGTCAAACAAGGGCCATACTTTGAAAAATAAATCTGGCAAGAGTTATTCCCCTTTGATTTCACAACTGCAAATTAAGCCTTACATAAAATTTCAAATCAAATACATTGAGTGGTTGTTAAGATATGAACTTGATGGCACTTGCATGCAAAACTTTAACCAGAATTTCTACGTCAAACAAGGGCCATAATTTGCATTATATATTGCAAGAGTTATCTAACTTAGTTATTGTAGTAGGTGTGGTGACTGGGAAGTCTTGTGAGATGTTTAAATCAAATACATCGAGTGAGTGGTGAGATATGATTTTGTTGGTACTTGCAAGTTTGATGACTGAGAAGTCTTGTGTGAAGTTTTAATCAACTACAATGAGTTATTGGTGAGATAAAGCCTTGCATGCTAGTTTTCCCAAAGTCTCTTTACTTAAATACTTCAAAAACCACAGCAATGTTTATAGTCTCATCCAAAGCAACCACTATTCAGATCAGCTGAGCACTTAAAAATAGGAGATGAGGCTATTGAATTTACCAATAGTGAAAAACTTCGGGGAGTAACAATTGACAACACACTAACATGGACTCAACAAGTTGAAAACACAATAAAAAAATGCAATTCCTTATTATACTTACTTGGCCGAATAAAATACCTAATTTATCAATACCTATTAAGAAATTATTTTACAATTCTTACATACTTCCTCATCTAGACTATTGCTGTACAATATAGGGAAATTGCAACTCTGACCTATCCAACAACATATTAAAATTCCAAAAACATGCTGCAAGACTTATCCTTGATAAAGACATTGATACACCATCTGAAACATTATTTAATGATCTAAAATGGATGAAATTCCATGAAAGAGTAGAATATAAAAAAGGCTATTTTAATGTTCAAGATCATCAACATTTTGGCCCCAGAGTATTTGCAAAATAATTTTACCCCAACACCAATATACATTTTAAAAATCTACGCTCACAGTCAAATAATTCTCTATATGTACCAAAACCAAAGTTAAAAACATATCGTAAAACTCTTATATATTCTGGATCCAAAATCTGGAATTCCCTCCCAAACCATGTTAAAAATGCTTCATTCCTTCAAGAATTTAAGAGATATTATATAACATTTAAATATAACAGTCCCCTGTCACAACAAAGATAAATTTTCATTGTCTTACCAAACATTAAACTTGTATCCTCATTGCAGTCAGTTGATTCTTAAACCATTGAATGTAACATTGACTGTCTAAATATATTTTGTAGTGAACTCATCATTTTCAAGTGTAAATTTTACATTATAATACTATTATGCCCTTTCTTTGAAATATATTGAGTTAGTTAAATAAACAATGAATATTCATTGTCAATTGAAATGTACATTACAAATTGAATATGTCAACAAAAATAATTCACTTTGTTGTTAATAAGTTTCCAAATTGTATTGATTCTGTTGTTTAACTTTATTGTATATATTTTGTTATTACTTTGTAACCATGTATATAATAGAGGACCACAGGGAAGATTGGAGATTGTTCCAACTGTGTTTCCTCTTTAAATAAAGACTTTATTATTATTATTATTATTATTATTATTATTATTATTATTATTCATAGGGATCATTTAAACAAAATATGAACATATTTGACTCATCAGTATTTTAGATGTTTAAAATTTTAATCTTTTATGGGCCCCTGCTGACAAGTTGTGAATATCAAATACCCTTTAAAGGACCCAGTCCTAACTGTTATGACTAAACAAGGATCCAGACATCAAGATAATTGAAGTACTACCTAAAATATGAGAAAAATAGAAGTTTCTGTTTCCCATTATTCCTATATAAAAATCAAATTAAGATTTATACCAAATATGAACAAATTTGGGTTTTCAGTTCTTGAGAAGATTAATATGAGTATTTATTCTTAACATGAAAGTCCATGTACATGTATATATCAAAGCATAATATTGATATTGGTTTGCACTATCACTAGTTGAGAACTTATTATCTAATCTGTAAAACAGTATCAGTTCTGAAACTTAAACTGTTTGGCAGAGCTCCAATATATTTGATTTTCCTTTCCTTGCTCTTTTGAATCACCCTAACATGAATATTCATCTGTCAAATCTTCATTAACATGCACCTTGGTAATCCAAATATGGCTGAACTCTTGAGCTGTGGAGATAAAAATGACAAAAAATTAAATATTTGAGAATTGAACTTTGTTTTGCAATATTTTTATAATCTTGTATACAGTCTCGATAACTTGGTAAATTCTATCAATATATGATGAGTTAACCTAATCACTTTTTCCGTGATTCAAACTCAGCATTCTTAAATTCAAAGTCAGATACTCAACCTATTTTTTTGAATGGGGTTTAATGCCATTTTCTACAATGTATGGCATATTTAGTTTTATTAGGGAAGGATGACCTTAGAATGAATCTGAACCAATTCTCCCTCGCAAGTAACTGGCAAACTTTCTTACATAAAGTTTTGGGACCGAGCTATGCTTAAACCCATAACCTTGGCAATGGAAGATAAGCAGTATTAGACAAACAGCACCTAAAATCACTCTGTTACTAAGGACTTCCCCTGCACTTTTTGAATGTAGAAGTTTAAATACTCAGAAATGAATGTCACTACATGAATGTTGATGTTGAATGTTTTAGCATCATTTTTATGACATGGAGGGTTAACAGACGAATGAGGAAATAAGTAATATTTAGTGTTTATTAAGTTTTTATTATTAATTTTTTACTTAAGGAAACTAACTGGCTTAGTGTTTAGCATCATTTCACTGACAGTTTATATCACTCTTGGCCAGATGAAAGCTGAGATGAATGATGTTTGAAAGCCTTCTACCTATACCATGACCTCTGTTATAAGCAGCCAACACTCTATCCACTGCCCTATCACACTGCTTTATTTTGATATAACATAGTATTAAAAATACAGATTTTGTTATATATATACTGTATAAATATTATCACATAATTTATAGTGCAGGATTGTGATAAATCCATGATATCTTTTTTATATTAATCTAGTGTAATATCACTTCTGATTCATCGTTTAGTGTTTTCTGTATAACTCGGTTCTCATACATAAAATGCCAAACTACATTCCGAGTTGTCATGGTAAAAATATGCCAGAGTTTTTCTCGTTCTTTATAGACATGATATGTTAAATATAAATAAAAGGTAAATGATTCGGAGTTATGTGATATAAACTTACATTAGTGCTCATTTATTATTAAATTTATTAAACTTGTTGGCAAAAATGATATGATGTCCAGCACAGCATAGCTTCATATAGTTTGCCAACTTGTTTAATAAATTCAAAACTTATTCTTTTATTCTCTCATTAATATAATCTGCATGTGAAATGTAGAATTGACAAAGGACTGTCTATGATATAAACTGTTGAAATATCACATCTTTACATGCATGTTTTGGCTTCACAAGTTCATTTTGTTCAATTTACCTTAAACTAAAGAACATACTGGTAGGTAGGTAATATCTAAGAAGTCTATGCATGAAGAAAAACTTCAGATTTTAAATGAAATAATAAACTACTCCACTTGAATTAACGTATAGTTTATACCTGTAATAGTAATGGTTTTAACAACAACCGTATATAAGACACAACTTTGGTGGCTGGCTCCTTTCTTATATATAACATTGGGTTTCTCACGCATCATAATGTAGTGGCAAGCTGCACAACCTGTATCAAAACATAAATATGATTTACATATATCATGTCTACAGAATGATATATTAAAGGCATAGTACCACCATTGCAAAAAGAAAGTGCTTCCGTGGGATAGTCGCATAATGAAGGTTATAAATAATCCTCATTTCTTCTTCTTTAAAAATGCATTTTCCTTATTTTAATGATCATTTTTTTATTTGAATGGCATTATTGATGTATTTTGAACATTTTTATAGCACTGTCATGTATAAATTGTGAATTTAGAAAAAAAAAATGATGCTTGGAAATTGGGGTATGAATACATGATTTCAAAAGTCTACTTTCACTTTGTCACCAGTGTACACACTGAGCAGAAAAAAAATCTCTTATATGACACATGACCCCTACTTTTCTCATCATATTTTGATAGTGAGAGGTTGATAAACAGTAAAGTGCAGGTTCCACTTCTTTCATTTGGGGTTCTCTATGAATGACAAGCCTTTATACTTTTATTATTTACTACAGAATAAAGAACAAAAATCAATGGTGGGTTTACACCTAAAAAAAGCTTTCATAACTTTGGCACATGAAGGTGAGACTGAAAAATTTTCCTGCTAAAATGGCAACATATTTTGTGAAACTATTCGGTTTATATCAATTTTGTAAATGATTATGAGATGGTTTTTATCAATTTTTATAATTATTTATTTTTAAGGCATTTATAGCGTTTTATCCTGGTACACTCCCTTTAAATGACAATTATCATACTGCAGGTGCAGATTTAAATATAAAGGTTAGACGTCTCACTACACAGTTACAGCCCTTTTTTCCCACGGTAGCTTAAACAAGTTGGCTGCTTTTAAAAAGCACCCAATGGTTAGGTCTTATAAACAATGTGGCAATTAAAGTGAATGAATGTGTAAGTTTGGTTCCTTGTACAGGATACTAAATACACGGGTGATACCAAATCCCGACATGGTGCTGACTGACACAGCGAATTCCCGGCTGCAGGTGTGCCTGATAGTAACTTTGATGTTTAAATGTACTGATCTCAATCATTATGTATTGCCATTTGCATATTTAGAAAAAAACTTACCTTATATATTGTCTAACATACTTACTGCTATGTTCTATACAATTTACTACTGTGATAATTATATATTTCAAAATAATTTGTATCCATATTTTTATTTAATTTGTGGATATATTATTTTTAAAAACAACAGTTAAAAATTACAGTTTTTCACAAAACTGGTACATTCGGCAATATATCTGACGTGCTAAAAATATGTCACACCGGTAAACTATCTTTATATTTCTGTTGTATCGAATAAAATGAACAACTGTAGCTGTTTAATTTTGTTATTATTTTCATTGCTTTGGGTTCAGCATATTATAATAATTGAGTAAATACACACACCGCATTTGAATTTTCCTCTTAGCCGGAAAGTGGTGGGAACATGTCTTGACTACGTTTTAATACCATTAGCGGTTTGTACATTCCCATGATGCACTGTTTAGAAAAACAATGGCGACCTCCATCTGGTCAAATGACGCGTTTTTAACATGTGATCATGACGTTTCAATATGGCAGAGCCCAGAGTCAATTTCTTAAAAAAACTTTTTGTTTGCTTTGGTTCTACCTACTCACTCACTCAAAATTGCAGCTACCTGAACTTTTTTTATTGAATTTTATTTCATGGAATTTTTATTTTCATGATTTCTGTCTATTTTTGTTTGAAATGACTATGCATATTTTTTAATGGGGTTTAACAATATTATATATCCACAGAGGCGTAGCTTGGTTGAAAACGATGTGTTGGCACAGTTGTAGTGGGGTTCGGGGCATGTCCCCCCGGAAAGTAATTTCAGCTAGTCTGTTGTAGATGTGTTTTGGCGTATATTACTTATGTTTTTAGGGGCCTGGTTATTATTTACATTAACCTTGAATTCAATGTTTTATAACCATATAAATGTAATGTTTTAAGGTTTGTTCACTTTAATAAAGGGGAAAATGAAGTAGCCTAAGGTCCAATTTTTTATAACATTTTTGGCATTTTTATTTTTTTCAATTTCTCAGAAAAAGGTGTAGACACGTGCCTATAGTGCCTATAGGAAGCTACGCTCCTGATCCAGTTTATTTGGTTGAGAATGATTTCAGAATGCATACGAGTAGAACCACTGTCCTTCCACAAGTCACTGGCAAACTTTCTCACATAAAGTTTTGGACAGAGCAGCACTTGAACCTATGATCTTAGCAGTGAGAAGTAAGTGGTCTTGAGATGACGCATCAGATCACTCAGCCACGGAGGATGTGTATTACAAAATCAAAAATGGCAAAAAAATGAATACTATACCTACCTACCCACACGAAAAATACTGGGCAAGAGCACAGCAAAAAAACATTTTAAGGATTGACCCATCCGTTGTACTCCGCCCGGCTTCGCAGGCTAATTAATCTCAAAAGCATGTACCTCTCACTGCTGAGGTTGTGGGTTCGAGCCAAGCTCAGTCAAAACATGTGTATGTGAGATAGATGTCAGTTATCTGCAAATCTGTTGGAAGATGCAGTCTTTCCCTTGAACAGAAAATTGAATTGTCAATAAATGTATTATTCATTGTAAAAAATGCCCACTTTAATAAAGTAATCGCAGAAAGTTTATTTTTAATCTGATTTGACATAAAAGTATAAATATTGCACTTAATACCTTGCATTAGGTGAGCAAATAAATTGTGTTGATCCGTTTGCTTTCTGAGTAGCTGTCAAAACTTTATTAAAAAGAACAGCGGACATTTGTTCTGTAGATAGTGATGTCTGCTCAAACAAGAGGATGCAAGTTCAATCCCCAGCTTGACCCAATGCCTCTCAAAAATCAACACTCGGTACTGGTTCTACCCAGAAAGCAGACTTGAAACCAGTTCCTATAAGCAATAACTTGAACAAATGTTACACTGTTTTCAAGTTGTACACATTTCTCCATATCATAACAGTTAAAAGCCGGGCCCAATTAGTTCAGTCAGTTACGCTTCTGACTATCAACCCAGGGGTCGTGAGTTCGAATCCCCCGTCCAGCAAAAGTCTCCGTGATGATTGATATACGACATTGTGTCTCATTATCATTCGTCTCTCACCACTGATTCAAGTGGGAAAGTTATCAGTTACTTGCGGAGATGGGGTGTGCTCGAGTACTGGTTAATCCCAGGAAACAGTGGTTAGGTTAACTGATCGTCTGTTAGCCCTCGATGGCATAAAAATGAAGCTAAATATTCAATCAATCAATCACAACAGTTAAGCAAAGGTTTGTTTTGTATATATCAAACTGTACCTCTTCAAAGGCTGTCCTCATTGCCTCTGGCAAATCACCTGTATTATTGCTGATTGTGCCATGAAACAGGAATTCTTTCACACTTTGACAGAATACTGTAGCCCTTGCCCACCTTGGATTAGGAACAGTGCTGTCAGCTGGCCAAGATGTTGGAATATTTTGAGTCGTATAGACTAAAATCACTGCGAAATGATTTATTTTGTTCGGAACCTAGTAAGATAAAATATAAATAAAAAATAATGAATTAGCCAAAATACAAAAAAATTTATTATGAGTTTATTAAACACAATTTAAAAATTATAATAATAAAACATCCTGGCTTCTGTTTCACCAACAGTTATGTGTAAATTCAGCAATCGTATTTGATAAGAGGGTAAACATAGCCAGATTAAATTAAATGTTGATGGACAGCTTTCTTCATATTTGTAACAGGACGGGTAAATATTCAGCTTGTCTGGGACATGAAACCTTTTATTGAAGGCAAATGCTTTACAGACTGAGTTAGTGGGATTGCATACATATGTTTCTCTCCTAACAGGTTAACAACACACTGTGACATACGCTCCCACATATCAGAATTTGTCACTGAATTTCCAATCAGTTCAGAGAATCATGTGAATATAAAAAGTAACAGTCCCACATTGAGCGACAATGTAACAGGATGAGAAAACAAAAATTTAAATGAAGCCAGTCCATATCAGCTGGCTGACATATATATTGTTAAGTAACATTACACACTGTGACCGGTACTCTTAAAAAAAGCCTACGTATGCACCCTCTAAACTCCCATATTTTATTAAAATCCACTGTATTTCTATAAATAACATGTGTGCTTATTCAGATTTTGTGTTGTGCACCCAATTAAAAACCACCCCTTCAAGACTGAAACCCTGATTTCTATACAGAAAATCATATGAATGTTTCTCGGAACATATGTAAGTCACAGTCCCACGTTGGGTGCCAACAAGGAATTATATAAGTCTTTGGTGCCTATGTAACATGACAAGAAAAATATGTAGCCAGTCGGGGACCTGAACCTTGGTGACCATTTGTTGACAGAGCGAATACTCTGCAAACTGAGATAACCAGGCAGCTGACATACATCTCTCTCCTTGGATGTTTCATACACACTGTGACATATTCAACCTGATGTTCATTGTCTCGGATGACAACAGATAAAAAAGTGTAAAATAAACTCTATAAAATACCTTGGGTGATTGTTTGAATAGATCTATGGTGCCTGATATTGTCACATGAATAATTGAGAATGTTTACAATCGAAGACAACACACCAAACTCAAATGTGGGGAGACTCGAGAGAAAGAAAAGTTAACCAAAAAGAAACAGGAAAGAAACAAATGTAATGTCATACGAACTGAATGAAGCATGATGGCCTGCCTTGTACCAGTTGTAGTCTGTCCCATTTTTTTTTGCACAACACACTGTTCTTGTTTGAGTCACACACACACAAAATGATTTAAAAATGATTGTGTCACTTTCTTGTTTCCAACTGTGTTCAATATTCATTCTGTGTCACGGTGACCTGTCAAATTTCAGCATCTGCCGAAATAAACACATTTCCCCCCGTTCGTAAAATGAACACAAATATTTAATTTGGCATAACTTATACTAATTATGTTTATGGTAATTTAAAACGGAAATAATTCAATACCAACAACAATTGCATCCTCAACACATTATTTACTTACATCTTACAGAATCAGAATCGTTTCATCGTTGCCAACATGGATGGTTATCTTCTAAATTAAATGGCGGACAAATTCCGTTTTTTCCGCAAAAAGTTCCTGGCAAGAACACAAAACATAGTCCCGGCCTCGGAAGAAATACTAATGCGTTTTGAGCTCGTGGCATTCCTACTGAATAGCTCTCCTTGGACATTTGTCCTGGCGAGCTAAAAATTAAGTTTTCAATACTGAATTTGTGTTTTAAATCCGATGTGATGAATTTAGACTCTGAGAATGCTAGATGGGTCATAATTGTATAATGATTATGTTACAGACAACAAAGCCAGGCCCGAATAGCTCAATGGGTTATGCATCTGACTATCAATCCAGGGGTTGTGAGTTCGAATACCCGCCCGGCAACAGACAGTAATGATTGATATACAACATTGTGTCTCATTATCTTTCGTCTCTCACCGCTGATTCAAGTGGGAAAATTGTCAATTACTTCCAGAGATGGGGTGAACTCGAGTAATAATCAATCCCAGGAAACAGTGGTTAGGTTAACTAATCGTCTGTTAGCCCTCGGTGGCATAAAAATGACGCTAAATATTCAATCAATTAATCAATCAGACATCAACTTACCAGTTTTTTTATGTTTCAATATTTTCATTTCACCAATTTCCTTTTCCTTCCACTGGTTTAGGGTTTTGTCAAATCGGAATAATTTTGCTCTATTGCTGAACTGAGCAACTTCGTCTTCTTCTCCTGAAAAAAGAATACAAGAATCCATCATGTGTTTCTATCTCACATGGATAAAACTTATGATGGATTTTTTCCTCCCATTCATCTCAGTCAAATGAATTCCTCTGGATATTGGCCATCATCACAAAAATGTTCTCTTTTTTTAATGGGTACAGAGTCTTTCACATTAACTACGGTCCTGTTATACATGCATGCGCACAAACTCTTCCGGGTGACAAACAAAAAATTGTAAACAACAATAAACATAAATAAATTAGAGCAATGGTTAAATCATGCTGTGTATAAGAGTGTTGCAATAGGGCAGATAAATGTTCAAAAGGAAAAGGCATCAGTTTTTTTCATTTTCCACCTAACCAGAGAAAGAGGCTTGCTTGGGTGAGAGCAATAAATTGTAAGGACTGGGTGCCGAACCAGTACAGCTAAGTGTGTTCAGAACATTTTGTTGATGGACTGCACAGTGATGATCCAGATGATAGCAGTTTTTCACCCACAATATTTTCTTACAAGGATGTACAGCCTACCACAACTGCAGTTGCCAGACAGGAGAGAGCCACCCAAAGAGATGTGTTGAAGGTATGTGAGGGGGAAGTGAATCATCCATAGGACTCAGAAATATCCATGTATTTTAATAGTTCATTTTCTTAGTAGAACACATTGTGCTATAAAAACCCAACATAGCCTAATTCTTGTATTAGAGTTAGTGGACAGCTATTAGCTGTATGATGGGCTGTCTTACAGCTATTAACTGTTACATATGTTCCATTTTTAATACTGTAAAAGGATGAGAAAAATATGCAGCCAGTCTGGGACTTGAACCTGGTCACCTTTGCTTACAGGGAGAATGATCTACCAACTGAGCTAACCGGATCGCTCACATTTATTTCTCTCCTAGTAAGTTATGTACACACTGTGGCAATATAAAACATACACAACATTTCTTAGAATATTGTGATAATTTCTAGTACAAATTCAACTACCGGTATGAAGTTTAGCTAAGAGCTATGTATAATTGTGTTATTGACTCCTCTACCTTGGTAAAACCACAACTATGACTTGTTTTTGGAGAGTGCATCTAGTCTTAACAAGGGGTCAAACTTACTACCTCTAGCTTTTTGTGCCAACCTCTAGCATCAGCAGCAATATTCTATCTACTGCCTGGCTTTACATGATTTACCAAGATTTGAAACAAACGATTTATAAATATAAAGAAACGATTTTGCATTTTTTCAGACAGCAGTCCAGAATGATTCATTGGAGATGCAGATAAAGGAACAATGTATGAGTTTTTCCCTTGAGTCTCACTCATACTGCAATGTTGATATGGCCTCAGAATCAGCCTGTTAGACAGACAGACAGCATGAGCTTGATGACATTAACATTCCTTCAGTAGTGAACAATGGTAATTTTAGTTATATCAATCATCAACAAACCTTTAGTTGAAACTTATTTATTTTACATCGACTGTGAAATTATACAACTCACGCTCAGTCTTCCTACGCCTGTACTAAGCATATGTGAAAAAAGTGTCTTGCTTAAGAAATTCACACATAGTCATGGGGGATGATCATGATTTCGATGCCCTACCACTGACCCATGCGCCCTACAATAAACCTTTCATTTGTCATATATTACCTGTCTCTTGTCTTGGAAATGACGTTAAACCTTACCGGTATATAAAATGATAAGAAAAAAATAGTTGCAAATGTGAGTAGTTATATTTTTAAAAATCAAATAATCACTGATTTATATTTAAACAAGATAGCATAATTTAAACATTTTAGGATATAATCGAATTGCTACTAGGGTGACAGTTCAGTGGATAAATTATTTGCCACTCATGTTTGAGGTTAAAGGTTAGATCACCAGCTGGACTGGATGCCCGCTAAAAAACATCACTCGGTTCTGTTTCTACCCAGGGTGCACACTTGAGAATGGTTTATAAGCAACTAAATTGTTAGTATCTATTTTCTCTTAAATTAAAATTTTAACTTGTAAAGCAATTCATATAAAATGCTTTTATTTTTGATACTCAATGTGACCCTGATCCACTTCTTTTGGAAAACAGACGTTTGGAGCAAGAATTACTAGAGCTCGGGGAAGAACTTAGAAGGAGCAAATGATCAGAGACAATGACACATTAACAAAATTCTACACTGGGTTACCAAGCTTTGCTGTCTTATGTGGATTTTCAAGTAACAGTTTTTTTATAACTTTCTTTTTTTTCCGACATTTTATTTCGTTAATTATCAAAGTTAAGAGCATAGGCAATGTCAGTTTTTTAAGTGTACAAGAATATCAATTAACTGCTATTTAATCAAAACTGATATTTATTTTATGAATGAAAGCAATGAAATTACCATTTATAATTTTACTGTTTTAAATTGGGCAATGACAAAAAATAATTCACTGAGAAATATCTTTATTTCATAAAATGCATAAAAGTGTAGATAGACAGTATTGGCCCCTCACACTAGAGGTTGAAGGTTAGATCACCAGTTGGACTGGATGCCCACTCAAATTTATACTTATATTTTATATTGAAAACAGTGAAATTCACTTTTAATTAATTGTATGTTTGACATGTCTACTTTACATGATTTAAGTTATCTTCTACCAAAGGCCAGAAACATGACCTACTGGACAGGTGTGACAAGTACATCATCAGATAGGACCAGGGCATCAAAGGGCATATTGGAACTAGATGACCAGCTGCTATCTGTATTAATGCGCCTCAAAGTTTTTGTTCATGATATAGCAGATAGATTTGGTATTTCTGTTGGAACATGAGCCTGAAGTTCGATTTTGTGAGAAAATATCCAGTAAATGCAGTGGTAAGTTTGTGTATTATTTCTATTTTACGGAATCATGTTTTCCAATTCAGCTTTATTCTGTTCAAATCATTTGGTTTATACATGTTAACTTTAAACTTGAGTCTTTCATTTATTGTTGCAGAAGTGAAATCGCGTGGTATTGCATCGACAGATACAGATGATATGTTAAGCACCAGCCCAGAAGACACCATGTTGTGAAAGGGGTGATGGTTCAGATGAAAATCTGGCTTGTACAAGAGAGTTATTTTGTATTGACAGGGACTGCCCAATGATTTTAATGTACATTATTATTATTTGTGTTCAAAGAATGTATGTTCTGATTTGAGTTAACCAGAAAAGCAGAATTTTAAAGAAAAAAATGATAAATTCAACCTCCAGTGGATTGGCAAAAAAGACCTTTCCTATGATAAAAAAAAAAGATATTTGGTGGCTTGTATATGTTGAAAGTGTATGCATGTATTGTTCCATTTGTAAAAAACATGACATACTGAATGAGAAAAACAAGTCTAAAAAAATGGAATGTATCTCCTTCCATAAGGTATAAAGTTTCTGCTATCAAGGAGCATGCTGGTACTGAGCAGCATAAAGCTGCAGTAATGGCTGAAATGAACCAGTGTATTTCTGTGTTTCATGGAGAGTATCAAAAAATAACAAGAGGCCCAAGAGGGCCTGAGGACGCTCTACTGACTCATAGTGGCCATAGCACTTTTTGAAATTCTACTATGCAATAGAAACATCGGGGCGGGGTCATTTTTAACTCTAGGGACACCATTTGAACAAATCTAACAAAACTATAGTTGGTCATCATTATTACATAAACATTTTGAAAATCTGTTGGACCGTTCATGAGAAGAAGATTTTTTAAGTTTTGGACTATTTTTAGTAATTGTGGCCATCTTGAATTTTAGATAGAAAAAATAAATCTTTAGTATAGTCTCCTATGCAATAGAAACATTCATGTGAAGTTTCAGTTTAACTGGCCTAGTGGTTTCAGAATAAATGAAAAAAACAACAGAATTTTCTGTTTTCCCACAGTATCCCTATGTAAAATTCTAAGTCCCCTTACAGGGCCCCTATATATTTTAGTGCCTAAATTCTTATCTGTAATTAAATCCCTACACTTACAGATAATTTATATCAAATATGAACAAATCTGACATACCAGTTCTTAAGAAAACGAATTTAGTAATTCCCAATTTTTAACCCTTTTGGGGCCCCTCCTGACCCCATAAGACATAGGAACCCAGTCATTTTTACAAATCTGAACCTCCTTCACCAAACAATGCTTCTGTGAAGATATAGGCAAAATCATTTCCATTTTAAAAAAAAAAAATAAAAAAATATTATAATGACATGACTGTGTCCCCTAATTGAACCCTCGGGGCGGGGTCATATTTAATCCTAGGGACACCATTTGAACATATCTAACAAAACTATAGCTGGTCATCATTACTACATAAACATTTTGAAAATCTGTTGGGCCGTTAATGAGAAGAAGATTTTTTAAGTTTTGGACTATTTTTAGTAATGCTGGCCATCTTGAATTTCAGATCGAAAAAAAAAAATCTTCTGTATAGTCTCCTATGCAAAAGAAACACCCATGTGAAGTTTCAGTTTAATTGGCCTAGTGGCTGCTAACAGATGACAGACGTCAGACGACAGATGACGGACAACAGACAATGCGCCATCGCATAAGCACTTCTGGCCTTTGGCCAGTAGAGCTAAAAATGTGTATCATGAAACTCTAAGAAATGCCTTCAGTGCAGCCTATCGGAATGCCAAAGAAGAAATGGCAAATAAAAAGTTTGCATCATTGATCTTTCTTTTGAAAACCATAGGCCTTGATCATGTAGGTTCCTTTGTTCACAGGTCACAGACAAGTGTACAAGAGATTATTCAGATATTGGGGCAGACGATTTAGAATATTTTACTTGAGAAAATTGAAAAATCGTCTCATTTTGGATTACTTGTGGAAGACATAACTGATGTTTCAGTCATGGAACAGATGATCACATTTATACAGTATAGAGTCTTCTGATGGAAAACCCAAAGTAAATTTTTTGTTTGTTGCTGATGTTCTTCAGCATTCCAATTCAGCCAATGTAGAAACATAAAAAACTGTTCTTTTAGAAAATTTGAAGATTCTTGGCCTAGTGACTGACAAACTTGCAGGAATAGTAACTGATGGTGCTGGTGTTATGCTCTCAAACAAAAATGGTCTTGCAGGTTTACTGCGACTGATGAATAAAAAGTTGATCAGTATACATTGTGTTTGCCACAAACTTGAGCTTGCATGCATTGCTAAAGATTCACCATCTGCTTATGTACAAGAAGTAAATTAAGAGAAAACTTAACATCTCTTTGGAAGATGTTGGAGTACTCTCCACAGAAAATGTCAGTATTTTTAAATATACAATTGAATCTTTTACAAATATCTGTACCTGGTAAGTCCAAGACCAAAGTCTTAAAAAAACTGCAAAAAGCTGTAAAATCTAGATGGTTGTCTTTTGATAATGCTGTACAATCAGCATATCAAAATTATGAGGCAATATTACAAATATTGAATTGCCGGGAAAAAGATGCTACTACTTTTGGGCTTTTGAAAAAAATGAAACATATCAAATTTGCTGATACTTTGATGGTTCTAAAACATGTTGCCTATTTTATCTAATCTGAGCAAATTGTTTAAAAAAAAAACACTGTTCATTATTTGCACATTGCTCCATTAATAGACTCGGTCAAGACCTGTTTAAAAGACATTGTAGAAGAAAGAACACTAATTTGGGAGTTGCAGTCAAATTTGGAAAAAGATGGTCAATAGTTTCATTTAGATCTTAAATGGTGACCAATATGAAGTTGGTATAGTTGAAAATCTTCTGAAGAATTATTGTCAAAGTTTAATAAAAAACATAAATGACCGATTCAATGGAGGACAGTTACAGCTATTGTCAGCATTCACAGTTTTTATCCAGCTGCATGTCCCTCAAAGATGGATACAGAATTTAAAATGTATGGTAAAACCGAAATTGGTGTTACAGAGGTTACAACTGATGGTAGAATGGGACTGTTTTAAATTTGATTTACTTCACTACAAGTCTGTCTTGCCTGAAAATGTACAAAATCCAGCCTTATGGATGGTTGAAAAAATATCTACATTAAGAGTAGACTATGGTTTTGTATATCCACTATTAGTGAATGTAAGTCAGCATTTTCTTACAATTCCTGTATCAAATGCATGGACCGAAAGGGTGCCAGTGCAGTTAAGAGGATAAAAATAGGCTTCAATCCTCCATGAAAAATGATATGCTAAATGCACTTTTGAGCATTTTAATTTATGGCTCATCTAATGCCAATGAAGACTTTAATGATGTTATCAACAAGACTGTCAAGACATGGTTAGCTGCCAAAAATAGGGAACGGTTACCAAAACCAAGTAGCAAACCTTTAATAAAAAATCTTGTTGATGATATGACATCTCAATCTGAGGCATCTACTTAAACTGTTGTAACCTCAGAACATGGATATGCAGGGATCACTGAATGTAATTTTAAAAACCCTTGCATTAGACGCATTAGAGTCATCAGGGTCAGAATCTGACAGCAGTAGTTGTGATTCATGGTTACAATTTAGCTTTAGTACTGACATAATTATTTTATCTTTAAAACATAATCATTGCTCCATGTTATTAAAGATATGAACAAAAACTTTATGTATTAGTTTACATCTTGCACTTCGGTCAGCTTACTCTGATACATGCCTTATAAAAAGTTGATGCAGAAACTGCATTTTGGACAAAATGTTATAGACCAGATGTGAAAAAGGGTTTGTTTCTAATCTAATAATGTACGTTCCAAAGCTTTTGTAGTCTCAGCTTGACAACATTCTCATTTCTTTGTAATATTAACATTGAGTTGATAAGCACTCAATTCATGCATTCCTTAACATCACATGTTTTCTTTCTTCCTTGTTATAACATAGCTGATGGAAGTATTTTTTTTCTATAACTGAGGGCCCACATTGCCTTTAAAATACAAGAAATATAGAATAATGACATGATAAATAGCGATTGATTTCTGCTGATTTTTACTTGATGAATACTCTTTACCAAGGTTAGGCCATCCTTAAAAAATATATTGTTTGCCATGCTCCTATCTACTCACTTGAAATTGCAGCTACCCAACTTTTTTGATTTTCAAACTGATTAATTTTGTTTTCATGATTTCTGTCCATTTTTCTTTAAAATGACTATGCAAAATCAATATTTGGCCAAAAAAAAAAAAACGCTACCCACATGCAAAATACTGGGTTGGAGCACAGTAAACACATATTTTTTAATGATGGCCTCAGTAAAGCATTTTACTTTAAGTTTTCCAGTCCATTGGGTAATTGTCACTGGCTTTTTGTTTGGTCATGAATAAATAAACATGATTCTTCACATTTGTGTCATTTTATCATTGCATCATCCATGTTCATATTTCAATCCGAAATACAAAGTATATTATCATACATACTTTCATATACAGTTCAAGGGGATGATCACAACAGATATTCCATTCAGTTATCTTTTTACAGTACAGTAATTTTGTTATCTTATGTTGGTATAAAGTGCATTTCCTTCTGTTTATGGAGTCCTTGTCTACACTCGCCCAAAATACTGTAATATAAAATTTGGAGTAAAAATGGAAACAGACCAAGTGACTGCTGATTGATGTGTATGATCTCCTAACTAGACTTGATCAATCAGACCTACTGACTGACCGACCAACAGACACAGTGACTTCTATATACACTCCTCTAAAACTTTGTTTGCATGGATATAACAATAGTATTAAATGTTAAATAACTAACCAAATGATGAATTCATTGGGTTCATCATGTTTCTTGCAGCCTACAGTGGCGTGCCAGGGAAGGATTGTGGGACATATGGACGGGCCATTGACATACTGGAGAGACATTGGAATGATAGGATCTGCACCTGTTCCTGATGAAATAAATGAAAGTGAAAAATGAAACAAACTATATTTTTACATACATACATGTATTTACTAGTATCTTTGATATGTATTTTTAAGTTAACCCTTTACTTCATATTGACACCTTTGGAAACCTAATATAGAAGGCTTTTGAATTATTTGGTGAATTATGTTTATATTAACTGACAGAGTGGGAAACAGTGCAGGAAGTGTTCAGATTGCTCGTTACAAGCAATCTGAACTCTTCCTGCACTGTTTTCAAAGGCCTTCTGTGATTGGTGCGTGAAATCTATGGAGTAAATGAAAAAAAAAAAATTAAATGTTTGCCAATTTTTACATACATATCTACTAGATCTTTGAACTTTTACAATGCCTCATCCAGCTAGGTCAGTTGTAAAATGCAGGACTGTCAATCCAGAGTTCGAAACCACGCCCATCCAGTCTCTGTGATGATTATGAACTATGGTCTGCGGTCATAAATATGCACCACTTATTATGTAGAACTAAACATCTTTTGCGATTTTTTAACACCATTCTTCTCGCCTTGGATGCACTTAGCATTAGTGTTTGGAATTGAACCCAAAAAGCATAATCGATTATCGAATGGACAGACTGATGGTTAATATCGTTATTGATTGTCGGTGATACGAACAGTTCCAACTGATAATCGATTATCAGCGATAATTGGAACAACACTTCTTAGCATTACTAGCAAACAGATTTAATGACAGGAAAAAACACATCAATTCATACATCTCTCCTACTGAAAATCACAACCAAACTTTCTTATTCCTATTGAAATCTATTTGGTAGAGTACACATTGGGCCCATGGAAGCCATGAGAAAAGGTGGTTTTTAGATGCAGCAAAAACTGTTATAATCCCCTATTTGGAACTCTGCATAGTGCGGAACCAATTAAGTACGTTTGATGTAGACTTCATTTTTGTTTGGTACAGATATTCAAAATATGAGATTAGTTTTATAATGACGAAAACTGTTTGGCTTGAACAAGTACATGTCTTACAGAATCATACCCTTAGCGTCCTGTTCTCATCTCGACTTTCACGTAGATGGGTAAATAGTTCTTGAATCAGCTTTTCGTTCGTTCTGACAGTTTCCTCCAGTGTAACCAGTCGTGATGACAACGCAGAATTACCCAACTCTAGAGCCTTTAATTGAAATTCTAGGCGAGTTCGGCTTGCACGCAGTATTTCTCGACTCTGTTAATAGATGTTTTAGTATTAACATGCTATAATAATAACATAATAAACAACTGATGGAACATCATATTTAGTCATTTTTAAAATTATTTTAAAGCAACTTGCTCTGACTCCATATAATATTGATATTAGAGTTGGAAATTGGAGATAAATTTACTACCGTATCAATCAATCAGATACTGTAACTGGTAATTGATTATCGATAGTACAATGTTTGATAATGTGACATTTTAAACATTAAATGAAATTGTGTTTTTATGTGTTTTTTATCAAATTTTCTAAACATTTTATCAGGATATCTTGAAGGGAACTACATTTATTGTGCAAAAACTTTTTTTTCTTCTCGTCTATCTGAGACCGGTAAGCTCAGCGCATCTTACTATCAATCTAGGAGTTGTGAGTTCGAATCCTGCCCGGCCAGTCTCCGAACGGATTCTCATAGCCATTGGTCTCGGCTATTTGTAGAGGAAGACCTCAGAATGAATCTTAGTAGAACTACTGTCCTTTAGCAAATACCTTTCACACATAATGTTTTTCAGAATATTTTACAAAGGACTCAGTTTTCATATTAACAAGAAAAAAATGAGTTTATTATCTGAATAGAAATATTAAATTTTGTTTTCATTGCCAATATTTCAAATGCAAAAATATACTCCAGAGCTGTCCATAAGAGCCGAGGATTTCAACCTGTAATTCTCATTCTGACCTTCTGCTACTAAGGGCTTAGGATATACCATTAAAAACATATTTTGTTCTAATAATGAAGTTTAATTTGGCACAAAACACAAATTTTTACTTTCCAACAGATCACATTGTTAGGCCTCATAAACAAATAATGCAGTCTAGTTTTCATTAAAAACAACGAAAAATTCATCACAGATCGTCTCCCCTAAAAACCCTATTTACTTCGGAAATTCAACCTTCTACTCACAAAATAAGGGACAGCCCTGCACTCTAATAATAGTACATGTATTATAATTAAGTTTTAAAACATTCCACCTAAATGTATACATGTATTTTCTCAGTTTTTCATCTGTGAAGTCCATTTTGAATTTAAACAAACCTAGAATTTCTTTTTGGATATTTAAAACTAGACATTATGTATAACAGTCCTGTAAATTTTTGTGAAAATCCAACAATAAGTTAAGAATGACACTTCTTGTATAACAAAAGATTATGGAATGACAGACACGTCACAGTACAATATTTATAAAGCTAATAAAACTATTTTCTGAGACTTACCCAATAACTACTCAAAATTACCTGTAAGGATGTGTAGCAGTATAAAGAGATAGATGGATAAATAACGTAATGACGGGATTTTTTATTTTAAATTAAGCTTTAATTTGTTTAAACCTCGCATTGCAAGCAAATTAAGGCAATTAAATTCAAAACTGCCTTCAAGCTGAAAACACTATTACAACAAGACAGGTTCAATTTTTTTTCTCGAAATTAAGCGTGCTCAAGTAGATACCGTCGCGATATGACTGAAAAATTGTTGAAAGCGACGCTAAACACCATACAACAACAACAACTGTCTCAAATTAAGCTTTTATTTTTTTAAAACTCTCATTGCAAGCAAATTAAGGCAATTAAATTGAAAAACTGCCTTCAAGCTGAAAACACTAGTACAACAAGAAAGGTGCATTTTCTGTCTCAAATTAAGCTTTTATTTTTTTTAAAACTCTCATTGCAAGCAAATTAAGGCAATTATATTGAAAACTGCCTTCAAGCTGAAAACACTAGTACAACAAGACAGGTGCATTTTTTCTCTCAAATTAAGCTTTTATTTTTTTAAAACTCTCATTGCAAGTCAATTAAGGCAATTAAATTCAAAACTGCCTTCAAGTTGAAAACACTAGTACAACAAGACAGGTGCATTTTTCTCTCTCAAATTAAGCTTTAAATTTTTTAGAACTCACAATGCAAGTCAATTAAGGCAATTAAATTCAAAACTGCCTTTAAGCTGAAAACACTAGTACAACAAGACAGGTGCATTTTCTCTCTCAAATTAAGCTTTTATTTTTTTAAAACTTGCATTGCAAGCAAATTAAAGTAATTAAAATCAAATTGTTTATTCATGATGACGGTGAGTGGTCAAAAGAAGGAAATCACCTTTTGCACAAATAAAATCAATACTTTTGTTTCATTGGGTCGCAGCTACTTAAAATAACATGCAAATTACAGTTTTAATAAACGTTTTCAGCATTTAAGATACCTCACCTTTCAGAAAAATTTTAGGGAACAAGCAATTGGCATGTTATGCGGTGGATTATCACAGCGACATGTGGTCGTTCTGTTAAATTGTCACGTTTTCGCCAGACTGGTAAAGTTTGTGATTTGCCTAGTCCTTGGTGTCCAAAGGTGACAACTCCACTGCAAGATGCCCATATTCAAGCCTTACGTTGCAGAGAGAGATTCAGGAGGTGTACTGGTACCGCTCAAACAACACATGGACTTCACAGGTAAACAAATAATTTTAATGCCAGTTACAGTAAAAAATATAAACACAATAAGTAATCACATCTTTTTCATAATAACATTTCATATAATGATTCTTTCATTGTTCTTGAGACACACGTGATCAGTATAGACCCCGACTAATTGAAAGACTTTGTTTTGATCGACGAGGCTCATTGTTGCTTTTCTCATTGAGACAATATATTCACCCAGTCACTGTCTGCACGACATTGGATTCCATGCCAGAAGGCCATAGAAAGGATTGATTCTACCCCAAGACATAGGCAACATCGACTGCAGTTGGCAAGGTATCACATGCATCAAACACGTCGTCAGTGGGGGTCTGTATGATCTCAGACGAGTCTGGGTGTGGAGAACATGTAAGGAACGTGTTGCTAATCTATGTGTACAGAGATTCAATAGTTTGGGTTGAGAAAGCATGTATGTCTGGGCGGTTATTACCAACCATTAACAAAGGTACATAAATGATTTTCTACAGCCACATGTCATTTCATTCCTACATCAGAGTTCTCGCAACGTTGGGGCTGAATTTCAACATGACAATGTGCATCCACACATCTCCATTTCTTCAGCAGAATGGTATGCAGGTTGTGGACAGGCCATATGTTGCCAGATATGATACAATAGAGACCGCACGGGTGGAGCTGAAACGACACGTGTATGGACGTCAGCCACCCCCTAATCAAGTCGTTGAATCATGTCAGGCCTTGATTCGGGAATGGGCAAATATGCCACAACACAGGGTTGCAACTGTCATTCAGCTAATGCGAACATGAGGCTTGGCCTGCATTCACGCCAACGGTGGCTATACCAAATATTGAAAAGCTTGATTTTTGATTCCGTTTTGGACAAATGAAATATCTGTTCATTGTTGTTTTATTTTTGTTAGTTTTTGACATAGCATAAGTACTAGACAAACCTTTTGTACCAAGTTTGTTTTTATCAAATATATTTAATAAAACAAATTTTATAGAGATTTATGCAGGAGTTGCGTTATTTAAGTCTTTCGGTGTATAAGAAGGTTGAATACAAACCTTGGAGGGGGTAGGCAGCAGGGGTGTTCTGGGGCTGGGCTGCTTGATAGGTTCCTCATCAGATTCTGAGTCAGACTCGGCCGTATTGAAGTTTTCACTGTTGTTACTCACCATGCTATCCATCAGGATACCCCCAGACTCCACAGATATCAGTTTACATACAACATCATCAAGATCCCGTCTAACACATTCCTTCAGTTCCTGAAAAAAAGTTTACCAAGAAAATAAGTTATTGTTCACACCTAAAGTGTGCTTGTTTCTTTTTTGGTATAAAAGAATAGCATGTAATCATGTTGTTGTTATACGGTGTTTAGCATCATTTTCAACAATTTTTCAGTTAAATTGCGATGTTATCTATCTGAAACAGTATTCCAACCCTGTCACTGGAGTATCATGCAGCAGACACATGGTACCACACCCGTTACATTATAATGTGACACCGGACCGATCAGACCTAGAATTAGCCTCAACTCTGTTAATAGATGTTTTAGTATTAATAAATGTGTTCCCGTGTGTGAATAAATAAGTATGCATGTGTATAGAGTTCCCCATGTATTTTTTTAAACTGAAGTGTTATTTCATCAAGAAATAAAGGTTCATTGAAAGACAAGAACAAGAAAGAAAATGCTTTTACCAGGAACATAAACACAAACAATTTTAATTTCCCCTTTAGTTATTGACCTTGAAATAATAAACATTTCAACTGATGGAACATCATTTTTAACCGTTTCAAAAACTGAAGTCTTATTTTAAACCAACTTGCTCTGACTTCATATAATATTGATATTAGAGTTAGAAATTGGAGATAAATTTACTATCAATCAATCAGATACAGTAACTGGTAAATGATTATCGAGAGTACAATTTGTTTGATATTGTGACATTTTAAATATTAAATAAAATTGTGTTTTTGTTTATTTTTCAAATTTTCTATACATTTAATCAGGTTATCTTGAAGGGAACAAAATTTATTGAGCAAAAATTTTTTTCTTCTAGTGTAGCTGGTCCCGATTAGCTCAGCTTGTCTCACTATTAATCCAGGAATCGTGAATTTGAATCCCTGCCCGGCCTGTCTCCGTGTTGATTCTCATAGCCATTGGTCTCGGCTATTTGTAGTGGAAGACCTCAGAATGAATCTAAGTAGAACCACTGTCCTTCAGCAAATACCTTTCTCACATAATGTTTTCAGAATATTTTAAGAAAGACTCAACTTTTTTTCATATCAAAAAGAAACAAATGAGTAAATATCTAAATAGAAAAATAGTAATACCGTATATTCCCTAATTAACGCCCCCGGGGGTGTTACATTTTACAAGGTGTGGGCATTTATAAAAGATAAAAAAAATCAAATTTAACAACAGTTAAAAATACAATTAAACCAATAAAGCCATGGAAAAAACCTTAAGTCCGGTTTAAATCCCCAAAAAAGTGGTTCAGAATTATTTGAGAGTGAATAAAATAATCGACATAGGATGAAAAAAAGCTGAAAATCTGTATGAAATTACTAGTCTGCGTACTGGAATATCCGAATTTATGGTCAGTGTACTCTTCACTTTAAATCACTAGGACGCTTGCTCTTATCAACGTAGAACAATGAGCTTTCAGCGTACAAAGACTAACCGCATTGTCGACGTTTTGTAATGTTTTAATTGGCAGACGGTATTTTTACTAGTATTAAACAGCAAATATTGGTCAGTATTTGTTCAACCAAAAGTGGTTAAGTGGTCACCCAAGATATAAACAATGGGTTAAAGAGTTCAAAGGTAATAAACACTCTGCTAATTGTTGTCTGTGTAACAAAATAATCGATCAGGGAAAGATTGGCAAATACGCACTCAAATCGCATGTACGTTTTATTTTTTGATTTTCCAGAAAAATAGGTGGGGGGGTGGGGGGGTGTTTATTAGAGTGGGGGCGTTTATAAGGGAATATACGGTATTAAATTTTGTTGCCATTGCCGATATTTCAAATGCAAAAATACACTCTAATAATAGTATATGTATCATAAGTTTTAACCCTTTACTCCATAGATACCAATCACAGAAGGCCTTTGAAAACAGTGCAGGAAGAGTTCAGATTGCTCGTGACGAGCAATCTGAACACTTCCTGCACTGTTTTCCACTCTGTCAGTTAACATAAACATAATTCACCAAATTATTCAAAATCCTTCTATATTAGAGGTGTCAAAAGGTGTCTGTATTAGAGGTGTCAAAAGGCGTCTTTATGAAGTAAAGGGTTAAACCATTCCACCCAAAATGTACTGTCTTAGCCATTTTGAATTCAAACAAACCTAGACATGGAATTTCCACGACTCATAAACTAGACATTATGCATAACAGACCTGTAAAGTTTTGTGAAAAATCCAACCAAGAAGTTTGGAATGATACTCCTTTTATAACAAGAGTTGTCAGAAGACAACAAAGCTTGCCTCTGGGTGTCTAAGTCCAAAAAGGGCCATAACTGTGCCAAAAATGCAATCCAGAGTTATGGTTTTTGTCTGTGTGTGTTCCATTGATGATGGTGAACACACATGCAAAGTTTCATTCACATCCAATGAGTGGTTGCATAGATATCTTAAACTTAAACACAAAAGTTTAACCTGGGTGCCTACAGACACTGCCGCTGACGCCACCAAGGTCATGGCAATAGTTCTCCTTGGACTTCATCCCGGCGAGCTAACAAAAGATTATGGAATGATGGAATGACACATCAGAGTACAAAATTTATACAGCTAATAAAACTATTTTTTTAGGCTTACCTGGTAATGTAATGACAGGTACATTTTTTTTCAAATTGAGCTATCTTTTTCTAATTGGCTAAAATGCAAAAGGAATAAGGCAATTAACTTGAAAAAGCCTTCAAGCCCTGTTGTCTGTCAGACTTAAATCATATAGGAAGCTTGAATAAAAACCTTGGAGGGGGTAGGCAACAGGGCTGTTCTGGGGCTGGACTGCTTGATAGGTTCCTCATCAGATTCTGCATCAGACTTGGCCATACTGAAGTTTTCACTGTTGTTACTCACAATGCTATCCACCAGGATACCCCCAGACTCCACAGATATCAGTTTACATACAACATCATCAAGATCCCGTCTTACACATTCCTTCAGTTCCTGAAACTAATACAGTCTTTTTGTACTAGTGTTATCAATACATTTTAATGAAAAAGCCCTGGGGTGTGGAAAGAGAATATTTGTCCGCAATTAAAATGTACTTTTTTCTTTGAATGTATGCTGGCCATTATAATTACATTTCTGTATTGGATAGGAAAGTAATTCATTGTTTTTTCCGCTTTCATGGTAATACACCGTGTGATAAAAAATTGTCAAAAATATTTCTATATTTTTTATAAGTTTTTATCAGTAAGATAGTTAAAATTCCAAGGAAAAATTGATTTGTATTTTTTTAAAGATTTTCTTCCTCTTATTTTAAAAACTAGCATGACTTGATTAATTTTTTGAAAAACAATTTTTTATCACACGGTATACTTAATACTTAAAAAAAACTAATTTCTGTTTATAATTTATTTTCCTCTGAATATTAAACAAACTTGTCAAAGCAGCAAGACTGTTTTGATGTATATGATATACCTGTCAATTCTGTCCAGAACATCACTAGCCATCTTCCAGTAATACGCAGCACGGTCATGCACTGACGCAAGTTTGGGTGTTACAATACCCTCCGCATCTAGACACTCGATCTCTTTTGCCTGCGAAATTTTCACAACACAAAATGTATTAACATTTGTACTTCCTCCAACCAGTATGTATTTATACTTTTGCTGCTTAGATTTACATTACAAATATTCACGTCTGGCTCCAAGAAAATGTTTTATTTCTTGCATAGCTTTTCAAAGCTTATTTTAAAGCAATAGTTATTGAATGACTAGAACTGCAAAATAATATGAGACATGTTATAAAAATTTAACCCATTTAAGAAATAAAACAAGGACAATGAACACAACCATTCAAAATACTTTAGAAAAATACATGCAGTGCAAAGCATTCAAAATTTGAAAATATTTTTTTTTCCCAGTTATTTAGTATTAATGAAAATAATTACCTAACGGAAATGAAATTTTGTTGAAATGGGGCAAAGTCATGTAAGAAAAAAATTAAATTGGTTAAAAATAGTTTATTCCAATATATAATGCCAAAATGTTACATATTTAAACATCCCAAAATAATACATTAATAGGGATTTCCTAATTTGGGCTATGTGCCTAGGTCAGACTAAACTATATTTCCAGCTTAAAATTGCAAAATATTCTGTGACGTGTTAAATGAGTCACGATTTCATTTTGATTTCAATTTGATCCATCCCACAAGTTGACCCATTGGAAATTTGTTTTATTTTAGAAATAGTCTAAATGATGATGTAAAGGTCAAGAAGTATTTAAGTGTTGCCTCTTTATAAAGTAGGAATTTCATTTCCAGTTTACCACTCAGATTGAAATATCAATTTTTAGCCATTCTGATAATATCTTTATTTTTTAAGACATTTATAACATTTTCCCCCCTGATATACTTCCTTTAAGTTGCATTATGGGAATGACACAACTATGGCATTTATTTTTATCATTAGTAACAAATGTTTAATACATTGCCAACATTTCTCAAGAAAGAATTAACTGTAGGCATAATCCTGGTGTAGTTTAATGTTAGTCAACTGATGAAAGATAGGATTTGTTACAAAGTTTAAGCATAATTCAATGCTTAATTGAAAAAGGGTCAGTCCACAAGTTCTAACAACATTAATTAAGACCCTTTCCAGCAAAATTTTTATATACAAATATTGATCTGACATGATGAAATACAATATATCTAGTTTATTAAATTAACAAGAATTTCGCAGAATGATATGTCTCGCCATGTCCGCTTTGACCATAGGAGAGAAAAAAATTAAAATATTATATTCATGCAAGAGTTATCTAGCTTGGTTAATGTAGTAGGTTTAATGACTAAAAAACATTGTAGGAAGTATTGTGTGTACTCAGCATCTCCATTATATAATGCAGGGTGTTAGTTGTAACTATGATCCAAGTATGAGTGTCCTAGCACTAGTATTTATTGAGAAATAGTATGAGAAACGTTGGAGGTAAATGCAAAATTCAGCATCAAACAATGTCAATGGACCATGAAATGTAGGTCACGCTCAGCATCTGCAGTATATAATGTAATGCAGGGTGTTAGTTGTAACTATGATCCAAGTATGAGTGTCCTAGCACTTGTACTTTTTGAGAAAAAGTGTAACAAGAGGCCCAAGAGGGCCTGAGGATGCTCTACTGACTCATAGTAGCCATAGCACTTTTTGAAATTCTACTTTGCAATAGAAACATTGGGGCGGGGTCATTTTGAACTATGGGGACACCATTTGAACAAATGTAACAAAACTATAGTTGGTCATCATTATTACATAAACATTTTGAAAATCTGTTGGACCATCCATGAGAAGAAAAATTTTTAAGTTTTGAACTATTTTTAGTAATGGTGGCCATCTTGAATTTTAGATAGAAAAAATAAATCTTTTGTATAGTCTCCTATGCAATAGAAACATTCAAGAGAAGTTTCAGTTTAATTGGCCTAGTGGTTTCAGAATAAATGAAAAAAAAAGAGAATTTTCTGTTTTCCCACAGTATCCCTATGTAAAATTTGAAGTCCCCTTATAGGGCCCCTATATATTTTAGCCCCTAAATTCTTATCTGCAATCAAACCCCTACACTTAGGGATAATTTATATCAAATATGTACAAATATGACATACCTGTTCTTAAGAAAACAATTTTACTAATTCCCAATGTGTACCCTTTTGGGGCCCCTCCTGACCCCGTAAGACATAGAAACCCAGTCATTTTTACAAATCTTAACCTCCTTTACCTAACAATGCTTAGGTGAAGATATAGGCAAAATTATTTCCATTTAAAAAAAAAAAATAAAAAAATATTATATTGACATGTGTCCCCTAATGGAACTCTCAGGGCAAGGTCATTTTTAACCCTTGGGACACCATTTGAACAAATCTAACAGAACTATAGTTGGTCATCATTACTACATAAACATTTTGAAAATCTGTTAGGCTGTTCATGAGAAGAAGATTTTTTAAGTTTTGGACTATTTTTAGTAATGGTGGCCATCTTGAATTTCAGATCGAAAAGAAAAATCTTCTGTATAGACTCCTATAAATAGAAACAGCCATGTAAAGTTTCAGTTTAATTGGCCTAGTGGTTTAAGAACAGATGAAAGAAAAAGAGAATTTTCTGTTTTCCGATAGTATCCCTATGTAAAATTCTAAGTCCCCTTACAGGGCCCCTATAAATTTTAGCCCCTTAATTCTTATATGCAATCAAACCCCTACACTTAGGGATAATTTATGCAAAATATGAACAAAATATGCCAAAGGCAAAAGGCCAGAAGAGCCAAAAACAAAAACTTAACGTTGGAGGTAAATGCAAAATTCAGCATTAAACAATGTCAATGGACCATGAAATGCAGGTCACACTCAGCATCTGCAGTATATTATGTGATGCAGTAAGTTAGTTGTAACTATGATCCAAGTATGAGTGTCCTAGCACTTGTACTTGTTGAGAAATAGTGTTAAAATGAAAATTTAACGTTGGAGCTAAATAAAAATGTTTGACGCCGCCGCCATTGACGGAAAAGCAATGCCTTAATCTCATCTGTCCTTCGTCGCAGAGAGACAAAAATTGTAAAAAAAAAAACACACACAGAAAAACAAACATGATGAAACACAGTATATTTATCATATTTGAAGTAATTAAATATGAGTGACATACCCTGGCATCTAATGTCCTGGCAATATGGACGGTCAGGGGGAGGGGAAGAGTGTGAGGGTTAACCATTCTGATTGTCTCCAAACCCCACATCACAACACCCCACAGCTTGGACAGCTTCTTGCTGAAATGCATCACGTCATAATTATTTAGTGTTTTCTTAGCAAAAATAACAGAATGGCCTGTAAGCCAATAATAGTATATAAGTAAAACAGCGAGTGCTTATTCAAGAACCGCATAGGTAATAAGTTGTCAGTAAGTGAATTGTTGAATGCAGTTTTAATATAATGAAGCATGGAGGTAACATGTATAAACAAGTTGTCTATTCATAAAACGGCACAATACATTGTAAAATTATCTGGTGTCATCTGACCAGGCACATGTACATCAGATCAAATCTGTTTTTCTGCGAATTCAAAAAATCAATCTCAGGACATATTATTCATATTTTGGACTGTCTATAAATACTAAGGATGTCAACGAATATTCGGATATTTGAATATTCGGTCATACGTCCGAATATTCGAATGTCATATTGATATTCGAATATTCGCAACAAAAAAAAAATATTAAAAAAAATATAGTCAATTCAAGTTGTTTTCTTTTTTTATTTTCAATTTCAATATTTTTGCCACAAATGGTTTCGAAAGGTGTTATATCAACCAGGTTAAGACACGGTAATTATCGATTTCCTCCAAAGACGGGTGTCAATTGGACGTTGTCAAGGTGATAAGGAGTCCTGATCGGTAATCCTTTAATTGTTTGCCTTAGGCAATTTTAATTATCGATCTGCCTTTACGGTCCGTTGTAAATCACCGTTTTGAAAAGGTGAGAGCAAGTTTGTTTATTTACCAATCTTATACCTAATTGAAGAGCACACTTCTTTGATTTGAAGGCCGTTTATGTACTTGTGAATAATGAATGCGCTAAGTAGTAGACGAATTTACTTATATATATATATATATATTTTTGTTGTTTTTTTTGTTTTTCTATTTCATTTATAAATAGTTAATTACTTATAAACTATACAAACATACGAACATTTAACTTAGTACAGCTAATATAACATAGCATTTATTAATTTATTATTATTAATTATGTATCATCGAGTTCCACGTCATGTTGAATCTTGACGACAATGATATTCCAATTGTTTGCTTTTTACTTTTTTAGTATTTATACATCAGCACCGTTTCCGCTGAAAGAGAAAGTAACAAATATGGCGAGTAAAAACGTTCGAGATAGAAAGTTGATGATTATTTATTTTTAAGATCTTGACCGAATATATTCGAATATTCGTTCGAAAGAATGACCGAATATTCGAATATCAATATTGCCATTCGTTGCCATCCTTAATAAATACTATGAAAAACATTTTTTCCTCAAATTCTTTATCGTTGAATGTGTGTGTATGAAACATTTGACTACATATTCTATTTGTATGTCTTTATTGAAGCTTGGTTGCAAAGTAAGATTAAATAGAGCTTTTGTAAATTGTTACAACTCCTTTTCCTGGAGAGTACTAGTACCCTGCTTTGTTTTTGAGAGACCATTGAGTCAAGCCTCAGTTCTAACCAGCAACCTCCGACATGAGTAGTCAACACCTTACACCATTACTTTTTTTTTTGAGAGACCATCAAATTGAGCCTCAGTTCTAACCGACAACCTCTGGCATAAGTTGCCATCACCACTGCCTGGTTGCTACATGCACATAATAGTTATAAACATGTGCCACATGTACATGATTTCCCTGCTTGTTCTCCATTTTGTATACAGCTGACCACCACTGCCTGGTTACTACATACACATAATAGTTACAAACATGTGCGACATGTACATACCTTCCCTGCTTGTTCTCTATTCTGTATACAGCTGACCACCACTGCCTGGTTAATACATACACATAATAGTTACAAACATGTGCCACATGTACATACCTTCCCTGCTTGTTCTCTATTCTGTATACAGCTGACCACCACTACCTGGTTACTACATACACATGATAGTTACAAACATGTGCCAGATGTACATACCTTCTCTGCTTGTTCTCCATTCTGTACACAGCTGACCACCACTCACACTGAGCTTTTGTACACTGGTTGGAACTAAGACATGCAGGAAACAGGTCAGGTTTGTCAGCTATGGCATGCAAGTTCCTCTTTCTGTATCTCTGGTTTACAGCTGACCATCTAACACAGGCATAGAGGAAAACCTGCATAGATAACAAACATATCATGATTCTTTACGATTATGATTAACCTTTAAAATCCCAATTTGAAGCGAATTTATACAAGCTTACTAAAGAACCTGGAAAGTTTGCCTCTTAATTGACAAATATGAAAATGTAATATCAGAAATTTTGTATATACTACATCATATTTTGTATCTTTTACATCTGATTTCAACTGTTACAATGAAATACAAAAATACAAAATAAAGTTATACAAGCTCTTTGGGCGTCTTCAGCAAATGTTACACAGGAATCATGAGCTGTATATTTACCAAATGTATAGATTTATTTTTTATTAAATTGTAAATAAAATAGTGCTTAGATTTTTATAATGAAAATTATCAACATAAATCATCAAAATATTTTATATTTCCAGTAATTTCACTCCTACATTAATTTTGCTGTTAAAACCAAAAGTTCATAAATTGATAGCAAATATCACTAAATCAGTTGTTTTTTTTATTTTCATACCCACGAGTCCAATAACATTTCTTTAAACACAGACTGAGTAAAGTAAAGAAGCTTAGAGAATTGCTGTCAAGTTTGAAACCAGGGTAGAGCCAGCACTAGGTGTAGTTTCTGAGATGACATCCAATGTGAGTGGCCAATATTTTATCTGCTTGGCCACCTAGCCTACCAGTCCTTTAGTACCATTTTCAAATTTTGGTTGTCCTGACCTGTCTAGCAATCAAACCCAAAACCTCCAATATGTGAGGTGAAACATTAAGTCACAATGAAATGTTTACCTGGATGTCTAGCTGACTGAGAGAACTTGGATCCCCACCTTGTAAATCCTTGACACTGTACTTCATATCTGGGAAAATCTGGTACCCAACTGTAAAACAAATATTTAATTGTTTTTATTTATACTGACTGTGAAATCAATTTATTTCAACTTATTCAAATCTCGTTTGATGTCTTCCTGAGTAGAACCACTACTAACCGTATGCGGATAACGTGTCTTGCTCAAATACGCAACACATGGTTGTAGTGGGGTATTGAACTGTCTACCCTACGTGCCAGATCTGATACTCTGACACTAGACAACATGCTCCATACATATTCACACGTATGTCACAAAGCTTACTCTATGCTGTTATTTTTATTTTATGATTTCTTGGGCAGATTATTCAGGACAGAGGTGATAATTGTACTTTCTCTGCAAGGATTTATTCAAGTAATACTAAATTGTATTAACTTGCTGTTCACATTAAATATACCATTTTGAAAACAATATGTAGGGTTCTCCACAGAAAAGAATGCAAGGGCTGGGGGTAAGAGCACATAAAAACCTTTCAACACATTTCAAGCGCTGTGTAAGGCACTCATTGAAATATATTTCACTAATAAGACCTGTAATAATCAGTTAAAGTCATCATATTTAGTATGTTTCATTTAAGGCATTCAAATGAGAAAAGATATGCAAAGAAAAATAATGATTAAAGGAAAGTAAGCTTTTGCAAAATTTTATCAAAGAATTCAAGCACCAGGGGAATACCATTTCTGATAGTCAAGTGCTTGGGTGCTCCTGTGCTTAAATGGCCTATTGAGAACCCTGATATGAACCCTGAGCAGCCAGCAAATAACTTATACTAGAAACCCGTCTGTTAACCTGAATGCCCCCACTATTGCTAGGAAACCAAATTTTTACCAACAATTAAATAAAAAAAGGGCCATAACTCACTTAACTCTTGTTCTACAGACTTTGCCAAATATCAAACTTGACCTCATCATTGGATACCCACAGGTATCAATTCTGATACTCTCCATCCATCACCCGTAGGAAAATACCCTAGCTCTGCATTGTTTTATTTGAACAAAAAGGAATAAAATACACCTAACAGTAACATCTTATCAAAAAAGCATTTACATGAAACTAGCGCTGCAATTGGAGAAGGGTAATACTTAACGTCACATCACCATTCTTTGAATGGAGGGGTCATAACATAAAAATCCATCATTGTTTCCGAAGAACTCCTAACCTTAAATCAAGCAAGTGCTATAAAATGTTATATTATACCGAGACAATGAGCTATTTATATTTACTCACAGAGTTGTTCATAATCTGGCTGGATGTCGTCTTTCAAAGAATGATGCTGCAGAGCCAGCCAAACCAGACGGCCCAAGTTGCCGCAGTGAAAGCCGTAGGCAGCTGAAAAGTATGAACATGCAGTATAATTTAAGGGAAGCTGTTAAGTTACTCAAACCAGGCGTTTTAAATGCCATTATTAAAATATTTTGATACTGTATTTAAATTTTCAAACTCAATTCATTTTTCTCACATAAAGTTTTTGGAGTGAGCGTCTAACATACTAGAATCATGTACATGTTGTATGGTGTTTAGCGTCGCTTTCAACAATTTTTCAGTCATATTTGGACGGTGTTTACTTGAGACAGCATTCTGAGTGCTGTCACACTGGAGTATCATGCTGCAAACACATGGTATGATACAGACCCTAAACCACTCAAGTACCCCATAATTGCATTCTGTTTGTACTCAGTTTGCACTCCATTCGCTCTCCATTTACGCTCTGTCTGCGTGCACTCAAATAAGTGCGGTTAATTTAATGCACTAACAAACATATGTATTCGCTCATGAGCGGTGAATATCTGAGTGTTCTATAATATCTTTATTTGATACTCCTCTTAGAGTTTGCTTTGTTTGTTCAGCGTTCACTCAATGTTCAGTTCGCTCAGTTCAGTTTCCGACCCATAACCAATCACAACATCTCAACTCTTAAATTGATTCATTTTCTAATTTAAGCTGTTCCAATGGAGCAATAAATAAAATGCAGCCACGGGATTTAGTCAAGGTAATTGGATTCATAATCCAATTTTTTTGTCTTCATATTTTGTCACCTGCTGGGCGAAAGAGTGTCAATTTCGGATAAACCGTTACAGATAGTAGGGAAAATTAATGGAAGAGTTTATATTTTGATATGTGATCAGTGGTCTGTGTGATCAAAGAATACCGCAAGTTCAACCGTCTTATTATTCAGACCAAAATGTGTGTGCATCAGTAACTTCTTTGATATACTGTAAGCTGTTTGTAACAGGAAAGCAAAAAACATTGTCCACAAAATTTACAGATACATCATCAACATAAACTAGAAAAATTGTGTTACATTATGGGACACAACTCTTACTTTGTTATATGTATACACAATCACCATTATATATATGAGTTACTGTTCTTGATTATATAATATGCATGCATCCTCTCTGGTAGCATCATTACATATCGATCACTCTTGGAATAAACATCTTAACTGGACATACGCCTTTACAATATCTATCCTCCCAGACATACAGTCACACAACATATTGTATTTGTTATTAATAATTCCATACTGTTTATACATGTTTGGCTTAACAGTAATCCATTAATTTGATCAGTGTAAGCAGTGGCTTAACAATATGTGGATATGTCACTGGTTTTGTTAATGTTCAAATTAAAATCAGCTTCATAATCAACAATATGCATTACATGGGTGATAAAAAATTTATTATAATCCGTGCGACAGAATTTGACATATAATAGCAGCTATCACTAGCTGATAGGTGATGGTTATTGGGATGCAGACACTTTAAAAGTAAGGTGCGCTTTGCAGAATTTATTATAATCCGTGCGACAGAATTTGACATATAATAAATGATTTTTGAAGAAAAAAAAAATCTTGTAGTGTTTTATCGATTTTGGTTCAAATGTGGCTTCATTATTCTGATATTATAAAATTTAATAAATATTTTCATTATCATTATGTGTATATATGTACCTGAAACTTTTTTTTCAGTGTCTTTTTCAAATTGGTTGCAAAAATTTTTTTAATGTAGCTTCATTATTTTTTTGCTGATACATAATATAGTATGATTTATGTTAATATATTATTTAAAATGACAAAATATATTAAACTTGTTTGAAAATATACCCACTGTGCAATACTGCTACTTATATGACACGCAGCAACACAGACACCCATGGTGTTCATTACATTATGTCACATGCCAGTGAGAGCCGTGTCAATTAAATTATACACTAAAGTGGTGACTTATCAGTCTATTGACCACGGAAGAACTCTGCTGATATGTATGTACCAGATGGATGAATCTTAATTGAACCCGCAGTATGTAATTGAAAAGAAAATATGTATGTAAAACTGCCAGCCAATTAACAACAAATCAAACTAATTCATTTAAGATATTGGTTATTCAAGGTTTCAGAACGATACTTTTGCATGTAAACCCATGGTGTTAATATCATTAAATTAACAAAAGGAAACCCCTTGTAATAAAATATAACCAGTACTGAGTGAATAGTAGAAAGTGAGACATATGGGTATTAAGGGATATGCATTCATGGCTGACAATTTACCACAACTAGCATTCTGGATATTGACTTTTGATGTAAAATAAATGAATTTAAAACAAAAATAAATAAATGTGCAGGCATGGGCATTATATTTAGTGGTTTTATTTTATGTAATTAATGCAGTTATTATACATTACAAACGTATTTGCAGTTTGAAATGATAGTTCCAAACCCTGCATGGGTGGTATACTTATTTAAGTGATTATTAACACAGTTCTGACAGTTTGCAGTTTTTGTCTGTTTATATAATTAACTGACAAAAGGTCACCTAGAAATTTATATTTACTAGTTTTTATTTCCTGTGTCTATCGTGTTATTTCAGCCTGTCATGTTATTTTGGCATACGTACATTTATTTTACATTAATTTTATTTAGCTTGATTGTGAAGTAAGCTCGATTCAGCTTATGAATATTATTCTCCAGTGCAATCCCTTGTTAGATCTGGTACTGAATTGTGTTTTGAGAGGTCATAGGGTAGAGCCTGGGTCAAACTCGCGACCTCTGCCTTCTGAAGCCAGCACTCTATCCGCTGCACTACTGACCCACTTTATATTTAAGAATACAATTAATTTGGTACTGCATTATTGAATAAGATGTGCACGAGTATACTGTTTTTACTTTTATTGCAATATAACAGTTTTACATACATTTGTTTACCGCGTAACTATGTTTGGAGAAAATATAAAACTAAACTCCAAATTGAATTGAAAATGGGTAATTTTTATTTTGCCAAATACTCAAACAAATAGAATCATAATCATATAATATTCCACATATCTATGTTTTGTTTTCATGCATGTATTGATTTTTTTGTATTTGGAGCTCACTCACATGTACGCTTATTTCGATTGATTGATTGATTGATTGATTGATTGATTATTTAGCATCATTTTTATGCCATCGATGGCTAACAGACGATCAGTTAACCTAACCACTGTTTCCTGGGATTAACCAGTACTCGAGCACACCCCATCTCCGCAAGTAACTGATAACTTTCCCACTTGAATCAGTGGTGAGAGACGAATGATAATAAGACACAATGTCGTATATCAATCATCATGGAGACTGTTGCCGGGCGGGGGATTAAATTCACGACCCCTGGATTGATAGTCAGACACGTAATGGACTGAGCTAATCGGGCCCGGCCGCTTATTTCGAAATAAAGTACATGTTCTGTATGTTCTATAACTAATTTATATCAAAATAATAAGGCATATAGTGTATTCATATTTCATCTTTTCGAATTGTTATTTACATTATATATAAAATTATTTATATTTTAGTTGCGCAAACAAATCATGTTTAAATATGCAACTGAATTGGCCTTGAGACGGTAGTTAACCATTGATAGGTCTTTCAAACATGGATTGATTAGCTAAATATTGATATTTATGATAAAATTGAAAAATTGTTGACCAAAATAAGTTTTATAATGCGTTATACAAAAGAAAATTTAATTATACTACATTGTTTATAATTATTTGAAAAGAAAATTTCATTTTTATCTCGATTTTGATTATTGACTTAACCCTCAAATAATGAAAAAAGAGTGTATCTGAATGAACAAGTGCACTCAGTACGCGGTCCTACTAAATACTGCAAAGACACGCAAAGACATGCAAAGATACGCAAAAGATGGCTCTTATATATAAAACAGATATGAACAACATACAGTCGAAACTCGTTATTTCGAAGTCCGTGGGACTATAAAAATAATTTGAAATATCCAGACTTCGATTTATCAGGAGTCTACCTTTGTGCATCTTTTCACCGTTACCCCACCCACTTCATAAATCATTGAAAATATATGTGTACATGTAAATACTTATATTTGTTGTTTTTTACTCAATATAACACGTTGTTGTTATATTTACACATGATATAAACTTTGTTTATATTGATGTGTACTGTGGATTGATCTAAATCATGGTAAATTCTACTGTTTATATGTGTCATTTTCTTCTACACAAATGTATGTTGTACGTTGTTATCCATGTGTAATTGTCTATTTGCCCAGTGCATCAACATTTTAATAAAGTGTGATATAATAGAAAAACAAAATGTGTTTCATGAGATTACTTGCGTTTCAGACATTGTGAATAATGATTCTTGTTTGAAGATCTTAAGTTTATATTCATATCAGACGACTGTCAATATTTACTCAAATATGCTAAATGTCAATTAGTGTTTGATTTCGTTCACTCAATTTTCCTTGTTATCGCTTTAACCCAAACAAGCAGCAGCGTTGTTTGCCTAATTAGCTTGTGTCTCACTTGTGTCTGTATCATAACAATCTGATGACCCCATTAACTTACTTGCCAGTACAGATACATGAAGCGATAAATTACAGGTATGGGATCAGCAATTATCACCTTCGGCGGTTTGCCTTTCATCTTCACACGGTGATAAAAAATTCAAAATAATGAGTGAGAAATCAATAGATTTTAATATGGAGGGACCGAAGAACGAATTCGAAATAGTGAATAATTCGAATTACTGGAATTTGATATATCCAGAGTTAATTAATATAGAAATAGAAGGAGAAAAAACGGGACCGAATTTCAAATTTGAGATAAATGGAATTTCGAAATCAAAGAGTTCGAATTGGTGAGTAGCAACTGTAACAAACTTAATTCAATTTAATATATATTTAAATACATTTTTTTCATAATGGCTTCCGAGAAAAAATATGTATTGTATAAAGTCTCAAATTTCTTTAAAAAAAAAAATACTTCCATATTCTAAATTATTTTACCACTTCATAAAATAAATGAAATGTTTGATGATTATATTGCACATAAACTTAATGTGTATCAATTTGTAATTAAGTATTGATTGCTGTCTTTTCAATATCTCAAGCAAAGACGCTCAAAAATGGGCAAATATGCGCAAAGACGGGCAAAGATGGCTCATATTCTTATATACAAAAACAGATATGAACAACATAATGAACTTTATTAAACTTAATATATATTTAAATACTTTTTTTTCCATAATGACTTCCAAGAAAAAATATGTATTGTATAAAGTCTCCAATTTCTTTCAAAAATAAAATACTTCCATATTTTAAATGATTTTACCACTTCATAAAATAAATGAAATGTTTGATGATTATATTGTACATATACTTAACGTGTATCAATTTGTAATTTAGTATTGATTGCTGTCTTTTCAATATCTCACGCAAAGACGGACAAAGACGCTCAAAAATGGGCGAATATGCGCAAAGATGGGCAAAGATGGCACTTATATACAAAAACGGATAAGAACAACATAATAAACTAAATATATTTAATATAATATAATTGAATAAATTTAATTGCGTTATGGCTTCCATGAGCAATTATGTATTGTATGAAGTCTCCAAATCTATAAAAGAAAAAAAAGGACTTCAATATGGCCAATTTACAAATATCAAAGCACTCAGGGTAAACAAAAACGCATACATGCATACACCAATGGTAATATTCATTCATACAGACTTACATTACAATAATCATCAATTTATTTTTATAATGCTTTTCCTGCTCTCAAAATTGACCAATACAAAGCGCGAGGTGAATTAACAATTTAATCGTGTCATTCAAATTTCACGTTATGTTAACGACAACGGCTGGATTTATTAAAAAAAACTACACATGCTATTATATGTACATGAATGAAAACATAAATAAACAATTTCAATTTGTCGGTAATATTTTTACTACATGTTATATATTTTATTATATTACTTTACATAGAAAAATAGGATTACCGATAAATATGAATAAAAAGTAATTGCGCAAAGACACAAAAAGATGGCATATGAAATAACAAACATGACACAGAACACCACATAGATATGTATAAATAATATACTTTTAATATAATCATATATTAAACTACTATATAGATCTAATATATAGTCCATTTTTTGTCCGATATTATGATTTAATGGAATCTCGTTATATATTTTATTACATTGTTTTACATATAAAAATAGGATTACCGATAACTATGAATTAAAAATAATTTTGTTTTATATATTGTTGAAATGTTTTATGATGTGTCACCTTTTCGATAGTTTCTGTTGCAACGAAGCAGTGTTAAAGATGTAAAACAATAAGCAATAATTTAGGATTCAACCAACCTGAAATATAAGTGTTTTTTACATTGTATGTTTTGTAGTGATCACATTTTTATATCTATTGAACAGAAATTTGATACTCATATTACACAAACTGTGTTTAAACTATCGGATGAATGTTGAATTGTTTTTTACTTTAGGTAGAACCAGTGACCTATCCACAGCTCTGTTACTAAGTCACAGTTGGAACATGAACTTCATTATTTTGAGTTTTCGTATATTATGCCATACACGTATAGTGCAAGTCTGCTTGATTTTATGTATGAATATAATCGTGTTAAATCCTGGTGGTGATTCTGACATTCTTACAAAGTTGTATTCTAAGTTTTAAGCAATCCAACTAGAAATAAAATGATAATTATTAAAAAAGAAACTATTACTGTGACCATTGACTTGATTTTTTGCAAATGCTATGACAAAGTATCAATTACCATACCATATTGAATCATCACAAATTTTATAAGACAAACTAGAGATTTAGACTTTTATTTTTTTTATAAACTTTTATATTCTATTTGGGCGTCACATACAAAAGTTTCACTAGCATTCAAATATTAACAATCAAATTTTCATTTCCGGCCGTCATTTTTTCATAACAATTAATTATTTTGGTAAACATTGGCCAAACTTTGATAGGGGAAAACCATGCTTTATTAGTCTGAGATAATTGCAAGAATTAGCATAACAGAGCTTAAGAAATTAAAGTATAAACTATATTGCCTTACAGTGCCAAACCTATCCCCCATCCCCTCCCATCACACCATGTGGCAATGCTATTTTGGTGTACAGTATTATGACCCCTAAGGTTTATGACAGGATGCATGTGACATTACATCATGTTATAGATAATAATCAGTAAATTAGGGGTCAATGACAGTAGGCCTTCCATACTTCAATTGGATTAAATTTCAGCTTTCAGACTCTCTCGATTAAAATTAAAGCAATTAATATCGTTTTCTGTTATTAATTTTGATTTTCAAAGATCCTTTCTTAATTAATATTTATTTATTTCACTATATATTTCTGTTTACTTTCGCTGACTATAAAAAGCTGTTATACCTTCTCGTTGAAATCAGTAAACAAGTTTTTTTACTGATGGTATTATTCTACATATTCCTAGTTTTATTTACTTTATTTAAATAGCGATGACGAATTTCATAAAGTAAACAAAATTACTGGAGACTGTCGATATGTTACGAAAGTATCCGCAAGTATTGTTCGTTACTTTCCGGTAGTCTCCGATAGCGAGATGAAATATTCTAAACAGTCGACCCGCGCAAAGAGTTGTGGGTTAAATGGCACAAGGACTTATATATAAATCCTTGACTGGCATACCATAAAGATTTTGGATCTCGGTGCCAGTTGCGAGTCCTTTTCACTTTAATTCCATAGTTAAAAATAAAATCATGCCAGGACAATTTCCTAACAAGGGCAAAAATAAAGCATAGCTGTGTGTTGAGTGCTATGGAAACTGTTTGTTGTGCTCCATAAAATGTGAAACTTGTAAGAAATGGGTTCATGCATCTTGTAACGGACTTACAGACACAGACTTGGATTTGTTATCTGCGATGTAACATATATGTGTAACAAGTGTGTCCTTGATGCTGATGGAGGTACATATGATTATCAAAGCGCTCTTCTTAGATTATACGAAGTAAGTGTTAATTTGTTGTATGAATTTCCATTATATACTCACATATCTTTTTATTTTGTCACATAAAAACTTCACCAACATGTTATCAAGTTTTAAGGTATATTAGCAAATCGTCAACAAAATGCTTTTTTTTTTTGGCAAAAAAAAAGATTATTGAGTGAGATATGGCAAAGACAGTAGTAAATACAAAATTTGGAGACCTTAGCAATATACCACAAATCTTTATTCTTGGAAGCCATTATAGAAGTAGATTTATTTAATCATAGGTACACTTGATGACCTTTTTTATTTCAAAAATCAGTTTACTTGGTACAACATAGTAAAAGTAATAATAGTAATAATAATAGTAATAGTAATAATAGTAATACTAATAATAATAGTAATAATAGTAATAATAATAGTAATAGTAATAATAGTAATAGTAACAGTAATAATAATAGTAATAGTAGTAATAATAATAATAATAGTAATAGTAATAATAGTAATAATAATAGTAATAGTAATAATAGTAATAATAGTAATAGTAATAATAATAGTCATAGTAGTAATAGTAATAATAATAGTAATAGTAATAATAGTAATAGTAATAATAATAGTAATAATAACAGTAATAGCAATAAAAGTAATAGTAATAATAATAGTAATAGTAATAATAGTAATAGTAATAATAGTAATTGTAATAGTAATAGTAATAGTAATAGTAATAGTAATAGTAATAGTAACAGTAATAGTAATAGTAATAGTAATAATAGTAATAATGTGTTTGTGTGTATGTCAATTTTGATTGATGAGAGCTACCCGATTTATTAGAGTTGCTAAGAATTTTTACTCCATTGTAACAAGGACTTGTCTATATGATTCCTTGATTGTATATATTAAGCTTTGAATTGATTGATAAGAATATGCATTTTATATATATAAGCAAACAAATTTCAAAACATTTCAGAATTAGGCTTAGGAGAATACAACGATTTACAGTCCAAACGGCCCCAAACAAAAATGGCCCCAGTCTAAACGACCCCAAATAAAAAAACGGCCCCATATACCTTAGTCAAAACGGCCCCATTATAATTTTTTTTAGATATATGTTTGTTAATTGGTTCAAATAAGGACTTTCTTTATAATTCCTTGGTTCAAATAATTGTGAATATGGTCCGCCAGGTCGGTAATTAAAACAAGTATTAACATTATTGGTTACTTTAATCAGTGCGTCTTTTCACTTGGTTAAAGTCGTTAACTAGTTTGATCGGTATCGACAATTACAATCAGTAGGTGTGGATCCATAATTTTTGTGTAAATTGTGTGTATTAATTATTAATTGATATATAATACACTATATGTGCGAAATGGTTATGTGATATCAAGAACTTGTAATTTTGATTTATGTTCCTGAGATAAATGGAAGTGAAGATAATTAAAAACGATATATTGCGAGATATCACGAACATTCCACAAAATTTCAATCAGTAACCTTTCCTTCTCTGTATAGTTCCTTGGTGATATATATATATATTTATAAATCTGTCCTTTATATAGCATGTGAGTAGTCATGAATCCTTAACTGGATCCTACTCATATAAAGCTATCAGTTCATGTATGTAAATCTGTCCGTCCAGTCCAGATGTGTTGCATGTAAATCCAAAGTATATAAGTCGGTTTGTTCTCACTTTCCCAACCTCTATTGTTTGAAATAGAACAAGAGGCCCAAGAGGGCCTGAGGACGCTCTACTGACTCATAGTGGCCATAGCCCTTTTTTGAAATTCTACTATGCAATAGAAACATTGGCCATCTTGAATTTTAGATAGAAAAAATAAATCTTTTGTATAGTCTCCTATGCAATAGAAACATCCATGTGAAGTTTCAGTTTAATTGGCCTAGTGGTTTCAGAATAAATGGGGAAAAAAAGAGAATTTTCTGTTTTCCGATAGTATCCCTATGTAAAATTCTAAGTCCCCTTACAGGGCCCCTATATATTTTAGCCCCTAAATTCTTATCTGCAATCAAACCCCTACACTTAGGGATAATTTATATCAAATATGTACAAACCTGACATACCGGTTCTTAAGAAAACAATTTTACTAATTCCAAATTTGTACCCTTTTGGGGCCCCTCCTGACCCCTTAAGACATAGGAACCCAGTCATTTTTACAAATCTTAACCTCTTTCACCTAACAATGCTTTAGTGAAAATATAGGCAAAATCATTTCCATTTTAAAAAAAATAATAAAAAAAATTATATTGACATGTGTCCCCTAATTGAACTCTCGGGGCAGGGTCATTTTTAACCTTAGGGACACCATTTGAACTTATCTAACAGAACTATAGGTGGTCCTCATTACTACATAAACATTTTGAAAATCTGTTGGGCTGTTCATGAGAAGAAGATTTTTTAGGTTTTGGACTATTTTTAGTAATGGCGGCCATCTTGAATTTCAGATCGAAAAAGAAAATCTTCGGTATAGTCTCCTATGCAATAGAAACACCCATGTGAAGTTTCAGTTTAACTGGCCTAGTGGTTTCAGAACAGATGAAAGAAAAAGAGAATTTTCTGTTTTCCCATAGTATCCCTATGTAAAATTCTAAGTCCCCTTACAGGGCCCCTATAAATTTTAGCCCCTAAATTCTTAACTGCAATCAAACCCCTACACATAGGGATAATTTATGCAAAATATGAACAAATCTGACATACCGGTTCTTAAGAAAACAAATTTAGTAATTCCCAATTTGTTCCCTTTTTGGGCCCCTCCTGACCCCTTAAGACAGTGGAACCCAGTCATTTCTACAAATCTGAACCTCCTTCACCAAACAATGCTTCTGTGAAGATATAGGCAAAATCATTTCCATTTTAAAAAAAAAAAATAAATAATATTATAATGACATGTCTCCTAATTGAACCCTCTGGGTGGGGTCATATTTAACCCTAGGGACACCATTTGAACAAATCTAACAAAACTATAGTTGGTCATCATTACTACATAAACATTTTGAAAATCTGTTGGGCCATTCATGAGAAGAAGATTTTTTAAGTTTTGGACTATTTTTAGTAACGATGGCCATCTTGAATATCAGATCGAAAAAAAAAAATCTTCTGTATTATCTCCTATGCAATAGAAACACCCATGTGAAGTTTCAGTTTAACTGGCCTAGTGGTTTCGGAACAGATGAAAGAAAAAGAGAATTTTTTGTTTTCCCATAGTATCCCTAAAATTGTAAAATTTTAAGTCCCCTTACAGGGCCCCTATAAATATTAGCCCCTAAATTCTTATCTGCAATCAAACCCCTACACATAGGGATAATTTATGCATAATATAAGCAAATTTGACATACCGGTTCTTAAGAAAACGAATTTAGTAATTCCCAATTTGTATCCTTTTGGGGCCCCTCCTGACCCCTTAAGACAGTGAAACCCAGTCATTTTTACAAATGTGAACCTCCTTCACCAAACAAAGCTTCTGTGAAGATATAGGCAAAATCATTTCCATCTTAAAAAAAAAAAAAAAAAAAAATATTATAATGACATGTGTCCCCTAATTGAACCCTCGAGGTGGGGTCAAATTTAATCCAAGGGACACCATTTGAACAAATCTAACAAAACTATAGTTGGTCATCATTACTACATGAACATTTTGAAAATCTGTTGGGCCGTTCATGAGAAGAAGACTTTTTAAGTTTTGGACTATTTTTAGTAATGGCGGCCATATTGAATTTCAGATCGAAAAAAAAAAATCTTCTGTATAGTCTCCTATGCAATAGAAACACCCATGTAAAGTTTCAGTTTAATTGGCCTAGTGGTTTCAGAGAAAGTGCTGCTAACAGACGACAGACGACAGACGACAGACGACAGACGTCAGACGACAGACGACAGATGATGGACGACAGACAACGCGCCATCGCATAAGCACTTCTGGCCTTTGGCCAGTAGAGCTAAAAAGTAGTTGGGGCGGCGGAAATGTATTGTTCGGATATAACAATAGATTTAAATGGTGATAATTGCTCTGGTGGGCTATACTTTTTGAAAAAAGAAATGGTTACACTTTTTCCCTATTCGCTTATTCGAAAATATGAAAAAGGAATTTTGGAAAAGTCAACAATTCACTTTTAAAATAAATTAACTACATACTAGATAAAATTAAGAATATAATAATTCGTGTAAAATTACAATACACTTAGGAGACATTTCATAATGCTATAAATAATTTTCCAAATGAGGAGTTACAACTTAATATAAGTGATCAACTAATTTTAGAAGGGCTATTATTTGAAATTCGTGGAGTAACTATTTCTCAGTCCTCTTACATTAAACAACAAGATCAAAGGGAAGCAATACTATACAACGAAATTGAAATACTAGAAAAAGATATCATACACAATCATACTTTAATAGAAAAAAACAAGAAATGTCACTGGTCGAACTAACTGACAGTGTGACCTTGACCTTTGAAGAAAGGTTCTGGGTCTTACATATGACACTTAACTATGTCATGTTGATCAAATGTGCCAAGTGTTTTTGAAATTTATCCATAGGTGTCAAAGTTACAGACCGGACACCAAATCTCAAACAGACTGAAAGTGTTGTGAAACTTAGTTAAATTGTGACCTTGACCTTTGAAATGGGAGTGTGGGTGTTAAGTGCGACAAGCCGTCATGTTATGTTGATCATTAGTACCAAATATTTTTAAAATTCATTTATGCATCACAAAGTTACAGGCCGGACATGAAATCTCAATCAGATTGAAAGTGTCATCAAACAAATGTCTAAATGTCATCTATGCATGACACAGTTACAGGCCGGACATGACTTCTCACACAGACTCAAAGTGTGACCTTGATGTGTGAGATTGTTTGCATAGGTTCTAATTTAAAAGATTGAGAAAGTGACATACAACCTATAAGTCATGGTCGACACCAAATTTATTTGGTTTGGCAGAGGCCTTGATATTGTGTCTATGGTTTGCATTGTAATTATTAATCTTTTATTAAAGTCTCATTATAGTATATACAATATTATCACATGCAATAATATAACAAAATCATACACTATGTCTCTCTTTGAAGAGTTGCAAGAGACTGGGAGGTATAATTTCTCTCATAAAATCATACAAATGTGACATTAAATATACACTGTAGCTAGGCGCGCTAGCCGTAGTCTGGTTTGTACATTTATGTCTTGGTTAATCACAAATAATTATCTCAATATATATATATTTCTCTCTACTGTATTCACTATTTCTACCATTTATGTAGATCCGGTGCTCCTGAAAGGTGTTTTGTTAGATGTACAATTCTTCCTATCATATATATATATATATATATATAGCATGCTATATAAAAATGAAAACAAAACAAAATACAGTTCAAATAGAGATTATTTATGTACATAAAAATGACGACGACGACGGTCAGTCTAGTTTGAATCAAATGAAATGTATGTAAATGATAATGATTGTAATTGCCGACGTTGATCAAACTAGTTTTAAAAGAATTGAATTGAAGTAAACAAGCAATTAAAGATTTAGGTTAATCCATGATTCAATTATCTGCTTTATTCACACCTACTGATTGTCAAATATCCAAGTTATGAAATGACAAGATACCGAAAATTAATGGTTATTTCTACCGAAAAATAATGCTCTTTCTACATTTTATTCCAATTTCATAACAAGTATATATTTATGAAATATATTCTTTTTTGGTCAATTCAGGTCAAATTAAGTGAAAAAAAAACATACTTATTAAAATAAGCAATAATGTTAATACTTGTTTCAATTACCAACCGTATTCAGACCTAAATTGATTAAAGTTAATCATCAAGTATACTTTATTCTTCCTTTTTTTTATTTGAACTAATTAAGAAAAGAATATATCTAAAATGAATTATAATGGGGCCGTAGATTAGAGGATTACCATAATGTGTGTGTATGAACATTGAATGTTATTCTAAATAAATCTTTGACATATGCAGGAGCTTGGTCATATAATGATTTATACACGAGAACTACTTTTTGAAATTTAACTCTTTCAGGAAACGTCGATCATTTAAGCTGTGAATAATTCTGTAGAAAGAGTATCGTTATTTTTATCGAGAATAAGTCTAGCAGCTTTCTTTGAAAACTAACGATTTTTTGTACAAGTGAAACATTACAATTTCCCCAAATTATACAGAACAGAACAGATATTTTATTTCAGACTTGTACATAAATACATCATCATAATAACATATTTACAATACATAATATCACGTAAAATATATTGTTAGTTAATACATAATTTGTACCGTGATTTTCCATTTACATTTTAAGTAAGTTCATATATTTTTATTATCAATATCAGAATAATGCATGAGAAACTTTAAAGTCATAAATTCCTAATAAAACTACAGTAACTTAAATGGGGTAAACTGTAAGCATTAATAATAACTTGAGCATTGGTACAGAAAAAAATATTTTGATGCGAGATAGAACATAAAGTAATGAATAACATTTCTTTATAACATCGTCGACTTCCAAGACAGCATATTATCAATCATAACTCCAATTATTTTTTCATGTATATTTACACTATTATCTTCATCTTTGTCATAAATTAGGTGAGAGTCATTACATGTGCGGTTAACTTTGCTTTTGAAAGAAATATACATAACTTTAGATTTCGTTGCATTCATAGACATGTGATTAGCTACATACCATGCATCAACATTATTGAGAGCCAACATGGCAACATCAGTAAGTGACTGACTAGATAAAGATAATTAAAGATGCTTTATTAAGCAAATTCATTTCTGAAGCATTTGTAAAATGACGTTCCATAATAAATAACTGATGACGTGTTCATCCTCCAAAAAACTTATTTTATGTAAAAGAATATTTGAGTATATTATACAAACTAAAATCTAATTTATACGGACGACAGACAACGCGCCATCGCATAAGCACTTCTGACCTTTGGCCAGTAGAGCTAACTAGAGGGGGACAAGGACAACCCTCCAAAAATGATCGGCTGAAATGGGAAATCTGTTGGTAAAGGACTAGTCTCCTAAAGCGACTAGGCCCTAACCTGTAAGCCCAATACCCATTTTTTACCGTTCTTGTGTATATGTATGGTTGTTTAACGCATGAAACGGGATATTTGTTGGTAAAGGACTAATCTGCTTAAGCAACTAGGCCCTAGCCCATAAGCCCTGATACCTTTTTTACAAATGTATAAAGGAAAAATCGAATTTGTTGAGAAATTGAATTAAAAAATGGAATTATTGAAAATGTAATGTCTAGCTTTGATATCTTACTATGTTTGACTGTTTATGAGTCTATTACCTATGTTTATAATTGTTAATGTAAGTCTATGCCATATTTGTTTAAATATTCTTTGTAAAAGACCATAGGTACTTGTGTATTGTCTTACGGTTATGCCAATATAACAGAAACTGTTCTTGTTCGTTTGTTTGTTTAACACCTGAAGCGTGATATCTGCCAATGAAGGACTAGTCTCCCAAAGGGATTAGGCCCTAACCTATCAGCGCTGATACCCTTTTATTTACTATTCTTGTATGTAGGTTTGTGTCTAATGCCTGAAGTGAGATATCTGCCAGTCAAGGACTAGTCTCTAGGCCCTAGCCTGTGAGCGCCGATACCCTTTTTTAGTTCTTGTATATATGTTTATGTTGATGTATATATGTTTAGCCTATGAGCGCCAATACATTTTGATTTATTATTCTTGTATATAAGTTTGTGTTTAACGCCTGAAGCGTGATATCTGTCGGTAAAGGACTAGTCTCCTAAAGCAACTAGGCACTAGCCTGTGAGCGCCGATACACTGTTTTTACTGTTCTTGTATCTAGGTTTGTGTTGATATATATATGTTAAGCCTATGAGCACCAATACCCTTTGATTTATTATTATTGTATATAGGTTTGTGTTTAACACCTGAAACGTGATATCTGTCGGTAAAGGACTAGTCTCCTAAAGCAATTAGGCCCTTGCCTGTGAGCGCTGATACACTGTTTTTACTGTTCTTGTATATAGGTTTGTGTTTAACGCCTGAAGCGTGATATCTGTCGATAAAGGACTAGTCTCCTAAAGCAATTAGGCCCTAGCCTGTGTGTGCTGATACACTGTTTTTACTGTTCTTGTATATAGGTTTGTGTTTAAAGCCTGAAGCGTGATATCTGTCGGTAAAGCAACTAGGCCCTAGCCTGTGAGCGCCGATACACTGTTTTTACTGTTCTTGTATATAGATTTGTGTTGATGTATATATGTTTAGCCTATGAGCGCCAATACCCTTTGATTTATTATTATTGTATATAGGTTTGTGTTTAACGCCTGAAGCGTGATATCTGTCGGATAAGGACTAGTCTCCTAAAGCAATTAGGCCCTAGCCTGTGAGCGCCGATACACTGTTTTTACTGTTCTTGTATATAGGTTTGTGTTTAAAGCCTGAAGCGTGATATCTGTCGGTAAAGCAACTAGGCCCTAGCCTGTAAGCGCCGATACACTGTTTTTACTGTTCTTGTATATATTCCACATTTGAATGCCGCTGACCATCTACTCACTGTCGAAAACAAACAAATTTGTCAAGAGTGTCAAAATTAAAGGTTTGAACCACCATATCGTCAATTGCAGACAACTGGAAAAACAAGAACTGGTTTTACCCAGGAACAATGTGGGCCATGGCAAGAGCGCCTCCTCGTTGGTGTGGCCTGGATGCCATTTATCACTTCATTACTTTATTTCTAAATGAATATCAGTACATGTGATAAAAGGTAACAGAATGCTCTTTAGTAGTTAATAATATAATACGCTATATTGAAATTAAAACATTACAGTTTAAGTTATTAGTTTTCGACATTGCGCAATGACGATTCATTGATGATGAAACAAATGAAATTTTTTTAAAGGTTACGTATAAAATTAATTCAAAATCATTTTATCACCAATAAAATCTTAATTTAATTAAGATTCATAGTTTAAGGTTCTAATGAATAGAATTAAAACTTTACAATTTGTGTTATATTTTATATAATTTACGTCATTGCGCAATGAGAATACATCTGATTTTATTTAAAGATTACATATTAAATTCGTTTAAAAAGTTTATGGTTGGAAAATATTTATTTCATTAATATCTATAGTTGACTAATCAAATACCTGAATACATTGTAAGTTATTATAATTTTCACACCTCTGTCCAATGGCGTAATGATGATGGACATTTAACTTCATCTAAATACTATGTTTAAAGTCCATTTGAAAACAATTTATCTCCTGGTAAGTACTTATTTTATTAATATTCATAGCTGGTTACTAACATAAATGAGTTTAAGACCTAAGATCAGGGCTCAAACTAGAGGGCGACGTGGGCGACAAAGTCGTTTTTTTCTCCGTCACTTCACATTTTTTTTTGGTCACGGCGAAGTTTTAAGTCGCCTTAAAATTAGCAACAGCGCTTTTTTTCTGGATGCTAGCGAAGCGCAAATTACAACTATAACCAATATTTGGTATATTCTCTAATCCGTGGATAAGTGTCACCACACATGTGGGAATGCAAATTGCAATAATCAGTTACTTCTGATCCAAATATCCCCAGGCAATTTTCGGCATATATGTTTACACCCCGTGCCAACATTGTATAGGTTGCTAGGCAACACAATCGTTTGGCTGACCAAGATCAAGGTTTCCCTTGCATAGAGTTAAAACATCCAGCGTCTAATTGAAACCAATCTTTTTTTTTCAACTGTCAATCAAAGTTTTCCATGAACAAAGTAACTTTCCACGTATGACGTAATCATCCTTTGTGTTTGCGAGATGCATAGTTGATTGACAAGAGTGTAATTCAATTCTGAATTATATGTTTAAAATGAATAATTAGCGTGTTTGATTTTTTAGAAATAACCAATGATTAAAGAGGTATTGATAATTATGTTGCCGCTAACTGTTGTCTATAAATATGTTCCGAGTCGAAATAAACAAATTGAACTGAATCGATTATAACAACTGTTAATTCGGTGTCCGTGAGTGATGTATAGAATAAAATTGTTTTGTTACTCAATTTGTTTGTTTAAATCAGCTGGTTTAATTACTCTAAATATTTGTGATCCGACCTAAAACTACAAAGTTTGACTTCCAAAAAGCCTTGAAATACTTTATAAATGTTGCCATAAATGAGAATTAAAAAGGTCAAGTAAGAAACAGTTAGTTTAAGCAGTGTGTAGACTGCAGTGGGGATAGCATGTAACACAGTATCTGAAATTTAAAAAAAAATGTGTGTTTAATGTATGTTTCATGAACTTATGATTATGTTTTGCATTTTAATAAAAAAAGTGTTTATTTGGTAAAAAATAAAAATGATACGTGAACAGAGAAATATCTTTTTGATTACTCTTTTGGAGATAAAGTTATAGATAAATAGTATTTATCTTCTGCTTTTACCAGGTACTAGTGTTCAATGTTCTTTGCAAAAAAAAAAAATAAACAATAATGAGTGGCATGAAGAATACTCCTACCATGAAAAAGTAGACAGTAAGTTCATTTAGCTGTATCTTTATTCAGAAAGTTAAACTCCTTGTTCTTTAAGAATATATCACACAAAAACTAGTTCCTTAATTACAACATCAGATAAAAGACAAGAAGGCAGTCAACCAACACATTTGATATAAATCAAAAACAATATAAAACATTATAAAAACAATATAAAACAAAAACACACAATGTCATAATGACATTATATATAGCATTAATTTTAATGAAACTAAGTTTTCGTGTAACCGCGTGACCAAATTTACCACTTCTCCCTATTTTTTCTCCACTTCTCCTTTTTTTTGGATGAAGGAGAAGTGACTTCTCCCTAAAATTCAGACCCAGTTTGAGCCCTGTTACATGTTATGTTATTGTATTTTTTATACTCATTGTGACAAAAATCCTCATTGCGTATTTTAGTCATACTTATCTCCATTTTCATACTGAAATGAAACTTTTTAAATATTTATATCATTATTAATAATTAATATATGTAGTTCAGTGAAATCATAAGTACTAGTACGTAAATTAAGTGGATTTTATTCTAGATTTGTGCGTTTCTTTGCCCGTCTTAATTTGTTTGTCCTTCCATATCTGTGTGATTGGACACATTTAATATCTTTATTTGAAATAATAAATTCTATATTTATTTTATTTAACTTGTAATTATGTACATTAACTCGATTTATTATATTATATTGTGTGTCTTCGTCTGTCTTTGCATGTCTTTGCACGTCTTTGCGTGTCTTTGCAGTATTTAGTAGGACCCGAAGCTGCACAAATAGTTATCTTACTGTGTCTAGTGTATATTGCATATACTGGGCACCTGAGTGCACTCGGTCTATTTCATGCATTCAGGAGTGCGTTAATTATTCAAAATCCAGCGTTCACTAACAGTCCATGGTCCGCTCCATCAGCGCTCCTTTCGTGCTCAGTCTGTGCTACGTTTGCGTTTCGTTTACGCTCTGAGTGCACTCCATTTGTGTGCATTTGGGGTACTTGAGCGGATTAGGGTCTGTACCCCACCCAGTCACATTATACTGACACAGGGCCAACCCGACCTAGAACTATCCTCTAAATGCTGACCATCAAGCGAGGAAGCTTCTAGTATCATTTTTAAAGTCTTTTGTATGACCTGGCCGGGGATTTAACTCTAGACCTTCTACATGCGAGGCGAATGCTCTACCACTAGACCACGCTGAGGTATTAGAATCATGTACAAATGTTGATGATAAACTGGCATGTCAAGAGAATTCCTACACCCATCACAGTACAGGACAAAAACTGTTATATCAACAATAATATCGAAATGATACTCTACTACTTGACATTTAGCAAGTACACCAAGAGAAGTTTTTAACTAGAATCATACTGGACTATATAATGTTAAGCAGTTGCAAAAGGATCTTACCAGAATCATACTTGACTAGTTGACGTTTAGCAGGTTCATCAGGAGTAATTCCTGTAAAGATGTCACTTTGTAAAATGTAGGAACTTTCCTTCCTTCTTCTCAAATCTCCGCTGGTGAATATGAGAGAATATAGGGCTTCCTTGCCCTGAGGAGTGCACATTTTTTGTCGCAGTTTCCGTGCCCATAAACGATCATCTTGTTTGTTTATCAACGAGAAGATCATGTGACCTAAAAGAGAATTTGGATATAGAACATACTGTGTACATGTATATCTTGATAGTTTATGGAAAACAAATGAATGAATAGGGTTTTACGGTGTACCAACACATTATAGGTTATTTGACGCCAACAGGAAGGAAGATTCCAGGTTCACACTACATGTACAAAAACAACAAATTAACATACAGATTTAAAAAAATACATCAACAAATGAATATGCAGAATGAACCTAGAGCCTTGATACCTGCAGAACTGCAGAGCTTCAACAAATTCTCTAATTACTCAAATTGTCGCTTCTTACGACATGTATGAGCCACAGTGGTCCTATTCTTGCCATCACTCATATGACTCCCTGAAACCACACAGGGGTTGATAATTTAACCACAATAGTGAACATGACACCTATTTGGAGGATTCCTACCCCTCTGCAGTGATTGACAGTGATTCTAATCTAGCCGGAACCACACGGGCTGAAAACAAACAACTCAAGACAATCTATAATTGACATCATAACTACAAGTGAGAGTAGAACATTTTTGTTTCAAAAATAGAAGTAGTAGTTGTTAAAACAGTAATCAGCTATAAACGAAACCACCAAACTACAGTCGAAACTCGTTATCTCGATTTTGGAGGGAATGCAAAAAAACATCAAGATATCAGAATATCAACATAGATTTTGTCTCAAGATTAACATTTATTTTCATCTCTTGATAATTGTAGTCTCAATTGTACTTTCACTTTCATATTACTGTCTGTGCAGTAGAAATACACTGTCGTGATAATAAATACTTATATCCAGGTCATTATCTGTCCTATTGACAATGAGGCTGATTGATTGAATCAAATAATATTTATACAATTTACTGTAGACCGATAACTAGTGTCTCATCTTAAATAAACTGTGAAAAATATCATGCACAGATTTTTACATACTGTGGAAAACAAAAAAATATTTTGTTAACAATATATATTCAATTTAAGGTGTATAATGATCAATCAGGATCTATAACTGGGATCAAGATATTAAAACAATTGACATTGACAATATTAGAATCAAAGCACTAAAAAGTACTGAAGGGGGCAGAGAGTGGCAGATTTTTGAAGTGACACTGTCGTGTCCCTCATTAAATGTAATAAGCCCTGCTGCGAGTGATTTAAACACAATTAAGGTGCAAAATCAAAATGTTTCATGCTTAAATTAAGGGATGGCATTTTTTTCGCATAGGGCAGAGAAGGAAACTGAAAATGTTGAAAGAGAAACCGTGTGATATGAAGTAGGCATGATTATAACATTTACTCTGGAATTTGGGAAATATAGTGACATTGTATTTTTTTTTTTTTTTAATAAATTTAAACAAAATGAGAACATTAAAAAGAAGTTTTTGAACATCAATAAAACAAGATCAATGATTGCAATAATACGGATATGCATTTAGACGATATAGAGCATGTTAAAATAAGCCCTGCTGCGAGTGATTTAAACACAATTAAGGTGCAAAATCAAAATGTTTCATGCTTAAATTAAGGGATGGCATTTTTTTCGCATAGGGCAGAGAAGGAAACTGAAAATGTTGAAAGAGAAACCGTGTGATATGAAGTAGGCATGATTATAACATTTACTCTGGAATTTGGGAAATATAGTGACTTTGTATTTTTTTTTTTTTTTAATTAATTTAAACAAAATGAGAACATTAAAAAGAAGTTTTTGAACATCAATAAAACAAGATCAATGATTGCAATAATACGGATATGCATTTAGACGATATAGAGCATGTTAAAAAAGTCAGACCTTCTGACAATATCCCCCCCCCCCCCCCCCCCTACCCAAAAAAAACACAAAAACAACCCCACACTGTTCTAGCCAAACCGTTCACAGTTACACGAATTAATGTGTTTGTACAACATACAAGGTATTTCTGGCAAAACTTAAGGAACGTTAAATATGTGTTCTACCCAATTATGTGTAATGAGAAAAAAACATGGTACAAAGTCTAAATTATACCAAGCATAATTGTAATGTTGTAGTATTACTTGTGTTTGGTAGAAGAAAACAATAATTATGATATATGTGCATGCTTGTGTGACTGGAAATTCCACCCACTGTGAAAATGGATGTTCAGTTGTCACCCAAATATGATGTAATGAGTGATTTTTCCAGGTTTTCCAAGGATATAATTTTGATCTTAAACAATTATAATGCCACAGAAATGCGTGGAGCCATAAATGTTGTGGGCTCTATAAATAGGTAGAACACAGTAATAAAAAAAATACAAAGACATCACATGAAAAAAATGCCAAAATGCAGACATATATATATATATATATATATATATATATATACACACTGAACCTTATAAAACAGACATAATTACTAGATGTGAATGAAATTCAAAAGTTAGGAATTGACCTCAATAAAAGCAACCAAAAGAAGAGGCCAAAATGTGCCCCCGAGAGCCCACGTGAAAGGAAACTAAAAATATGTAGTAGATACTATTTTTTTATTTCGAGTAACAGTGACCTGTGTGAACTCACAAGAAACCCCCAAGATAACTATTCCATGTAAGACACCTATTTAGCAAATTTGATTAACATACTTTAAAGGAAAGTTATTAAGGAGATTAATGCATTGTAAGGCTTGCATATTAATGCGCAATAAAAACTGATAGAGTTTGTTTTTCATTACGCCATTTTTAGTGTCTTGTCAAGGCAAATCATCAGAAATGGTTGACAAATTAGGGTTTTGTCCAAAAAACGGCAAATCAAACAAATAAAATACTTATTTTCAGTCCCCTGTGAGTGAGAGGGTATTCCTCACAAAATAAACACATTTCAAAATATACAAATAGGAGGAATGTACAATGTGTAGAAAATGGAATGGTCATCGAGTTTGTATCAAAACAACTTGGTCTTGATGCAAAGTCAGTGATCAGAAGAGCTTGTCAAAATAAGTTGACACAGTTACTGACACAATGTAGTGTTGAATAAAAGTTACAGTTGACAAAAATGTCCCATGAATTTATATATCTATTATGATATACCCCTCGACCCCCAAAAGTTGCACCCTGGGGGTATAAATAGAGCCCCGAACAAAAAAGACAGTGGGAACACCGAGACAGATATAATTTTGCCTAGGCATCACACATAATAATGTATATATCATATTGCAGAAATGCAAGACTACTGCACTCATGGTAACATGAAAGTATACTGCAGAATTGTTGTCTAAGACAGCATTCATAGTAATATGTATTATATAAAGCACACTGCAGAATTGTGTACCCAGATATCACTCATGGTTATATGTAAGTTCTCTGCAGCATTGTGTACTCAGATATCATTCATGGTAATATGCAAGTGTGTACCCAGATAGCACTCATATTAATATGTATGTACACAGCAGAATTGTATACTCAGATAGCACTCATGGTTATATGTATGTACACTGCAACATTATGTACCCAGATAACATTCATGGTAATATGTATGTACACTGCAACATGTGTACTCAGATATCACTCATGATAATATGTAAGGCTGTACCCAGATATCACTCATGATAATATGCAAGTACACTGCAGCATTGTGTACCCAGATATCACTCATGATAATATGCAAGTCTGAACCCAGATAGCACTCATAGTAATATGTAAGTACACTGCAGAATTGTGTACCCAGAGAGCACTCATAGTAATATGTAAGTACACTGCAATATGTGTACCCAGATATCATTCATGGTAATATGTATGTACACTGCAACATTGTGTACCCAGATATCATTCATGGTAATATGTAAGTACACTACAACATGTGTACCCAGAAATCATTCATAGTAATATGTAAGTACACTGCAACATGTGTACCCAGATATCATTCATGGTAATATGTAAGTACACTGCAGCATTGTGTACCCAGATATCATTCATGGTAATATGTATGTAAACTGCAGAATTGTGTACTCAGATATCACTCACGATAATATGTAAGTCTGTACCCAGATAGCAATCATAGTAATTTGTAAGTACACTGCAGCATTGTGTACCCAGATATCATTCATGGTAATGTGTATGTACACTGCAGATTTGTGTACTCAGATTTCACTCATGATAATATGTAAGTGTGTACCCAGATAGAACTCATAGTAATATTAAGTAAACTGCAGAATTGTGTACCCAGATATCATTCATGGTAATATGTATGTACACTGCAGCATTGTGTACTCAGGTATCACTCATGGAAATATGTATGTACACTGCAGAATTGTGTACCAGATATCATTCATGGTAATATGTATGTACACTGCAGAATTGTGTACCAGATATCATTCATGGTAATATGTATGTACACTGCAGAATTTTGTACCCAGATATCATTCATGGTAATATGTATGTACACTGCATAATTGTGTACCAGATATCATTCATGATAATATGTATGTACACTGCAGAACTGTGTACCCAGATATCATTCATGGTAATGTGTATGTACACTGCAGCATTGTGTACCCAGATATCATTCATGGTAACATATATGTACACTGCAGAATTGTGTACCCAGATATCATTCATGATAATATGTATGTACACTGCAGAATTGTGTACCCAGATATCATTCATGGTAATATGTATGTACACTGCAGAATTGTGTACCAGATATCATTCATGATAATATGTATGTACACTGCAGAATTGTGAACCCAGATATCATTCATGGTAATATGTATGTTCACTGCAGAATTGTGTACCCAGATATCATTCATGGTAATATGTATGTACACTGCAGCATTGTGTACCCAGATATCATTCATGGTAACATATATGTACACTGCAGAATTGTATACCCAGATATCATTCATGATAATATGTATGTACACTGCAGAATTGTGTACCAGATATCATTCATGATAATATGTATGTACACTGCAGAATTGTGTACCCAGATATCATTCATGGTAATATGTATGTACACTGCAGCATTGTGTACCCAGATATCATTCATGGTAACATATATGTACACTGCAGAATTGTGTACCCAGATATCATTCATGGTAATATGTATGTACACTGCAGAATTGTGTACCCAGATATCATTCATGGTAATATGTATGTACACTGCAGAATTGTGTACCCAGATATAATTCATGGTTATATGTATGTACACTGCAGCATTGTGTACCCAGATATCATTCATGGTTATATGTATGTACACTGCAGCATTGTGTACCCAGATATCATTCATGGTAATATGTATGTTCACTGCAGAATTGTGTACCCAGATATCATTCATTGTAATATGTATGTACACTGCAGAATTGTGTACCCAGATATCATTCATGGTAATATGTATGTACACTGCAGCATTGTGTACCCAGATATCATTCATGGTAATATGTATGTACACTGCAGAATTGTGTACTCAGATATCATTCATGATAATATGTAAGTACACTGCAGAATTGTGTACCCAGATATCATTCATGGTTATATGTATGTACACTGCAGCATTGTGTACTCAGGTATCACTCATGGTAATATGTATGTACACTGCAGCATTGTGTACCCAGATATCACTCATGGTAATATGTATGTACGCTGCAGCATTGTGTACTCAGGTATCACTCATGGTAATATGTATGTACACTGCAGTATTGTGTACCCAGATATCATTCATGGTAATATGTATGTACACTGCAGAATTGTGTACCCAGATATCATTCATGGTAATATGTATGTACACTGCAGCATTGTGTACTCAGATATCATACATGGTAATATGTAAGTACACTGCAGCATTGTGTACTCAGGTATCACTCACGGTAATATGTATGTACACTGCAGTATTGTGTACAGATTTCAGTAATACTAAAATATTAAAAAAAAATCACCTTACAAGCAGAAAGGCCATAATGCTGACATATACACTGAACCAAAACGAAACAGACTTACTGACTAGATTGACTAGATTTCAAATACAAATCAACATTTATGAAAACAAATAAAAAAATCTAAACTCTCTGTAAGAAAATATGTTTGAGCTTGGTTAGCTACCCTGGGTTAAGTGAAATTTTTGAATCATTATATTTAGACATTTACAGCATAATAGGTTATTTACTTGGAAATTATGGACAGGCTAGTTTGTTTCTAAAAATTACATTTAAATTGACATAAAATCATTCAGCATAGAACATATTGAACTTACACAATTTCACTTAACTCAGGATTAAGCTAACCAAGCTTTGAACAACTGGGTCAAGTACAATACAAGATCTGAATATGCATTTAGTTATATTTTTGTAATACTAATGATGTCAGAAATCTGATGTTTTACATTGAGTGTCAATGGACCTTTTGTCATTGCCATTTCAATATCCACTGGCTTGCTGCAGCAGCTCAGCTGGCACTATCATTGTTTCCTCATTATCCAGAAACAATTCTGCAACCCCATCTTCAACTCCGACCGCTTCCACCACTTTCATTCTCTCCACTGGAGGGGCCTCACATTTCTGCAAATATAAATGTTTGAAGGCTGAATATTTGCTGGCATAAAGTACAAGCAATAAATTTAGTGAAATAAACAGTAGAACAGTTAAACAGTATTAACAAATCAGCATTATCCCTATTTTTTTCCCGTTAGGTTATCATTTATTTCCAATAAGGATCAGAAATTCTGCATATATGTAATCATGCACTGAAGGCAATAAGAGCTATCACTGAAGGTGAAAAAAACTTTAATTACTTAATCCTTTGTTCCATAAAACCACATAAACCTGCATCTATCATTTACTGGATAATGCCGCATTTCCATGCATCAATGGATTACATCATGATACTGAATTTCTCCATGATATTGCATTTCGCAGCAGTGTGGCTCCAAAAGCAGAATTATTACTTACTTATGATCGAAACAAGTGTTCGTCTTTGTCTGTGTAACTATGAATAATTATAGATGAAATGGTGTCCATGTGCACAATTTTTGATGTAGTATATGGGCCACATTTTTTAACAAAAGTTGCCTTTTGATCACAAGTTATTTGCGCAAAGTGTATGCTCAGGTCAGAGGGCCTGTGCAGAAACATATTGTTATGTGTGTGGAAAAAAACCACTGGGACCATTTTGTTCTCAAGATAAGTAGAGACGCTTTTATATTATAATTTAGTAAAGTAAGGGCATTGTTGTCAAGAGTAATTTAGCAGTTGACTTGACACATCAAGACATCTCTCATGGGTGAATAAGTAATGTAAGTAAGAGAAAAGTTAGCTTCAACAGCGACTGAAATGCCTTTCTGTTTAAAGATATGAATATAAGGTAAAACTGTGGATAAAACAATATACGTACCTCCACCTTGGACTAAGTAGTGCATTCTGATACACGTTCACGACAAGGTCTGTAATAATCACATGGTCCCCTGGTCAGACTGGCGTAGTGGCTGTTGACCGCCACAGGGTGACCTTTGCCTTTCCTGTCTTGTCTTCGACATGCACGGTTTTAATGGTCACCTCCTCTCCATTGACCTTCACTTGTCTAGTCTCATCCTCCTGAAAGATCATGAATGTAGCAAAAGTTGTGACAATGTTTATAAAGAAGCATGTTTTTTTATACAAATATATGTTTTTTGATACCAATTTGAAAGAGTAAGACTAGTTATTTGGTTTAAAGCAGCAGATTTTATGAATGTGTCAAACTCTCTCATGAAAACAAAAGGCCCTTAACCCTTTGCTCCACAGATACGTGTTTTCCCGCACAAATCACAGAAGGCCTTTGAAAACAGTGCAGGAAGAGTTCAGATTGCTCGTAATGAGCAATCACTTCCTGCACTGTTTACCACTCTGTCAGTTAATATAAACATAATTCACCCATTGCTGATATGTGGTGAATTAATGCTTTCAATTTGGAAGAGTCCAAGAAAATGCTTATGGAGCAAAGGGTTAAAAGCCTGTTTGCTTCACTGCCTTATATTGGCCAATGAGACTTGGCTGTTTTGTTTGTTGGTTATTTTAACATTCATTAAAATTATACATGTATATACATATATATAGCATTTTTTTCCTAAGGTGGTATTTACCAAATTTGGGTTTTCAAGCTCAATTAAATGAACATTCTTAAGAATGGTTGCCTTGGTGAATACCACCAATTTGTCAGACAAAAAAATATAGTACATAAATAAGAAAACAAGAGTTGTCAGAAGACCAACAAAGCTCACCTCTGGGTGTCTAAGTAAAAAAAGGGCGATAACTGTGCCAAAATGCAATCCAGAGTTATGGTTCTTGTCTGTGTGTGTTCCATTGATGATGGTGCACACATGCAAAATTTCATTCACATCCAATGAGAGGTTGCATAGATATCTTAAACACAAAAGTTTAACCTGGGTGTCTACAGACGACGCCGCCGGCAACGCCGACACCGCTGGGGTCATGACAATAGCTCTCCTTGGACTGCGTCCCGGCGAGCTAATAAAGTATTATATATGCTAGAATGGCCATAATATGCATTACCTGATAATTCAGGGGCCAGAATTCAGGCTGTAATTAACCATCCTGGCTGGATACAGGAGTTTAAAGACAGTTCATGAATATCAACATTCTTACCAAATTTGGTAACAATTGGTGGAAAAATAAGGTTGTTTTTTTTTACAAATAATGGGCCATAACTCTGGTAGTTACTGACCAATCTGGTTAATTCTCAAACTGAAACTATAGGCTATGAATATATATAAACTGATTATGTTTTGTTCAGATCTGGTAAAAAATGAGGGTACTAAAGTGGTCGAAACTAAAATGTTGAGTCCCACACATACAAACTGCAACGACAAGAGCTGTAATTAGCTTGACATGATTTTATGAAGTTTAATGAGGACCTGTGACGTGTACTGATGTACAGAAGACGGCACATATAGTAAATACAATACACTAAAACATTGTTCATACCTGTACAATCTTTCCTGTGATTGAAACTTTTTTTTTCAAAGGGGACGTCAAAGCAGTAGATATTGGCACCTTGTCTGCCGGCGGGGGATGAAGCATCTGCATCCCTTCTGCAGTGTGGCTGTCAGGGACATCAATGGGTGCAGACATCAAAACCTTGGTTGCACTGGTGACAACCACAGCTTGCTGCAAATTATCCATTCTTCGGATAATATCCCGCAGAGCAAGGGTCGTCCCAACCTGAAACAATGCACCCATTAATCATTTACAGATGGGATAAATATAACAATTACAAATTAATCAAGATCTCGTCCAATAAGTTTTATACTCTTCTCAAACAGCTTGTATTATGCAACATAATTTGCTTGAAATACGTGCATTCTGTTTCTGGAGGGTTGTCACATTTCTTAACCCTTACTTCCAAACATACTTAATGCATTCTTCTGAAATGGAAGCATTACTTAATAATTCGCTACCATTTGTCATATTATGCTTATATCTTCTGGTAAATGTGTAAATAGTGCAGGACAAGTTCACAAAATGTCGCAAAATAATGAGCAGTTTGAATTTAAACCTGACACTATAAAGTCATCTGCAATAACAGCCAACAATTTTAGCTCAACAAGTGTGCTAAAACTAGTGTTATTATTAAAAACTGAAAACAAGAGAGAGATTTTTAATCTTGGTCTGTTTTTACAGAAAGCATTTAAATTAAGAAATGAAATACTGTGTAATAATTGATATGATTTCCTTCTCCCAAATCACTCAGAAAAGAAGAAATCATATGTTTCTTAAAAACAAAATTACTGCAGAATGTTATATGGGGATAATTAACATAATTATGTTGTAATGCATGCATTTTTCAATATCAAACTGTCATATAACCATGTTACATATGTATGTCATCCTTAATAAAAACGTAAGTCCCTGTGGGACTGGCAATAAATATATGTTGTACAAAATTGTATTGTAAAAATTTCTGTGTATAATGCTGAATGTCATATTGTTTTGTAAATATGTTTACTCATGGATCAGTCTGATACTTTGTCATTCAAGAAATAAAAGTTCAAGTTCATATATAGATTCAACACTAATTCAAATAAAAACCTACCTTAAATTTTGCGAACTTGCTGGAGTCATAACAAGTAAGACGCACCACTGTGTCCCCATCGCTTACACAACTGGCAAAGGAAGACTTCTGACTTCCATCTTTCCCCCGATACTTCAAGGGCTCCCTATCAACAGCCACAACCTTGACCTTGAGGGCCTTACTGTATGGACCTGTTCCCCGGTCTGCAATTATGGAACTGATGCTAGCCATCTGAAGAGAACATATTGCATTTGTTAAGACACATTAAAGTGTTTATGGTATATTGGTAATTATAAATGAAGACTAGGTTTGAAAATAAATAAGTTAAGTCACAAAATTAATACTACAGAATATGAATACAAAGACAGTACCGTATGTGCATCTGCACTTGGTAGTGATGCATCCTAGCAAGTTTCATAAAATTCCAACCTGAGGTTGTAGAGAAATAGCCCGGACAAGAATTTGGTCACAAACAGAATGAAAGGGCCAGAACTCCGTGAAAAATCATCAAACCGGAACACAAAGACAATATGCGCATCTGCACTTGGTAATGATATGCTTGGCGACTATATGCTTCCCCCATTTGGGAGAGCATAAAAACTGTAATATGTACAATTTACACTATTTGAGTACAACACTTAATGGTATAATGAAAGGAAACATATAAACTAATACATTTTGCGATCAGTCGCTTGCATATTTTCCCTCTAGAAAATTTGTTACATCCATTTATGCCAAGATGAATTTCAAAGACTTTTTGAGAAATATCAATGACTACATTTTCAGCATCATGAATCAAGAACTGGTTTCAATTGATACAGATTGCTAACAGCAAGGAGACTGACTCCTCCAAAGGGCCTAGTACAGCCCTTTATTTCTTGCAATCGTAAGTTTATGAAGTTTAACATTTCTCTCCCAACCATAGATATTTCATCATTTATAATAACTCTCAAGTCATGTAGTCGTGCTCTCATTGTGTTAAGCTGTTGCATATCAAGGGGTTTAAAATGAAACCCTTGACTTGCTGGAATGAAAAAGGCAGAATAAATAGTATTTCCACCAATATTATGGAAAGATTTTCCAGAAGGGGCACATAACAACAACTTTAAAGTATCTGGGTTTTCACTCCTCATATGGTTGAAATATTTCAGAAATGCTTGATTCATCGCTCGTATTAGCACAGATTTCCCACAGTCTGCACCACCTGACAGGAAAGTGTAAAATGGTAAAGAATTAGTCTTAACTATGTCAAGGACATGGTAAAAAAATATTTTTTGCTCATGGTTCAAATTCCTGACACTTTGCAAATATTGCTCGTTGTCGATTTTCCTGTGAGGCAGAGTTCCATCACACACACGTCTTCCGCTAATGCCTAAATCCTCCCCAAGATCATAGCTTTCTTCATCTGCTCCTACCCCAGGGTTGAAAAAAACAAGTGTAGCTGATCTAGACGTTCCTTCTTCTGTATCAAGCAACTCCTGATGTTGTGCCTCTCGTAATTGCTCCAATATGTTATGTCTCCGCTTATATCTCTTCAACACATTGTCCATCTCAACATTCTTGGAACACTTTGGAAGCTCTTTCAGAGCAGATATAGGCTTAATGAGTGATGTTCATTCATCTGGCCTCTTCGTATCAACATATATCACCTGTCTTGTACTTCTTCTTAGTGGCAATTGAAGGACCAGGTACACAGCTTCTTGGGCACCTATTTCAACACTTGACAAAAACTGATTTCCAATTCTTCTCACCTGCTGCCTAACATCACTTTCTGTTTCTCTAGCTTCATTACAAACATCACAAAGAAGGTTTGACAGACCTCTCTGACCTTTTGAAATGTACGAGACTATATTATGAAACACAGGAATATGGATCAAGAATGTATTGAATGTCCATGTTGGCTTGCCAACATTTCAACAGCACACTGCTGTTTATCCTACTTTCAGTAACAGAGCGCTTTAAGAATACCTTTGACCGAGTCAGGGTGGAACATACAGTTTGAATATATGCATCATAACTCATTCCAAGCTGGCCTAAAAAGTCCTCAAATTGCATCTCAGGTTCTGTCTGACATATGTCATTGAGGTACATGATCATTTCCTCATGGTTTTCGGCATGGACAGGACTTGTTTCAGCATCATTCAATGGATGCAAAACAACAGTTTTTGGCATAGGAGGTATGGGAAAGTTAAACCGACAGATGGCCTTGCCATGCTTTCTGCAAGTTTGGGCATGTCTGTGTGACTGATAATTTGTCAAAGTAGGTATTGTTTCATCTTTATTGCATGTAACATATGTGTCAACAAATGCAGCTACTGTACTATCAGACGAAATTCGATGTACAGGAGCACCTTTAACCCATATAATCATATGGATATGTGGGGAACCTCGCTGATGAAATTCTACATGGTAAAAATAATCAAGTATCTCACCAACAGGCTTTGACCGGTGATTCAAAACATGCTTTATGAAAGTTTGCACCCTGTAATCAAAATACCGAGCACATGTTACTGGGTCTGACTTAATCAACAAACACAACTGTCTTGTCTTGCCATGAAAGGTTGTGTATTTCATCTGTTGACAATTCTTTGCCCTGGACAAGCTTAGCCAGTGACTTTAACAAAGGCTCCCACTTGGTTTCTGCAGCTGAAAATGAACAAAACCATGTTGGGATTCCCAGTTGGCGAATCATAGCAAAAACATCTCTTTAAGCAGTTTCCCTGTATGGTGGTGAGCCACGCAGTGTCCTGAAGACTTTATAACCATTGTTTGCATGGTCAATTTGTCAACAAAACCAGTGGTAAGTATATTGCCAGCAGTGAAAACCAATCCCTTTGCTTTGCATTTTCTTATTGCAAGAGAAACTTTGTCTTATATCTGCTTTATCTGCAGTCTTTTTAACTTAAAAAAGATATAAGGGACACATAGAGTTCCAACTTTGAAATATCACTATAATGCAAGGAAACAAGATGTTAGAGTTGTCTACCCGACTCTGACCACAGAATATGGTAGGGAAAGAAAAAAACCTCAGAATGGTAATAAAAAAATAGGCCAATTTGTGAATTTCTCTCGTCTGGCGCAACAGACAATACCTGATTAAATTCTCGAAAGTCTACTGATAACAGGCAGGTATCAAGGTTACCTGTTGGTCTGTCTGCAAAACTGTCATCTTTGGTCCAATCATCACTTGACTTGGATGGGCTTTCATTATCATCAGAAGTATCATGTCTGTGTATTGGTTGATCTGGGGAGTGTTGTACTATCTGGGGGTGTTACAGCCAAGTGTCATTGACAACGATACCCTCATTTCTGAACAACAAAATATTGTCAACCAACCACTTGGCTGCTGCAAATACTTTGTTTGGCCTTATATTTTCAAATGCAACATGATGTTTGTATGACATTTGCATTTCAATTTTAACATGATAGTTTCATTTTCATCAATCATTTTTGGTAGTGATTTGATAGTACCACTTACATCAGCTGGTACATTAACAATATTGCCCTTCAGTTTGACTTGGCTGCCCCTGGGCATTTCACACAACTGCATAAATGGTAGTCTTGGGGACACCAGCCTCTCTACAAGGTTCAAAAGCTCCAATTCATTTGACTTCCCGGAAATTTAAGGCCATTGTGAACCCAAAATTTTGGGGTTTTCCCAAGGTGAACAGATTCCAAGCACATTCAGCATATCTATTCAACATTGCCCACACTTTTGGCTTTAGTCAGAAATGGAGACATTAAATTTTTTCTTTCATTTGACAGTGTTTCGAATTTTCTTACTGAATGTTCAAAAAAGGTTTCTGTACAGCAAGAGCAAACATAATCTGAACCAGAAGAAACTAGACCTATCACTGTAGTGATGAATACCCCCGAACGCCGCCATGACAGAAAATGGTTAACCATTGTATGAAGTTTTATTAAATTATATCCAATAGTTTTAAAGTTATGCTCCAGACAAAAAAAATTCTTAATAAAAGAGAATGTTATGGATTGAGTTGTTTGTATTGTTAATTTTTTTATGGTTTTGTTAAAATTAAAAACGGTCTTTTTAATTATTGTGCAGTGTACAAGCTTTCATGGCAATCAATAAATGTTATACTTTTTCGAGTTATGTTGAGGGACAACAATTTTATGGATAAGAAACAAACAAGAGCACTAGGAATACAATATCGAACCTGCTTTGCTTGAACTCCATGTATTCATCAACTTGGTTCTTTCATGAACTTTATTAAACTGTTATCACTGATGACTTTAAAAGTACTTTAAAAGTACTGCACCAGACAAGGGAAATATATCAAAGGGCAATAACTCTGTAATTAGCAAGAATAGAGTTATGTTTCTTGTACACTGCACTTCCTCTCATTATATTCTACCACTGTATGAAGTTTGATGAAATTCCATCAAGTACTTTAAAAGTAATGCTCCGGACAAGGGAAATATTTCAAAGGGCAATAACTCTGTAATTAGCAAGAATAGAGTTATGTTTCCTGTACACTGCACTTCCTGTCATTATATTCTACCATTGTATGAAGTTTGATGAAATTCCATCCAGTACTTTAAAAGAAATGCTCCGGACAAGGGAAATATAGCAAAGGGCAATAACTCTGTAATTAGCAAGAATAGAGTTATGTTTCTTGTACACTGCACTTCCTCTCATTATATTCTACCATTGTATGAAGCTTGATGAAATTCCATCAGGTACTTTTCAAGTTATGCTCCGGACAAGAAAAAATATCAAAGGGCAATAACTCTGTAATTAGCAAGAATAGAGTTATGTTTCTTGTACACTGCACTTCCTGTCATTATATTCTACCATTTTATGAAGTTTGATGAAATTCCATCAAGTACTTTAAAAGTAATGCTCCAGACAAGGGAAATATATCAAAGGGCAATAACTCTGTAACTAGCAAGAATAGAGTTATGTTTCTTGTACACTGCACTTCCTGTCATTATATTCTACCATTGTATGAAGTTTGATGAAATTCCATTCAGTACTTTAAAAGTAATGCTCCAGACAAGGGAAATATATCAAAGGGCAATAACTCTGTAATTAGCAAGAATAGAGTTATGTTTCCTGTACAATGCACTTCCTCTCATTATATTCTACCATTGTATGAAGCTTGATGAAATTCCATCCGGTACTTTTCAAGTTATGCTCCGGACAAGAAAAAATATCAAAGGGAAATATATCAAAGGGCAATAACTCTGTAATTAGCAAGAATAGAGTTATGTTTCCTGTACACTGCACTTCCTCTCATTATATTCTACCATTGTATGAAGCTTGATGAAATTCCATCCGGCACTTTTCAAGTTATGCTCCGGACAAGAAAAAATATCAAAGGGCAATAACTCTGTAATTAGCAAGAATAGAGTTATGTTTCTTGTACACTGCACTTCCTCTCATTATATTCTACCATTGTATGACGTTTGATGAAATTCCATCCAGTACTTTTCAAGTGATGCTCCGGACAAGGAAAATTGCAAAGGACAGACCGACGGACCGATAGACCGACAGACCGACCTCAGGGTGACTCCAGTATACCCCCTCAAAACTTCGTTTGTCGGGGGTATAACAAGCTTCTTGAAAAGTGAAATAATTACATCACTGACGCAAGAAATCTCATTTGACCAATTCTGATCAAAAGCTGTATTGTTGGATTCCTCACTCATATTCCTATCACCCACAAAACCTCTACAATTCCTTCCTATCATTGAATCATGACAGTTTTGAGGTATAATTTGACATGTCACCACAGCAGTGCTTTGGCTGAGTTCTGTGATGTTCACATTTTGGCGTCACATGGGCATAACCAGTATCAAGCCTGCCATCAGCAACACTTAAAGACTGCTCTCTCATCGAACCTTGATTATTGTCTTTTTATGTGAGCAAACAAGAGGAATCCACTTCAGGACTCTGTTGGTTTCCATGTTTCTGTCTAATAATAACAGTATCAGTAATATACCTGTCATCAACAAGATTTCTGAAAGACCTATCTTTCATAAAATCTTGAAGTTTTCTTGTCTTCGTTTGCGAATCTGTAGATTTTGTTTCACTGACCTTCCGTTTACCAATTCTCCTAAACTTGAAACCCTGTCTGTTATCAAGAATTTGTATAGTGAATGGAGAAAACCTGTACCTTTTTGTGAAATTAAACACATGCAAGTCAAATTGTACCCCAGCAATGCCAAAAGAATTTGATAAAGACCGAAGGTAAGTGCACAGATCAGACTGGGTCTGAACAGCGCCAAGGACACACTTTCCATCAGGACAGCTAATCCAAACCTCATCTCGAGAATGACTATCAAATATGTGAAACAGTAACCCATCAAAATGTACATAACAGAAACACCATTAAACAGTAGTATGAAATTCTTTCCAATACAGCCTGCTTTTGATAATGCATCTTCAAGTCTATGATAATTCTGACCATCTATAAGAGGATTTCCTTCTATAAATCCAGAGAATACTCCTTTGTGTTGAACATATACTGTTTTACCTTTGCAGGAAATACGTTCTGGCAAGTTTACTGGATCAACTAATCCTGAAATCACATTTAACTGACACAGAGTGCAATACAGGTGGCTGCCAGCAAACAGAATGTCATTTAGATTTTTAGTTTGAATATAGGCACAACGCATTGTAATGTAATTGACAGTCACCAAGAACATTAGACAAGTCGGAACACAATGTCTACCCCTAGCTTCAGTGGGAAGGCATTCAGCGGCCTGATTGTAGTCAGCTAAATGTATCAGTGAAAACACCATTGTGAAAGGTTTATCGGTACCAAAACAAAAAATGTTTTATTCAAATGCAGCGCAAAAAATAAAAGCATGTCGCCATAACAGAAAGAATGTATGCCATATGTATGTTAAATAATGACATGTTGATTCATGTCACACATTGAAAAGTAATAATACTAGCTCTAACTCAAGAACTATTTGTTGAATATTTAATTTTTGGATGCCTTATTTTTCTAGCTTTTAATCAAACTGATGGTTTTCAGTTCTGGGAAGTCAATTAAATAATCTATATGAAGAAGACTCCCAACAGAGATTTGAGAAAGGTTTACAACACAATCAGCCAGTTAAGGACATGAAAGCGTCTGTATGACCCTGATCATGTAATCTGCTTTGGGTTACTCAGAAGTTAGAGGGAGAAGCAATGGATGGTCAAGCCTTTATTTGACTTTGATCAACATTTCACAGTACATACAAACAATATGCGACAATAATTAGGATTTGCATGTAATAAGTTCAACTCCAAGATTTGCAAGTCAGTTCAACTCCAAGATTTGTAAGTCAGTGTAACTCCAAGATTTGTAGGTAAGTTCAACTCCAAGATTTGTAAGTCAGTTCAACTCCAAGATTTGTAAGTAAGTTCAACTCCAAGATTTGCAAGTCAGTGTAACTCCAAGATTTGTAGGTAAGTTCAACTCCAAGATTTGTAAGTCAGTGTAACTCCAAGATTTGTAGGTAAGTTCAACTCCAAGATTTGTAAGTAAGTTCAACTCCAAGATTTGCAATCAGTTCAACTCCAAGATTTTTAAGTCAGTGTAACTCCAAGATTTGTAAGTCAGTTCAACTCCAAGATTTGCAAGTCAGTGTAACTCCAAGACTTGCAAGTCAGTTTAACTCCAAGATTTGTAAGTCAGTTCAACTCCAAGATTTGCAAGTCAGTGTAACTCCAAGATTTGCAAGTCAGTTCAACTCCAAGATTTGAAAGTCAGTTCAACTCCAAGATTTGTAAGTCAGTTCAACTCCAAGATTTGTAGGCAAGTTCAACTCCAAGATTTGTAAGACAATGTAATTCTGGCACGCAACTCTACTTTATGTGTTCAACTCCAGTTCACAATAAACAAAACTTCATGATCATTTGAGTGCTCATATAAATCGGAAATTCTCTAAACCTAGAACATTTAAATTCCACTACCTACAGTAGCGATTTCTTATAAGCACAAAGGTGAAAATAACTGCTAAATCAACACCACACAGAGAATTAATTTGTTTCTAAAAGTGCGACAATAATTAGGATCTGCATGTAATAAGTTCAACTCCAAGATTTGCAATGTAATTTGCGACCTGGAAATGCTACGATATAATTCTTGACCTGGAAACAGTTATAAAGGAACATATGTTTACAATACCCATCAAACATTTACAGAAAATGATAGGAAATTACCGATGCAGTACAGCTGCAACGATATCTCCCCAGATTGTACACCTATGCCTAGATTCAGATGTTACGTAAATTGTATTGATGTCTATTGTTTTGATGTTTATCTCGTGACCTACATTTGCAATTTTTGATTCGATACAATACAAGGGTTTCAAGAATATGAATGCAATATACACTGTCTATGGTTCAACATATAACGGACTGAAAAAATCACAACATTCAAGGAAATATGGTTAATATACTTACAACTAATAGATAAAAACACAGATGTCTGTCTTCAATTGCTGTCCAAGATGGCGACCTAAAAAAATCTTTTGGTCACGTGATCATAGTTCAGTGTGTCTGTATTCATGCGCTTTAATTCCATTGTGCTGATTATTGTTTCTGTTGAAATAGGCGAATCTACTGTTTATAGTGAGTTCGAACGCTTATCATGGGGCGGAACTATTTGATTAGCGATTGTCAGGTTTGCATTAACACGATACACGGTTGTAGATTTGCGATATTGAAAAAAAAATCATGTTAGCTCTTAGAGCAGCTGCTAAAGCACCGCCCCCATACACAAAGAAGGTGGAAGGTTGGGAATGGCCAAAAATATCAACACTACTGGATATTGCCTTAAGCAATATCAACATAACAAGTTTGACTGTATTAAACTTTCTATTCCATAACATGTACGGCCATCCTTAAAAAAATATTTGTTTGCTGTGCCCTGGCCCAGTATTTTTTATGTGGGTAGGTAGGTAACTAATTTTTTTTTTGCCAAATTTTGATTTTACATTTAAAAGAACAAGAGGGCCAAGATGGCCCTATATCACTCACCTGACTGACCTAGAGTCACCTAACTTATAAGATTATATAATACATGTACACTCAAAATTCCAGAAAAACGAGACGGGCGAGTAGTTAGAATTTTGATTTGTTTTGAAGATGTAACAGATGCGTAGAATAGTTCAAACTTGGTAGAGGTTCACCCATGGTAAATGTCAGTGAAATTACATCGAAATCAGGTCAGTAGTTTCTGACAAGAAGGCTTTTGAAGTTTTTACTATAGCTGCCTATATAGTAAAAAAATACAGTACTGTAATATTTTTGACTGACCAAAAACTGAGCAAAAAGAACCTTCTGTATATTTTCTTTAGAAAAATCCATTAAACAGATTTTCAGTATATAACATAAAAATATGTTTTTCAAGACATCACTACACCAACATTTTGAATCGCAATCATTGTCTTGTAATATTTTTAGAATTAATCTACCTATTAAACTAAATCTACAAAAAGTACTTTTTTCTTCTGATGAACTGATAAATAATGTACTCCTAAAATCTGGGTGAATCAAGTGCCTTGAAATCATCCTACCTCCTTGACTCAGCCTATCACAGCCAGACATATATAGGTGATCATAAAACTTCTTGCTTTTCTGGTGAAACTTGGCAATACCAGCTGGACTTCTGATCTACTGTGGGGAATGAATCACTGATGAGAAAACAAACAGCACTAAATGTACGGGCATCTTTCCATGGAACCTGACCCTGAAAACAAAATTTAAATAATTCTTAAAAATTGAATATAACTTTTAACCCTTTACTCCATAGATACGCGTTTTCCCTCACCAATCATAGAAGGCCTTTGAAAACAGTGCAGGAACTGTTTTCCACTCTGTCAGTTAATATAAACGTAATTCACCCATTGCTGATATGGGGTGAATTAATGCTATCGATATTAGAGGTGTCCAAAGGCGTCTTTATGAAGTAAAGGGTTAAAACAAAAATGTATTTCTCTTCATACTCATTCAGTGTTTTCTCCAGAGCACGTTTCTTGCGTTTTTGATGCAATTAAATCTCATTTGACGCAATCAAGTTTGTTCAGTGCGTCCCCTATGACGCAACCTTAAAAATACAGAAATTCAAATTACGCATATATTTGTTTCTGCAAGCTGGCGAGTTATTTTTACAATGCTGGCTGTTTTCACACAATTCTACTAAGTAATGCTTACGCTTTAATTGGTTATTAACACTATATTGATTCAATCGCATTGACGATTCTGATCACATACACAATTTTCCGCGAAGCAACAGGCCTTTTGTAGTTTGAAGACAAGATCTGTGAAAACAAACGTACTGTGCAACAATAGCACTGATATTAAGTTGTTTGTATATAAAGATGAAATGAGGATATCATCAAACTTTTAAAAAAAAACTGCTTAAAATGTATGGACGATACTCTGTCTGAAAAAGTTTATAATTTGTTTTCTATAAGGTATCGAGACGCCCATTGCGACATTTTAATACCAGTTTAAACATCGACCAGTTCACGTTTAATAGGGTTATTCCCGGCGCCGTTTACGTTTCTTTAACAGACATTTTAAAGGTTATGGAAAAAAGAAAATAAAGTTTTAGAAAACAAATTCATTTTGAAAAAGATTATTATAATTTCAGAAAGTTACCATTAAAATGTTTTTATATAATTAAGGTGGCATTACTCTAAAATGAATCCAGCTATGAGCAAGAAGAGAAATGCTTTTGGGAAAAATAAAAGAAATAACAAAGTTTTGTTTTCCAAAGAATATAATGCTTAGTAATGCTAAACATGTAGCTCAGCTGAAATATAAAATATTGAAATAATATTAGTGTTTTTCATTAAAAATAGTTAGGGCCATGGTGATCGAACTGGGGCCATGACATTTGAAAAGTTCATGGCCCTGTGACCATGATTATAAAAACAACTAGTTTCTAATTGTTTTAACTTGTTGCCAGAAGTGAAACATTCCTTTAAAGTTAAATTGTTTTGAAGTTGTAACTTTGATTGAGGAATTTGTGTGAAACAGGAAGTAAAACTATTTTAGTAAAATATGTATTTTTTTTTACCTCCATTTATTCAAGTTGATAAACTTTAAAATTGATGACCCCCAGATTTTGAAAATGACCCCTTGATTATTAGTCAGTGGGTCATCATCAATGACCCCCAAAAAATTGGAGCTGGAGAACACGCTGCTCATTTGTAACCTTGACCTTAAAGATATGTACAGTAAATGAGTACTTGTGTGGCACACTACTTTGCCATGAGCTCCAACTGTAGAAGGTACAACTACCTGCATAAATTTAATTTACAGATCCTACCAAATATTAACTTTGGTCCAAATTGTAACCATGACAACTGGAATCTTGAAAATTTCGCTATTCACCCGATCCAAATATACCTAGCTTGGCTACCTCAAACTACACAAGAAAAGAGAATTCTGCTGAATCAAATGTCTCATTCATATATGACTTAATTATATAGTCCAGTTATGAATAAAAGTTCAAAGCTTCAAGAAAGACATAACTAGAGATGGAATGTCAGGTCATGATATTTGTCTGTTAATGATTTTTAATGAAGATATGTGCAAAAATAGAAAAACAATACAAAAACTGTTTTTTTAAATGAGTTAAAGCAAATAAAGCAAATAATGCCTGCCCTTACAGAAATGGATGTTTAAAAATGTTCTTTGGCTTCACATTGATTTACAGAAGAACAGCTGGCCTTTCATCTCTGTGAGAAAAAATTGTCCCATTCAGAGCTCTGCTTCCTCATACCACTGGCTTCATATATATCCTGGTCAAGTCTGTAACAACATCCGAGTGTATAGTGATATTACTCATTTACATGTAGTTGTACATAATATTTACAGAACAAGAGGCTGTTTGGTCGTCAGTGCATAGTGGCATTACTGGCTGTGTAGTCATAAAACATCTCAACAGAAGTATGCACTTAAACTTAATTTCATTTTCAATTAGTTTTTACTAACGTAAAACCTCTATTAAGCAGCCACCTGTCTTAAGCAACCATGTTTTCTATTTCCCATTTCTATGCTTTCAGAATAAATTAACCTGTATTAAGAACAACCTGTCTTAAAAGGCCACATTTGCTCTCTCCCTTAACTGGCTGCTTAAGACAGGTTCAACTGTAATTTATTTTAGCCTGATAAAGCTTATTTGAACTGCTCAAGATTCTGGGTAGAACCAGTACTGAGAATTGTCTTTTTGAGAGGCATTGGGTTGAGCTGTGTATCAAACCTGCCACCTCTGGCACGAGCAGCTAATATTCTATCAAATACACTACCACTCCGCTTGCATTTTCAACTTTATCTGAATACATGTAGTTCTAATATCAATGTCAACTACAACACTGATATACACAAGTTTTGTCTTTAAAACATTTTAAATCCCAATACTCTTAACAAGTTTCCTAATGAGGAGATTATTTCAAGTACTACACAATCCATGGATTAAAGGACTAACTGTCTTATTGCTGTCACTGCACTGAGCATATCTCTGTCTTCAGCTTTCAGCCGCAAGAAAGTGAGTGTGGATAAAGCAAACAGTTTGTACGTATAGAATATAGTATCATCACCACATCCGTGCTGGTCTTGATATACCTGAAATGATATGATACCAAAAATTCCCAAGTGAACAATATGTATTTTTAAATATCACTAACTTACAGTTTGGGATTGAAGAATTCTTTTTTCTTATTCCTACTAGCGGTGTATGTATAAGCTCTCGTGCATAAAATGCAGAGTAACTACGACAGAAGCTAATTCGTTAACCTCATACTATGACTGACAGTAACCAACGCACACAGTGTTATTTATAGCATCTTGGAAAAGCACATTTTTGTGTTCTATATAGAGACAACCTGAAAAACAAATAGTATATTAAACATTTTTCTGAGCGATGTGGAAAATACAATTAAACATTCATGCTCATTTATTATAAATTTATTTAACTTGTTGGCCATAAACGCTTTGCTAACATTTGATAAAATTAATATCGAAAAATGAACAAATGTAAGAACCTTTGTTTTTGGCCTTGAATTAATTTTCACTTAAAGCATATATTTCATTTCTGCAAAAACATGTATGAGGGGGGATCAGAAAGTTCATAGACTTTAGCTATTACTTATTTATATCAATTATACAAAGCACAGTAGTGTTAATGTATTTGAAATTAATGTATATGGGACATATTTTGAAAATTTTAGCATGATACATCAACTATTAAGTAAATTAGGTGTTATTCAAAGTATAGCAGTTAGATATGTTGGGGCAAAATGATGACGTTGTATTCAACAAAAACCGACTTCAAGATTTTAAACAAATTTACTGAGTCTCTCCTTCTCAAATACTCTCCTTCTTGGTCTATACGTTTTTGCCACCATTTACACTATTGAATGAACATGTAACCAGCACTGTTTCATGTCAAAATCAACTGCAACACTTGTTATGTTATGTCATTTCATCATTTCCTAGAGAGAAAGGGCAAAATCAGGCCTAAAAAAAATATACATGCATGCATAATGTCAAACTTCAGTGCATGCTGTTTCCTGCAAAATAAAGCGATATTAATATTGCTATACCTGTCATCTAGAAATTGTAATAACTTTCTCATTTGTGGCCCTACAATTCTGAAACTTGCACAAATACATGTTCAAGTGTTGTCCTATCTGAAAGTACAATAAAAACCTTATTAATCAATAAAAAAAAAAAACATTAAGAAAAATCTATGACACTACTCCCATGGATTTTTGGTTAAAAGTTAAATTTTAACATATCTGTAATAAGGCAACATGAATAATAGCCAACTGGCACTATTTGATGTCAAAATCAACTGCAACACTTGTTATGTTATGTCATCACATCACTTCCTAGTGAGAAAGGGCAAAATCAGGCCTAAAAAAAAATATACATGCATGCATAATGTCAAACTTCAGTGCATGCTGTTTCCTGTAAAATAAAGCGATATTAATATTGCTATACATGTCATCTAGAAATTGTAATAACTTTGTCATTTGTGGCCCTACAGGTCTGAAACTTGCACAAATACATGTTAAAGTGTTGTCTCATCTGAAAGTACAATAAAAACCTTATCAATAAATCAAAAAAAAAAATAAAAAAAAAATAGAAAAATCTATGACACTACCCACATGGATTTTTGGTTAAAAGTTTAATTTTAACATATCGGTTATAAGGCAACATGAATAATAGCCAACCGGCACTGTTTCATGTCAAAATCAACTGCAACACTTGTTATGTTATGTCATCACATAACTTCCTAGAAAGAAAGGGCAAAATCAGCCTAAAAAAATATACATGCATGCATAATGTCAACTGCTGTTTCCTGCAAAATAAAGCGATATTAATATTGCTATACCTGTCATCTAGAAATTGTAATAACTTTGTCATTTGTGACCCTACAATTCTGAAACTTGCACAAATACATGTTCAAGTGTTGTCCTATCTGAAAGTACAATAAAATCCTTATCAATAAACATAAAAAAAAAATTAAGAAAAATCTATGACACTACTGCCATGGATTTTTGGTTAAAAGTTAAATTTTAACATATTGGTAATAAGGCAACATGAATAATAGCCAACTGGCACTGTTTCATGTCAAAATCAACTGCAACACTTGTTATGTTATGTCATTTCATCATTTCCTAGAGAGAAAGGGCAAAATCAGGCCTAAAAAAAATAAACATACATGCATAATGTCAAACTTCAGTGCATGCTGTTTCCTGCAAAATAAAGCGATACTAATATTGCTATACCTGTCATCTAGAAATTGTAATAACTTTGTCATTTGTGGCCGTACAATTCTGATACTTGCACAAATACATGTTCAAGTGTTGTCCTATCTGAAAGTACAATAAAAACCTTATCAACAAATAAATAAAAAAAAAATTAAGAAAAATCTATGACACTACTCCCATGGATTTTTTATTAAAATTTAAATTTTAACATATCGGTAACAAGGCAACATGAATAATAGCCAACTGGCACTTTTTAATGTCAAAATCAACTGCAACACTTGTTATGTTATGTCATCACATCACTTCCTAGAAAGAAAGGGCAAAATCAGGCCTAAAAAAAATATACATGCATGCATAATGTCAAACTTCAGTGCATGCTGTTTCCTGCAAAATGAAGTGATATTAATATTGCTATACCTGTCATCTAGAAAATGTAATAACTTTGTCATTTGTGGCCCTACAAGTCTATAAGTGGCTTCTTTGCGTCAATCGTATACTTGTGTGGCTAAATTTTAGAAAATTTTAGCCACGTAAAAGAAAAAAAGCCACATAAATGCTGTTTTTTAAGTGTCTAGAAACAGCCACGTAATTATTTTTCGACAGCTTTTCAACTGTCCATAAAATTACTAACCCTAAACCCTAGACACTTAACTATCCATTTGTTTGCCCGGACGGACGGAAGGACGGATGGACGCTGCGATTACTATATGCCACCCAAAAAATTTTTTGGGGGGCATAAAAATAAGTATCTATCAACTATGAAGTTATGACAAAGAAAAATTTGTATGCCGATTCCCACCTTCGCTTGGTCTGCATCCACTTTCACACTGGGATCACAGTACAGTTCACAAACTAGAATGTATAAAATAAACAGAACTCAATTAAAAGAGACATTTTTTCAACTTTATTTCATCGGTATGTGTTCTTACTATAGTGTCAAATTAAAATCTTTTGATCAAAATGCGATCGATCATAATCTTAGATTAACCAGTCCTAAATATATCCTCCAAAATACTGTGCATCAAACGAAAAAGCTAGTTTAAATATACAACTTTTTTTAAAGTGCATATGAACTTCGTAGACTCAAACTCAGATATCTATAACACGATACATGGCTGGTCTGGTCCAGATCGATTTTTAAATATTTGATTTTTTTTTTTTACAATGAAAAGCTTGAGAACAGCTTTTAATGGAACTCTTAAACTGAATAAGTCAACCGGACCCGCAGGACTTTTTCCCCATTTCGTTACAATTATTTATTCAAACCAAATCTGACCACACTGTAACTTAAAGGGATTATATTGGCAAGTTACATAAACACGCTGTTAACCCAGACTTTTCCTGTATGCAGTGTGCACAAGTAACACAAACACGCTGTTAATCCAGACTTTTCCTGTATGCAGTGTGCACAAGTAACACAAACACGCTGTTAATCCAGACTTTTCCTGTATGCAGTGTGCACAAGTAGCACAAACACGCTGTTAACCCAGACTTTTCCTGTATGCAGTGTGCACAAGTTACACAAACACGCTGTTAACCCAGACTTTTCCTGTATGCAGTGTGCACAAGTTACACAAACACGCTGTTAACCCAGACTTTTCCTGTATGCAGTGTGCACAAAATAATGCTGATGTATTGACGTATAACCTCTATTTACTTGAAAGTTATCAAATTAACAGTAATTGAATTTTGGCCAAAACTTTAATACGTCCCTAAATAAAGTATTGCGTAATGTTTACATTAAACTCAGTAAACTTCCTGAACAAAGCCTTGAAAAGGAGATGGGGAACGAGTCTTCACGATGTTATCCGATGATTGGATGAAAACCCGAAAGTGGTTTGTTGAAAATGCGAATGTAAACAAAAACAAAAACATGGTTTCAGTAACCCGATGTTTGTAATAAAGAGGCTATGCAATTAGACTCTTTAGACGTGTGTATCTCTTAGTTGTAAGTGTATCTTCATGCTGTGCGTGTGTATTTAGGAAAGGGAATTGACAGTAATATGCCAATATAATCCCTTTAAGAAAACCACTAGCATTTATCAATTAGCATCTTTAATGTGGCATGCATTTTTAACACGTGAGATACGCAATTACATTGTGTAAGTAATTTAAATGATTTGATGAAGTTTTCATATTTTTTGTTATACACTGTTTATTATCAATAATTGATCAAAATAAAATTAATGCTGTTAGAACAACTTAGTGAATGAACTGCACATCAACTGCCAGTGATGTTGATACATAGAGTATTTACTTTTTTTTTAAGAATATTGACTTGGAATGAACAGACATGAATAAATTTTAAGTGTTATCAAGCTTTGGATTTTATTTAAAACCAAGATCATAATAACTATTGGTAATTTGGGTCCAAAAAAAACTAGAGCTATCACTGAAGGTGATGAATACCTCCGAACGCTGCCATGACAGAAAATGGTTTACCATTGTATGAAGTTTTATTAAATTATATCCAGTACTTTAAAAGTAATGCTCCAGACAAGGGAAATATATCAAAGGGCAATAACTCTGTAATTAGCAAGAATAGAGTTATGTTTCCTGTACACTGCACTTCCTGTCATTATATTCTACCATTGTATGAAGTTTGATGAAATTCCATCCAGTACTTTAAAAGTAATGCTCCGGACAAGGGAAATATATCAAAGGGCAATAACTCTGTAATTAGCAAGAATAGAGTTATGTCTCTTATACACTGCACTTCCTCTCATTAAATTCTACCATTGTATGAAGCTTGATGAAATTCCATCCGGTACTTTTCAAGTTATGGTCCAGACAAGAAAAAATATCAAAGGGCAATAACTCTGTAATTAGCAAGAATAGAGCTATGTTTCTTGTACACTGCACTTCCTCTCATTATATTCTACCATTGTATGACTTTTGATGAAATTCCATCCAGTACTTTTCAAGTGATGCTCCGGACAAGGAAAATTGCAACGGATAGATCGACCGACCGACAGACCGACAGACCGACAGACCGACCACAGTGTGACTCCAATATACCCCCTCAAACTTTGTTTGTCGGGGGTATAATTAAGTTTGTATATAAAATAGAGTGGTTGTCAGCTAAGAACGAAATTTAATAGAAATGACAGAAAGGCAAAATCTAAACAAATAATTCTATATGTTTTCAACAAAATAGGATAAATTACCTTTCAAAATCACATCATTCTGGTTTGGGTCCAAGTCTAAGGATTCTGTAAATAATCAAAAAAGTAGTATAAAAAAAACAGAGGTCTGTCACATATATGACATAGCTTCTCTCTCTTCATGCGTGCTATCGCTGAAAGCTTGTAAATCTCTTGCTCATATTCAAACACTTCCTTTTCCATCTTCACAGGTAGGGGAGAGTCGGGCGTGGGTGGAGTAGACCGTCCACTGTCACTCTGTGAACATGTATAATCATTACTGATTGTTGTCATTAAACTACAAAAGGTTGTCAACTTTATACAGATAACAATGTAGCCTCCTGTAATCTGGTTAGTCCTGCAGCGTAGTCCACTCACTGTCTGCAGAACTTAATGGTTGTAAAAATGCAATTTAATACCATGAAAGTGAAATTCAATAATGTAAAACTAGAGATTACATTTACACTAGACGGGTTTTTCAGTCATACAACGACTACTTGAGACACTATATTTTACGAGCTTCATGACTGAAATATCATGCAGAAGACACATGTTATGATACTGCGCCCAGTCACATTACACTGACAACGGGTCAATCAGACCTCAAACTATCCTCTTAGTGCCAAGCATCTAGCGACTGTGTAAAAGGTTCTCATACAGACCCTCCATATCTGTATCATCAGGACTATGTAAAAGGTTCTCATACAGACCCTCCATATCTGTATCATCAGGACTATGTAAAAGGTTCTCATACAGACCCTCCATATCTGTATCATCAGGACTATGTAAAAGGTTCTCATACAGACCCTCCATATCTGTATCATCAGGACTATGTAAAAGGTTCTCATACAGACCCTCCATATCTGTATCATCAGGACTATGTAAAAGGTTCTCATACAGACCCTCCATATCTGTATCATCAGGACTATGTAAAAGGTTCTCATACAGACGCTACATATCTGTATCATCAGGACTATGTAAAAGGTTCTCATACAGACCCTCCATATCTGTATCATCAGGACTATGTAAAAGGTTCTCATACAGACCCTCCATATCTGTATCATCAGGACTATGTAAAAGGTTCTCATACAGACCCTCCATATCTGTATCATCACGACTGTGTAAAAGGTTCTCATACAGACCCTCCATATCTGTATCATCAGGACTATGTAAAAGGTTCTCATACAGACGCTACATATCTGTATCATCAGGACTATGTAAAAGGTTCTCATACAGACCCTCCATATCTACATCATCACGACTGTGTAAAAGGTTCAAAGAAACAACGGAACACAATGTACATACCAGTTTATCACAATCTGCCTCCACAGAAATGGACTTCTTGGGACGCGCTTTCTTAGATGGTTTTAATGAGCTTACAATGAGCATGAAATCATAGTGTATGCATGTTGTGTTTATGTTTGTGTGTTTGTGAGTGCTGGCATATGAGTATAAGTATGTGCATGCATGTGTGTAAGTTTTGTTAGATATTGCTTTCATTATATCTTTTCTACTGATTTATGTATGTATGACTAGTCATATAACAGTTTTTACATTTGATATTTTACATATTTAATTGTTTGTATATTTAATACATGTATTGTAAATAATAGAAGGCCTCATAAAGGTTAGTTTGTAACTAAATGTGTAACCCTCTGTAAATAAAGACTATTATTATTATTATTATTTTTACTTGGCTGCAATATAACGTACATAAATTAGATATGCATGAAGCAGCTTCCAAAAATGGATGTCATGTGGAATATTGAACTCTTGCATGTGCCAAGTTTCATTGATTTACAGCATGAACCACTTAGAAACAAAGCTGAAAATGTACTACTAATGAACTGGTATAAATGTATGTACTAAACAATGTAAATCAAAAGTTGAATGTGTGTTTGTATGAATTGTTCTCACCTATTTTCAATAGTATTTTAGTTATTAAGTGGCAGTAAGCACACCGAATCAGCAGTCTTTGGATCCACTGGTAGTAGAAAAACATTATATCTAAAACTTGCTGACTAATTGCCCACCTATTCAGAGATGGCGGGGAGTTGAATTCAAAATGATCTACCAACTGATCTGGCCAGGCATTAATGAGTTGATAAAAAATTGTCTTATCTCCTTTATCTCCTATATTTGTTCTGATACCTCAATAGGTACTGAACTCTTCATCAGATTCCTGTCTTTCTTTGATTTAGTTATAATATGAGAGATATATAGTAACCTTTTCAACATTTGCATCAAATGTGAAAAAAAGGTAAAACTTAACGAGGGAGGGAGGAAATGCAGTCTAACACCATTTTGAACACCTAACAAGTTCTATATGACAATCATGTTAATTAGCAGAGGAAGACATCAGAATGAATATGAATAGACCACCATCCTTCTGCAAGCAACTTTTTCACAAGAATTTTTTAATGGATCAGACAAAAAACCTCACTGGCAAGAAGTAAAATAAATAAATTCTGTCAATTACCTTCGAAGGCAAAGGAGACAGTGTTGAAGGCCCTAAGGGTATTTTCACTCTTTCAACTGGCTTTTTTTTCGTCTGAACCATTAATTGGTTGTATATATATGGACTTACTGCCTGGATTACAACAAAAAATATATTTTAAACACTGTAAACTTCATTGTTCTAATATATTTCATACAGATTTTGTAAAAAAACAATTTATTTAAGAAGCGTATCCTTCCATAAACTAAGATTAGACTTCAGCTTATGTAAATTTGTTGAAGCACCCTTAATTTGACACAAGTGTCCATATTTTTTAATTCACCTTTACAACTTACGAAGACCGCGGCGTGGTCTAGTGGTAGAGCGTCCGCCTTGCATGCGGAAGGTCGTGGGTTCAATCCCCGGCTGGGTCATACCAAAGACTTTAAAAATGGTACTAGAAGCTTCCTGGCTTGACGCTCAGCATTTAGAGGAGAGTTCTAGGTCTGGTCAGCCCAGTGTCAGTATAATGTGACTGGGTTGGGTATCATACCATGTGTCTGCAGCATGATACTCCAGTGTGACAGGGCTTAGAATACTGTCTCAAGTAGACACCGTCGCGATATGACTAAAAAAAATTGTTGAAAGTGACGCTAAACACCATACAACAATACAACTTACGATGCTACCTTCTCAAAATTCACACTTGATTTTATTCAAGTTTAAATATTTGTTAACTCAATACCTTTAGTTGAAAATGTTGTCTCCTCTTTGATTTTGATATTTGTTACCTCAGCTTTAGACAGACTTGCTGCCTCCTCTAGAAGTATACTAGATTTGACTCAATTTTCTGTATCATTATCCCACCTTTAGTAAGCATGCTGTTGAAGCAAGCTAAATCTCACTGAAGATTTTGCATATGTCAACTCACCTTTACAGTTGGTGATGCCGTCTCCTCTTGAAGAACAACAACTTTACTCGGCCGACCTCATCCCCTTTTAGAACTGGATTGTTCAGTCTGGAAAATTAAAAATATTTTCATCCTTCTAATGTAGTCAATATTTTTTCATTCACATATACATATATTTTCTTAAAACTCAGGCCAGTTTAAACAGCAATGCAATAATTGCAGTCAGAATTTAAGCTGGGAGTTCAATTGTTCTAATATGTTGTGTGCAGAGTAAAACATAATAATCATGAACCAATTCAATACAGATTAACTCATTTTATGAATGGAAAATGAATAATTAATAAGCTGTGACAGCTGCTTTAATGCCAGTGGGTTTTTTTCTCACCATTTTTGGAAGATGACCCATATCCTTGGAATTGGGAATTTTAGCCGCATTTTCATTAACATTGAAAAAAACTTTTGCATTAAATATATTTTTCTTCATTTCCTAAAAATGTGTACAGCAAGACAGGTTTAATGTAAAACTTCACAAAACTGAAGAAAAAAAACATGCACTATTTTTTATTCTTTTATTGCCTTTGGCGCCTGACAGCCTTGGCCCTGCATTAATCATTATTTACAACATATATCCATGAACTAGAAACTCTGTAAAACTGTACCAACATTGACAACTATCAAACTGCAACTGTATTCTATAATTATACAGCATGTGTGTTTCCTGCTAAGAATAGAATCACTGCCGATCTCTGCAGAGGGGTAGGAATCCTCCGAATGGGTGTCATGTTCATTTTATCATTTTTTGTCATGTTCACTATTGTGGTTAAATTATCAACCCCTGTGTGGTTTCAGGGGGCCATATGAGTGATGGCAAGAATAGGATCACTGTGGCTCATGCATGTCGTAAGAAGCGACAATTTGAGTAATACGATAGAATTTCCTGAAACTCTGCATTTCTGCAGGTATCAAGGTTCTAGGTTCATTCTGCATATTCATTTGTTGGTGTATTTTTTTTAAACTGTATGTTAATTTGTTGTTTTTGTACATGTAGAGTGAACCTGGAATATTCCTTCCTGTTGGCGTCGGATAACCTATAATGTGTTGGTATGCCGTAAAACCCTATTCATTCATTCTATAATTATACACAACAAATATTGAGTATATAAACAGTCCCTTTCAGAGGTTATTGATTGGACTTATAGGACAAATGCATACACGAACAAACAAAAGGATAGACAAGTGTAAAACTTAATGTCCCTTCACCATTTTACGAGTGGCAGGGGCATAGAATTGTCACTTCTCCCTGCCTGAACTTCTTCCTTCTGTCTTTGGTGAGAAGATGCCTCTATCTACATTTCAGACCTTACTGATAGTTAAAGATGGTACTTGAATTATCTTTTTATCTGATACTTTAGGGTGTCTTTAAAAATTAAATTGTTTGCCGTGCTCCTTATACCTACTTTATTGACTTTCAAAGTGTTAAAAAAAAAATTATTATTTCTGTCCATTTTTCTTTGAAATTACTGCAAAATCAAAATTTGGCAAAAAAATTAGCTACCTACCTATGAGGCGCCAAACGTGACTATGTTCGGTGACATCAATATATATGTTGTTTGTAAATATATATAAATATAAATATATATACGCCCTCGACAAATAAATATTATAAACTAACTAATATATATATACATATTAAAGTAACATATAGAATATCTAACGTGATATGTAAGATAATAAAAAATTATATATATATTATATAGATCTATATAGATCTAGATTTACACAAAACAAGTGATATAAAAAATATATATATATTAAAAAAAAAATAAAAAAAAAAAAAATATATATATATATATACATGTATATATATATATATTTTTTTTTTATTTTTTTTTTAATATATATATATTTTTTATATATATGGAGATAATTATTTGTGAATAACCAAGACATAAATGTACAGACCAGACCAGACTATGGCGAGTGGGCCTAGCTACAATGCAAACCATAGACACAATATCAAGGCCTCTGCCAAACCAAACAATCTGGTGTGACAGTGTCCATCATGACTTATATACTATGGACAGGACTGGACGGACAAATTTACATACATGAACTGATAGCTTTATTTGAGAAGGATCCAGTTTAGGATTCATAACTACTCACATGCTATATAAAAGACAGATTTATAAATCCGTTGGATCATAGAGATACAGTGAATTCATATATAATTAATTTCATAAAGGGAGGTAATTAAATTCAGTTAATATAAAGCAGGTAAAAATATTAAATTGTAATTTTAACTGTTATTCAGGTAGAGTAGGTATATAATGAGAAAAAAAGACATGAATGTACAGGCAAGTGCGTTTAGGAGTTATTGCTCAAGTCATTGCACTTCATTCTCTTGTAATTATCCATAACTATTTTACTGTTAAATTGTGGGATTAATTTGATTCATACACCTTGGATATAATTATCACTTTATAGTGATCTGCTTGAATGTATAGAAACTCCATTAAAAGTTGTCAATGAGGCTTTTAGTAGTCATAATTATACTAAATTATGGAGAACATTGAAATTTGGTACATGTATTGATATTAATATATATTAAATTAAAGCAAATATGTAAAAGGTAACGAAAAGCAGAAAAATCCATATTGCTGATATGCCAATAAACTTGTTGTTATTATAAACTTAATTGTTTCCCGACTATTTATGTCATTGATCATGAAATAAGTTCAATACATCTATACCAGTAAATCATGTTCAATGGCTTGGTTGTGGCCCACTGGTTACTTGTGTGGGAGGAGGTTGGGTAGCCCCTGTATTGTCTCACATACTATGCCAGTTCCGGGAATCAAACACATGGTGCATTGTTGAGAAGCGAGTGCATTAACCACTGCACAAACCAGACACCTCTTTTTTTAAGATTAAATGCTATTGCAACAAAATTGTTTTGTATAACCTGGATCCTGCAAGAACTCAGAAAGTATTCAAGTTGAGTTCGGGTTTTTTTTTTGAGTCAGAATTTATTTTTATATATTTATACTAATATTTTATTTTATACTAATTTTCAATAGGAAAGTTACCAATTTTGTTTCCATACCAAAAACAGCTGTTTATTACTCAAAACAAAATGATGTGCATTGTCTCCATATTGCCCTCTACCCTTATGCTAGGTTCCACAAATCGAGCTTGGATACTTTTGGAGTTATCGCAGCAGCCAGAGTGGAAGGCCAGACTGTCTGTTTAACCAATTTTGTGTCACACTCCACGGTCTTGTTAGCTTAGGTCATGGTATTTTGTCCAGTCTGTTAAACCCATCTCTTGATAAGACAATAGCATCTCCAACATTTGCTGGATCTGAACCAAACATGCACAGTAGTTATGTAACAAAATATCTCACTTGGTCTTGAACCAACCAGATTTGACAACTACTACCAGAGTTATGGCTGTTGAAATGTCCACATATGCATAATTTGACTTTGTTAACAAGATTGCAGTTTCAGTTTTGCTTTGATCAGACCTGTTAGTTGACCATTGTGAGTGTGTGTGTTTCAGGATTTCTTTTGTACAAAATTGACAAATACATTTACTTTTTTTTATAGTTTATAGAGATGTTTCCCAGTACAACTGAAGAAACAATAAGACTTGCAGTGAAGGAACATAGATCCTTGGATGGATCAAAGGTGAAAGTGAACGAAATAATAGAAGAATTGTCAGCAGCGAATTTCAACAGTAAACAAATTTGGAATCATGAAAGTTAAATGGAAAACATGAAATATAGAATGAAGTCAAACATCAGACTCTTTCTAGGAATTATTTCAATTAAAAATAGGGTATTAAACATTGTGTTATTCAGAACTTTAACTGGAATTTACTCCAGTCACACTGACAAATAAGATAACTTACAATAGGTTGCGACGGCTACAAATAGAAATGAATCACAGAAAATTCCAATTCTTTGATGGTCTTGGGTAGTAACGTGACCAAATTCAGTTGTGGGGAGATTTTCGATCATGTTTAAAACTCTGCCTGTGACCAAACTGGTTGTAGCTTGTCTTAGGTAGATCTTCACAGTTGTGCGATTGTGCTACAAGTATTGAGTCCCATGAATATGACTATAGTTGTAAATGTTGTACGAAAGTCTTGCAATTAATTGTGACTTTCAAAGACCTATACCTTTCTTGGAATGTTAATATAGGGTGCATAATTTCAGAGGCCCAGATAATATTTTAAGCCAATGAGTAATTACTCATCAAAATCGGAGTAGATGAGTATTCTTGAGTTTTTCCAGAATAGTAATGAGTATTGCGCATATGATATACAATCAGTGCACTTCAGTGTTAAATTAATGGTTTTGTCATTTATTGTAGAATCACCATTGGTCATTTTTGTTTGAATGCAGGTTACATGATTGACCAATTCCTTCAATATACTCCTGACAAAATTTGATTAAATAAAACTTGAATGGACATCTTTTTTATTATTTCGAAATCCGATCTGCTGTCTGTGGAGATGCAAAATAAGAAATCTTTATGTTGTTGTTGTATGGTGTTTAGCGTTACTTTCAACAATTTTTCAGTCATATCGCAACGGTGTCTACTTGAGACAGTATTCTAAGCGCTGTCACACTGGAGTATCATGCCGCAGACACATGGTATGATACCCCACCCAGTCACATTATACTGACACCAGGCCGACCAGACCTAGAGCTCTCCTCTAAATGCTGAGCATCAAGCGAGGAAGCTTATAGTACCATTTTTAAAGTCTTTGGTATGACCCGGCCGGGGATTGAACCCACGGCCTTCCGCCTTCGAGGCGGAGGCTCTACCACTAGACCACGCCGCGGTCTATAAAATTTAAAAGGCTCCTTAGAGACATGCAATATGTCATACAAGCTCCTGATCATGACCTCACCAAAAACACCATAATTTTGGTGAAAACTAAACTTGCAATTTAGTTTTTGCGTTATGTTTACAGTTTATTTGTTGACACTCACATGTCAATTTTGATGTTTTGTTTTCAAGGCAAAATATAATGGAGTGATACTAAAACTCGATTGCAAGTAAAATACAAAGTTTGACTGGTAAATTTCAATACCTATAAATTATCTTATTTCACATAATATTGAATACATGGACTGGATTACCATTATAATATACGAGGATCATTTAATAAGTAAAGTGACAGTTTCAATAATTAATAAAAGAATAAAATCTGAAGAATTAACCCTTTACCCCATAGATACGCATTTTTCCGGACCAATATCAAAAGGCCTTTGAAAACAGTGCAGGAGGAGTTCAGATTGCTCATAACAAGCAATCTGAACACTTCCTGCACTGTTTTCACTCAGTCAGTAAATATAAACACAATTCACCCATTGCTGATAAGTGGTGTATTAATGCTCTCAATTTGGAAGAGTCCAAGAAAATGCTTATGAAGCAAAGGGTTAAGTGGGTGTGGTAACACTTCCCATTATGACGTTAGCATCTGCGCTGATCTTTTTTGCATTCTGAAATGCTTGATTAAGGTTTTGTGAGCAGACACGCATATACTTACATCCTTGACAATAACTTTGCATGTGTACTAGCTGTTCAATTTATTCCAAAAGTTTATTAATCTTTTTCAGCCCAGGCTATGCATATCTTGAGCCAAAATTGTTCCTTCGTTAAATCTTAAAACAGTACTTTTTAGCATGTTTTTTTTCATAAAACATTTTGCCGTGTTTGGTGAGTTTCTGGCTTGTATGTACCCCTAAAAACTATTGTATTTTTTTTCCTTACTCAACATGCTCATGGCCGCTTTAGTGATGTCAAGCAATGTGACATCACAGTTTTTACATCTAAGTTAAATAGTATAACCTCATCAATATACATTACAAAGATAATTTATTTTATCTTCATCCAGTATTTTCTGAGATATTACAGCTGTCGCACTATTTATTGGATGACCTGAATATATCTTAATGTATTTAGTTATCTGTAATCTTCAATAAAAAAGTAAAATGGTTGGCATATCATCTGAGACTGAACTTTGCCTATAGTTCATGTTAGATTAATTATTGTACTGTTATGTTTCAGATGAAAGAAAACAGACATTATCAGAATTCCGATTTCAAACAGTGTTGCAGTTATCTGAAAGGATCTGTGTAAACCCAATAACTATAGTGATACTAGTCAGTCTGTAATTTCCTTCTTACCGATTTACAAGCAATGTATAGATCTTAGAAAGAAACCCATGATTGTATTTGAAAATGAACCTGAAGAGGATGCGGGTGCTGTTACATTATAGAGTTCTTCCATTGGGGAATGGAATTGCTAAAACATGGAACATTTGATAAAATGCTCCTATTTGAAGGCGAGGAAGACCATAAAATTCCATCTGCAAACAGTTGTTTGCTTTCTGGTGGAATTTTTGATATTGTTGGCAAATTCTTTGCACACAGTGTTATTCATGGGGGACCTGCTATAAACTGGTTATCCAAGTTCTCCAGCGAGCAATTTTGTCTGACAGTTTAGACCAATTGAGAGAAACACCACCAGTCATGTGTGTGGATGATTTACCTAATTCAACTCTTCGCAGCATTATTAGTAAGGTCAACAGAAAAGATATAAAACAATATATTAAAAGGAAAACTCCAAAAATCAAAAATGTGAATGCATGTAAAGCAAGATGTGTTGTTTTAAATCTCATTATGCACTGATTTTATGCCACCACCATTCAATGAATAAGGGAGAAAAAAATATAGTGTTAACTCTGTACATCTGTCCTTTTATTCATCCATCTGTCCTGAAATATTCCGCAAAAATAACTTTCTTTCAGATGTTTTGATTGTTTGTTTTGTTTTTGTTAGCTTTACTGACATGTAATGCCAGTACAGCTTATGCCCTGGCGGGTAGTACATCCCTCCATCATCATTTTGGACTGTGACCACTAAAGTACCCTTATTGTTTATTGTTATCAATTTATATATATATCCATGACCTACAATTTAAGTTGAGAACTAACCAGACTGGACCATAACTGCCAGAGTGATGGCCCTTGATATGTCAAAAAAATAGGTTGCAACCACTTATGTATCCTTTTTGACCAAACTTGGTCAGAATGTTTATTCAAGAACTGTCAAAAATATCTGGAACCAGCCAGATTGGTCAATCACAGCCTGCATTATGGCCCCTAACTTATAAATAAATGCATAATTTGCATATGTTACAACTTGATTATTTCATAATTTTATTGGTATGCGAGCGTAGCAATGCCTTCTATAGCAATCATGTGGAGTACAATTTTATTCTTGTTTTTGTTATACTCCAACTGATAAAATAGTTCCAAAAGTTTTAAAACGCAATTGCCATGGCAGACAATGTATTATATACTATAAGAGATTCAAATTGTTTATTTCCTTCTACCCAACAGAGAAAAAAACTGCGAAAAAAATGCAATACTGAGAGCATACAATTTCCATCAATGTGGAAATGCAGACGACAACACCTATATCACTGCGCATAAAAATAGTGAATTTTTCATTGCTAATCCGAAATATTAGATAGACATTATCGTTTACTGCTGATAATTGAACAATTTAAAACGTAATCAGCTTTAATTCCTTAAATATCATGCCCAGTTGCTTATTTTTCCACTGCCAAGCGCATGACATATTATCTGTTTCGGGAAACTTTAGTTACATGACTTACATATAACCTGACTTTGACGCATCTGCAAAGTCATAACAGGAAGTCCCCCACATCATTGAAAATAAACAAAGAAAGTAAAATCTATCTCAAAGCATTAATACTTCATTTTATGTCTTGCGCTTAATAATAGCATGTCAAAAAGTGAGGATGTTGTTCGGTATTGTGATGGACTTCAGGACCTGAGAAAGATTGTCATTTCGCAAATTTAAACTTGCTGGAGGGATCCTCTACTTTCAAAAGCAGTGACATTATATTTTACATGTATTACACCATTCTACCTAAAAAAAATAAGAACCAATCAACAAACAGATCTACCAATCGTTTATTTTAAAATTCTGATTAAAGGATTAGTTTATTCGCAAGGTAGACATGCAACAAAAATACCCCCGTGATCAGGAATACTTGGCGGCATCTTTATATGGCATTGTAAACAATCTTGAGGGTTGAATCCTTGACGCATTTTTCAATTTTCCAAATCATATGATTAATAAATTTGCTCATGGAGCCTTCTTCAGGCTGTTCAAGAACCGATATGTACAATATTTCACACAAAAAATATGAGGGGGAGATAGAAAGTTTATAGATTTTTGCAATAACTTTTAATTTCTGTTGTATTTTAATAAATCTCAGAGAGCCTGTGCCCCTATATATTTACAATAATTTTTTGCAAAATTTGGATCATTTAAATGCTAAATTTTTCAAAATATGTCCCATATACATTTATTTCAAATACAATAACAATATAGTGCAATTACCTAATTAACTAATTAATATAAATAAGTTGGTATCCTGTTGTAACGAATGTTAAAAAATGCCCAGTTCTCATTAGCCAGTAAGTAAGTAGAGCAAATAGGCCCATATGGGCCTCTTGTTTAACTGTCAAACTGGTATCTGTTGTCATAATGTAGAATATTCCTCAATAGCCAGTAAACCAGTAGAGCATTACAAGCCCTTACAGTCATCTTGTTTCAAATATAGACCTTTTTTATGAGTATTTCAGTTATTTGTCAGTAGTCAGCATACCTATTCATTGTTCCTTGGATCTGCTAGGCGAAAAACAAGTACTAGACACACCTTATCTCTGCGTGTCACAAACAAATTCCCCACATATTCAGAGGTGGGAGACTCATTATCTCAGAACAAAGTTCAGGACCAATCATCACAAAGACTATGCCCTGGAGGCAATTGGAACATGTGCCCCTTGGATTGAAATTTTGTAAATAGGTGCCTTACTTGAAAAGGAAGGTTGGGATTGCTTTCAGGCAGTCAGCGTACCTATTCATCATTCCTTGGATCTGCTAGGCGAATAACCAGTACTAGACGCACCTTATCTCTGCAAGTCGCAAATAAATTCCCCACATATTTAGAGGTGGGAGACTCATTAACTCAGAACAAAGTTCAGGACCAATCATCACAGAGACTATGTCCTGCAGGCAATTCAAACACGTGCCCCTTGGATTGAAATTTTGTAAATAGGTGCCTAACTTGAAAAGGAAGGTTGGGATTGCTTTCAGGCAGTCAGCATACCTATTCATCATTCCTTGGATCTGCTAGGCGAATAACCAGTACTCGATGCACCTTATCTCGGCAAGTCACAAACAAATTCCCCACATATTCAGAGGTGGGAGACTCATTATCTCAGAACAAAGTTCAGGACCAATCATCACAGAGACTATGTCCTGGAGGCAATTGGAACATGTGCCCCTTGGATTGAAATTTTGTAAACAGGTGCCTAACTTGAAAAGGTAGGTTGGGATTGCTTTTGGACAGAAAGGGGTCACCGTCTGGGATATGACGAGCCCAAATGATATTCGTGAATTTAACATATTATAGGCATGTAATCCTAAGCTATGTTATCATTGCTCTACGCTTTAATTTGCAGTAGGATAGCAGTAACAGCATGGATACTATGGAGAAAGCAGACACCAACCAATATCTGGAGGAAAGTGGTTTTGGCATCCTTTCTGAAAGTAACATACTTCTCGCTAGGCAACACTTGTTGTTTTATTTTTTTGTTTGAGAAAAGGTACAAACAGTTTGCAGCTATTGGTCAGCGTATGAACAGTGTTGGGTTTATTGACTTTTTGAAAGTAAATCCTGATCAAATGTGTCAGGTATTTACAAATACAAAAATACCTATTACAGTACAAACTATTTTGACTCACATAACATTTCAACAGATATATGATACTGTAAAAGAAATGTTTATACAGCTTCAAGAGGGAGAAAATGATAGTCTTTTTTTTCTTTTGGACAAGCAGACGCACTGTAGGCATGCATCATACATGGTTTTCAAAGAAAATATGATGTTGGCATTAAAATACAGGGCCTGTGGTTTCGGTACTTAATAGTTTTAATAACATGTCAGTGTTTTTTTGTTGGGGTGGAATGACCCATACTTCAGGAATTTTACAATTTTGGTATTCGTTAAAATTGGGGAAAATGTTAAGTTTACTATGTTCACCATATAAAAACAAATGAATATATATCTGGAGGTTCCGCATAACTGATAGTTTGATACAATATTTTATTTGTATATAGCTGCTTTATGATATATAGTAAATATTTACAATTATCTTAAACTTTTTTTAGCATTTAGATGCAGGCCTTCTAAAATTCCAAAATGCAAATTGGTCCAGTTTTTTTACTACCGTAAGAATCGCACTTATTTAAAAAAAAATCACTTAAATTGCCTTACATTATGCCTTTACATGTATGCATACCCCACCCACCATGTCAGCAGCATCATGTATTTTCTGCGTTTATTTATTAATAAGGAACGATTTCAAGTTTATTTGTGTATTATTTATAACATACTTTACCACAATGTGTACATTTTAATGACTGACATTATGTTTCCGCGTTACTGAATAATTTTCATTATATTAAAAATGATCGATCGAACCAGAAGTGATGCAAGTTCCAGAAGCTGCGTGAAATAATCACCGTGGAAACCAATGTAACGGTTCAACCACCAAAATAAATCATTCAGAACCTGTCCCACATCAAAACAAAATAGGTCCGGGTTTTATCACTTTCATTACTTAATGTCATCATTTTTATAATTAAATTATTTTTTTTAAAAAAATGAAACAAACAAGTAATGCTGCATGTTTTATCAAATATTTTAATAACGCAAACAATATTTGGTCTGACCGTCCCAGCTTTGGTTAGCGGTATATCAAAGAAATTACGGACGCAAACACAGTCTTTGATGAACCGACAGAACGCTATGGGTCGCTGATCACACATCGGAGGCGTGCTTCATAGCGATAGACTCTTCCGATAAACTCCCCTAATACCGTGAATGGTTTGGTCGAAATTGACATCATTTCGCACAGCAGGTGACAAAAGAAACGGATTATTGGGTCAAATGATATTACCGCAAGGCGTATTTCACAGGTCAGTATGGCATGATAAGAGCAATTTATGAGATTTTATACGACCAATAAAAATATCTGGACCGATTTTTTATTGAACTTTGAAAATATTTGGACCGATTTTTTATTAAACTTTGAAACGAAAACCGGTTTTGAACTTCAGAAATCGGTCCAAAAACCGAGAAACCGGCAATTTTAGAAGGCCTGTTCAGATGGGAATATTTGCCACACTATTGTTAAAAAAATATTTTAGATTGGAAAATAGCCAAATAACGGCCATAAAAATGGTGGGGGTGGGGGGGGGGGGTTCATTCTTCCTTTTTGAAACGGTCAATAAAATAAAACAAATAAATTTGACGAAGTCTCTTGAGTCTTAGTGGTCACAATAAAACTTCAGCAGCCATGACACCGGATCACGTGATGTTATCCAATAAGACATTTTTGAATGGTGTAAAGGTAAAAAGTCTACATAGCAAAAAAAAAACAACACACTTTGCAATGTTGACATGGCAAGAATAAAATAGCCACTCAGTTAAAGATCCTCGGAGAGTTTTAAATTTGCCAATTCAGGCCAGTATTTGTCATACAGTGGTGACCTTTTCTTGTTTCTTTTAGATGTTGATTGTATAATTTTTTATTTGGATTGATTTAAATTTGCAAGTTCAGGCAGGCATGTTGTACAATGGTGACATTTTCTTTTAGTTTTTAAATTTTCTAGTCATGTCAATTTTATAATTTTTAATAAGATTATTTTAAATTTGCCAATTCAAACGGACATTTGTCCTACAATGGTGACATTTCCTTATGCCTTTTAGTTTTTTAATTTCTTTTCATGTCAATTTTATAATTTGATTTTATTAAATCTGCCAATTCGGCGGGCATTTGTCATACAATGGTGACATTTTCTTGTTTCTTTTATTTTCGAAATTTTCTAGTCATGTCAATTTTATACTGTTACTATGCTTCTACTAGTAGTTCAGTTTAAATTATGAACAACAAACATAGAATCTGCATGTTGACATTTACATTAAGTTGACCATATCAATCAAGCCCAGGGAGGCTCAAGGTCATCACCCTTCAGAAACAGAATTAAATCAACTGCTTAACCCTTTATTCCATAGATACCAATCACAGAAGGCCTTTGAAAACAGTGCAGGAACGAGCAATCTGAACACTTCCTGCACTGTTTTCACTCTGTCAGTTAATATAAACATAATTCAGCAAATAATTCAAAAGCCTTCCATATTAGAGGTGTCCAAAGGCGTCTATATTAGAGATGTCCAAAGGCGTCTATATTAGAGGTGTTCAAAGGCATCTATATGAAGTAAAAGGTTAAACCCTTGCATGATCTTATACTGCAAATAATAAGGTTCTAATGATTTGAATTGCAGCATGTCTGTGATTCAGCAGGTGTGAAGGCCTTGTTCCAATATATTTTATCTCAATGTCTCTTATTGAAATCCTGTTTACAAATATATATGCAGGGGTTTGCTCAGCTTCTATTAAAAAGTTTTTTAAAACAGATAAAGTGGCATACATGTACTTAAACAGACAATTTCAGTCTTTCCAGATTCTTTTATTGCAATTGTGAGTGAATTGTTCAATTGGAGTCTTTGTTAGTCATAAATAAAAGAAAATTGCTGAATCCCCTGGAAAATGTTCAACTAATCACATTTTATACCAGTACTGGCAAGTTGGATTATAATAACCGTAAATCCATTGAATATTTTAGAATGCAGATAAAGCTTATTCCAGCACCTTAAAAAATGTGGACACCAAGCCATTTATGATATAACAGAAATTCTTTGACAGTGAGTTCTTGATATCATTAAACAGCCATAATTATAATGCTATCAAAAATTAATTTAAAGATATCATGAAATGAATTTGATATTAAATACTGAATAAATAGTAAAACGGGGCACCAAGATTTTGATATTAAATACTGAATAAATAGTAAAACGTGGCACCAAGATATACCTTTATCGTGCTGGATATCTGTATCAATACTGTTCCTTCTGTAACTTTTCTTCATTTAACAGTTTATGTTTACACATTCACTAATAAAAATAGTATAAGAAAAACTTGTTCTGGTTAACATTGTAGCCAGTAGTCATCCTCCATCAACAGGTCTTTCATTATAGAAAGATAGCTCTGTCCCCTTTGAAGTCATGTTTTTTTGACGAATTGCTACGACTTTAACAATCTAAATAAAGATTTAAAGAGTGTCAACCAAAGAACCTTTTTTAAAATTATATTAAAATTCAGCCAGCAGTTTCAAATGAAAAGATTTTCACTATAGCCAAAACCAGCCTTGTCCCCCATGCTGCCATGTTTTTTTATGAATCGTAATGGCTAGGACAATCTTGGTATTAGTGTCGCCTGAGGAACATTTATGCGTAATTAAATCGAATTCCGGTCAGCTTTTTTAGATGAGATGATTTCTTTACTATAGCAAAATCGAAATGGCTCGAACAATCTTGGTAGAGGGTCTCCCAATGACGATTTTTTTTAAGTTTTCCCTATATAACTCCATGTAAAACTGTGATCCCTGTGCTGATCCCAAACTTATATGACCCTTATATGACCTTATAGAAATCATTTAAGCAAAGTTGATAGATAATTACAAGGTGATGCTACAGGTAAAATATTACACCGTGGAGCATTGCACTTTTAGACTTGAAATTTGCCAAAAATAAATTGATATGTCCCCGAGGCAGAGTCAATTTTAATCCAAGGGCAATTCTTTTAGCAATTTTGAAAGACCTTCATATAAGGATACTTTGCATCAAATTTAGTTGAAATCTGCTCATTAGTATCTGAGAAGACGTTTAAAGCACCAGGCAATCGCAATATCTCACCTTCATTGATTGATTGCTTGAATATTAGGTAATTTTTATGCCATCGAGGGCTAACAGATGATCAGTTAACCTAATCACTGATTCCTGGGATTCTAGAAGATTAACCAGTACTCAAGCACACCCCATCTCCCCAAGTAACTGATAACTTCCCCACCTGAATCAGCAGTGAGAGATGTACGATAATAAGATGCAATGTCGTATATCAATCATCACAGAGACTGACCGAGCAGGGATTTGAACTCACGACCCCTGGAATGATAGTCCAGAAATACCTTTGTAATAAAAGTAATAGTTGAGTCATTTCTAACTGTGTTCCTGTTGTTTCAACACACGTTTCATCTACACACCATCTTCGAACAAACATGTTAATAACCATTGTGGTGTCTTCTAAGCGACAGTCCATCAAGTCAGTTATATTTATGTTTTTCAAGTCCATTAAATGCGTGGATTCCTCTACTAAATTTGGAAGAGATATGATAAAATTTTCTAAATCATAACTATTGTCTTGGTTTAAACACATCACGACATTGTTCTGGACAATATTTACATATTTTGTATGCATAACGTATATATATTTTGTTTGCATAACGTATATATATTTTTACAGATGTGCCAATATGGAGGTGTTGTATTATCTTAACATAGATAGTACACAATATATGCATATATTTTTGTATGATATGAAGATATTATCCGTTTATATAGATCTAGTAGAATCTATATAAATATACAAAAAATATACTATATTTATATAATACAGTATATTTTACATATATATTCTCTATCATATGACATTGTTTTTGGTGGATAATATTTATTTTTTACTTTAATATGTATATAATTATATATTAGTTAGTTAAACATATTTATTTACCAAGGATGTATATTTTTTATTTAAACATATATATTTACAAACAACATATATATTTACAAACATAAAAATTATATATTTATGTCACCGAATAGTCACGTTTGGCGCCTCATGCCTACCTACCAACATGAAAATACTGGGTCGGAGCACAGCAAACAAATATTTATACGTTCCCCCGATATAAGGACGCTGGACACTGGATGATAAACATATATGTATAGTCCTCTCTGGGGAAACTAGTAGGGGATTAATAATCTTTTTACCTAATATTTTACAATGCTAAAAAATTTGTCATGAAAACAACTTACCAGACTCATCACTGTATTTGCTCTTGTACCTCGCTTTCTGTTTCTTGCTCATCATGCACCACTGCTGACCACAACAAATCCAGTAACATTTCATCGGTAAATTCTGGATGATCATTGAATTCAACACATTGTCTCTCTCCTTTTGACAGAATACATCAAAAGATGCTTCAGTACCAGATACTGCTCTCTGAACAGGTTTTTTTTTGTAGCTTTCAGAGGTATAGTTGAATCAGTGTCTTTCTTAACTGCATCTCTATTTTCTTCTTTTCGCCAACTTCACAGATTTCGTAGATTCAGATGTAGCAACTTCTTCATGTTTGCATTTTTTCACTGGTAATTTAACACCATTCACATCTTTCGAAGTGTCTGCACCCTTTTCAGCATTTTTTTATAATTTTTACATCCTCAGCTAATTCATCTGTCAATTTTATTGGAGTTCCACTGCCCCCTTTACCTTTTTTTGACTTTGGAAGATCATAGGTAAATGTGTAAGTTGCGTTGCGCTTATTTCTATTGAGGGGTAATGCGACCTCAGCACCTGCTATTCCGATATTCACTGATTAGCCCGAATCGGCACAACAGTATACCACTTTCTAAGTCTTTGTTCTTCTTTCTTATTGGGAGCATTGTTATATAGATTTTGTACATATTCATCAAATTCTGGCTTTCCTTTAAATTCCAGAAGATTGTTCATTCTTATCAAGGCCCACTCAGCAGCCTCGCCGAAAAACTGGACATGATATTCTCTCCCTTTATGTGCTGAAAATATCAATTATTCAATATTCAACTGAAGATAAATAAACAAAATGTTTACAATTTACTATGAAAGTGTTTGCCTCTTTTGCTTTGGCCATCCTTAAAAAAATGTTTGTTTGCTGTGCTCCGACCCAGTATTTTACATGTGGGTAGGTAGGTAGGCAATTTTTTTTTGTTGCAATATTTTTTTAAAAAAATTTAAACAGTTTGAAAAGCAATAAAAATTTTTTGGGTAGCTGCCATTTTGGTTAGTAGGTTGGAGCACGGCAAACATGTTTTTTTAAGGATGGCCTAATCATGGTAAAAAGTCTTTTTATTTAATACTTTTTTTTTTTTATTAATATATTCGTATTCCTGGGTTAATAAAAATAAACAAATTTTTAACGGTAACAGCCAACACTATTCACTACACTACCACCCTACTCTACACAACTATGTTAGCTCCATGATGACCACGGTCTTTCGAATAAGTGATATCACCTATTTAAAATGAAGAAGTGATATCACTTATTCAAATAGGTGATATCACTTATTCAATTTATCAAGGCTTGAAGCAAGGAAAACGGTAAGTGCAAAAGAGTAATCGGTAGAGCCCCCTACTTCATCAGCTCATCTAAATATATGTAAATGAAGTTATAAAGTTATCACGAATAAAACGTTAATAATATAGCGTTGTTGTCTTTCTATACTAGTTTGTGATGTAGCACGGCAGCGTTCAGAGTATAAAAATGCACGTCTCAGTGCAGTTGTAGTGTTTAATGTTGAAAACAGGGACATTATTATTTATAAGTTTTTACACAGGCTTATACAAATCTCCATGCAACTTTTGCATACTACAGAAATAGCAGCTCCTCTCTGTACACCAAATGACAGCATACAGATAAAATCTTAGTTTTTATTCCTTTAACAAAAAATTTATGAGTACAATGTGCTTCCTACATATAAATAGGTTGCACCACCTTCATTACAACTGATGTCAGATTACCTCAGCCAGTAGTGCTCCAAAGTATCAATCCAGGGGGTTGTGAGTTCGAATTCCCTGTCTGCTTAAAGACTGATAAAAGACACTGCATCCCAATGTCATCCATTCCCCACTGCTGATTCAAGTGGAAAATATTTCAGTTACTTGCAGATATGGGTGTGCCTGAGCACTTGTCAACCCTTCAGGGTCACGGGAAAAGAGTGGCTTAGTTAACTTGTTCATCTGCCTGCTCTCGAAGGGATAAAATCACACCATAGACATGTTAGGATACCCCACCAAGTTACATGTTTCCAACAATAGGCTTAACAGACTTTCTAATTGCCATGTGAATCTAGTTTGCGTCCTTTATCATTTTACCATCATAACATACAACAGGGTATAACCCCATGACCTTCCTTGTTAAAGGAGGACGTTCTATCACAAGACCACCACTGCGGTATACCATTATAATAATGCATATTCCTATGTGTTTGTGTATGGCAAAAGAAAAGAAACAAATAAATTTAGGAGACAGTATAGTTTTTTAGTAAGAATATTATTATGTAATATGTCTACAGCAAATGCATTATGAGTTTTTTTCAAATGTAATAATGATAAATCAGGGCATATCAGTTGAATAAAAATAACGACATACTAGAATTACATTTTATCAAATACATTTTATTTTTTCAACATGTTGATGGTATGATAGGTGACAATCATCAAATCACAATTCAGTTATACATGTAAATAACAACAGAAAAGTTCCAATACCTTCTTTCTTAATTCAATTCTGTATAAGGGCAATTTTATATTAACAAACAAATTACAACTTGGTTTTACCGGTAGATACATTTATTATAACTATTTTACAAGTTTCGTGAACTCATAATTAAACAAGATAAGCTTGCAAACTCTGTATTATTTCAACTGTTGTTTTTTTCACGAGCAATACATATTTATAACATATAGTATTAAACAAATGAATTGTAATTGTAAACACTACCAACACATCAAGATTATAATATTATGGCACCAACAGGAAGGGAATTCAGGAGTCTAAATATACAAAAAGATAACAGTTAACATACAGATGGCAATATATGAAAAAGGGGTTCTACTAATTCCCCTGGTACCTCTAATGATTCCCCTCAACACTGTTAGGTATATGTTATGGTAACATATGCAAAGGGGGTTCTACAGATTCCCCTCAACACTGATGAGTATATGTTATGGTAACATATGCAAAGGGGGTTCTACTGATTCCCCTCAACGCTGTTAGGTATATGTTATGGTAACATATGCAAAGGGGGTTCTACAGATTCCCCTCAACGCTGTTAGGTATATGTTATGGTAACATATGCAAAGGCGGTTCTACAGATTCCCCTAAACACTGATAGGTATATGTTATGATAACATATGCAAAGGTGGTTCTACTGATTCCCCTCAACACTGATGAGTATATGTTATGGTAACATATGCAAAGGTGGTTCTACTGATTCCCCTCAACACTGATGAGTATATGTTATGGTAACATATGCATAGGGGGTTCTACTTATTCCCCTAAACACTGATGAGTATATGTTATGGTAACATATGCAAAGGGGGTTCTACTGATTCCCCTAAACACTGATGAGTATATGTTATGGTAACATATGCAAAGGTGGTTCTACTAATTCCCCTCAACACTGATGAGTATATGTTATGGTAACATATGCAAAGGGGGTTTTACTTATTCCCCTAAACACTGATGAGTATATGTTATGGTAACATATGCAAAGGGGGTTCTACTTATTCCCCTAAACACTGATGAGTATATGTTATGGTAACATATGCAAAGGGGGTTCTACTGATTCCCCTAAACACTGATGAGTATATGTTATGGTAACATATGCAAAGGAAGTTCTACTTATTCCCCTCAACACTGATGAGTATATGTTATGGTAACATATGCAAAGGTGGTTCTACTGATTCCCCTCAATACTGATGAGTATATCTTATGGTAACATATGCAAAGGGGGTTCTATTGATTCCCCTCAACACTGATGAGTATATGTTATGGTAACATATGCAAAGGTGGTTCTACTGATTCCCCTCAACACTGATGAGTATATGTTATGATAACATATGCAAAGGAAGTTCTACTTATTCCCCTAAACACTGATGAGTATATGTTATGGTAACATATGCAAAGGTGGTTCTACTGATTCCCCTAAACACTGATGAGTATATGTTATGGTAACATATGCAAAGGGGGTTCTACTGATTCCCCTCAACACTGATTAGTATATGTTATGGTAACATATGCAAAGGTGGTTCTACTGATTCCCCTCAACACTGATGAGTATATGTTATGATAACATATGCAAAGGAAGTTCTACTTATTCCCCTAAACACTGATGAGTATATGTTATGGTAACATATGCAAAGGTGGTTCTACTGATTCCCCTAAACACTGATGAGTATATGTTATGGTAACATATGCAAAGGGGGTTCTACTGATTCCCCTCAACACTGATTAGTATATGTTATGATAACATATGCAAAGGGGGTTCTACTGGTTCCCCTCAACACTGATGAGTATATGTTATGATAACATATGCAAAGGTGGTTCTACTGATTCCCCTAAACACTGATGAGTATATATTATGGTAACATATGCAAAGGTGGTTCTACTGATTCCCCTAAACACTGATGAGTATATGTTGTGGTAACATATGCAAAGGAAGTTCTACTGATTCCCCTAAACACTGATGAGTATATGTTATGGTAACATATGCAAAGGAAGTTCTACTGATTCCCCTAAACACTGATGAGTATATGTTATGGTAACATATGCAAAGGTGGTTCGACTGATTCCCCTCAACACTGATAGGTATATGTTATGGTAACATATGCAAAGGTGGTTCTACTGATTCCCCTCAACACTGATGAGTATATGTTATGGTAACATATGCAAAGGAAGTTCTACTGATTCCCCTCAATACTGATGAGTATATGTTATGGTAACATATGCAAAGGAAGTTCTACTTATTCCCCTAAACACTGATGAGTATATGTTATGGTAACATATGCAAAGGAAGTTCTACTGATTCCCCTCAATACTGATGAGTATATGTTATGGTAACATATGCAAAGGAAGTTCTACTGATCCCCCTCAATACTGATGAGTATATGTTATGGTAACATATGCAAAGGTGATTCTACTGATTCCCCTCAACACTGATGAGTATATGTTGTGGTAACATATACAAAGGAAGTTCTACTTATTCCCCTAAACACTGATGAGTATATGTTATGGTAACATATGCAAAGGTGGTTCTACTGATTCCCCTCAACACTGATAGGTATATGTTATGGTAACATATGCAAAGGTGGTTCTACTGATTCCCCTCAACACTGATGAGTATATGTTATGGTAACATATGCAAAGGAAGTTCTACTCATTCCCCTCAATACTGATGAGTATATGTTATGGTAACATATGCAAAGGAAGTTCTACTGATTCCCCTAAACACTGATGAGTATATGTTATGGTAACATATGCAAAGGAAGTTCTACTGATTCCCCTCAATACTGATGAGTATATGTTATGGTAACATATGCAAAGGAAGTTCTACTGATTCCCCTCAATACTGATGAGTATATGTTATGGTAACATATGCAAAGGTGGTTCTACTGATTCCCCTCAATACTGATGAGTATATGTTATGGTAACATATGCAAAGGAAGTTCTACTGATTCCCCTCAATACTGATGAGTATATGTTATGGTAACATATGCAAAGGAAGTTCTACTTATTCCCCTAAACACTGATGAGTATATGTTATGGTAACATATGCAAAGGAAGTTCTACTGATTCCCCTCAATACTGATGAGTATATGTTATGGTAACATATGCAAAGGAAGTTCTACTGATTCCCCTCAATACTGATGAGTATATGTTATGGTAACATATGCAAAGGTGGTTCTACTGATTCCCCTCAAGACTGATGAGTATATGTTATGGTAACATATGCAAAGGTGGTTCTACTGATTCCCCTCAACTCTGATGAGTATATGTTATGGTAACATATGCAAAGGAAGTTCTACTTATTCCCCTAAACACTGATGAGTATATGTTATGGTAACATATGCAAAGGTGGTTCTACTGATTCCCCTCAACACTGATGAGTATATGTTATGGTAACATATGCAAAGGAAGTTCTACTTATTCCCCTAAACACTGATGAGTATATGTTATGGTAACATATGCAAAGGTGGTTCTACTGATTCCCCTCAACACTGATGAGTATATGTTATGGTAACATATGCAAAGGAAGTTCTACTTATTCCCCTAAACACTGATGAGTATATGTTATGGTAACATATGCAAAGGTGGTTCTACTGATTCCCCTCAACACTGATGAGTATATGTTATGCTAACATATGCAAAGGAAGTTCTACTTATTCCCCTAAACACTGATGAGTATATGTTATGGTAACATATGCAAAGGTGGTTCTACTGATTCCCCTCAACACTGATGAGTATATGTTATGGTAACATATGCAAAGGTGGTTCTACTGATTCCCCTCAACACTGATGAGTATATGTTATGGTAACATATGCAAAGGTGGTTCTACTGATTCCCCTCAACACTGATGAGTATATGTTATGGTAACATATGCAAAGGGGATTCTACTGATTCCCCTCAACACTGATGAGTATATGTTATGGTAACATATGCAAAGGAAGTTCTACTTATTCCCCTAAACACTGATAGGTATATGTTATGGTAACATATGCAAAGGTGGTTCTACTGATTACCCTCAACACTGATGAGTATATCTTATGGTAACATATGCAAAGGAAGTTCTACTGATTCCCCTCAAAATGATGAGTATATGTTATGGTAACATATGCAAAGGTGGTTCTACTGATTCCCCTCAACACTGATGAGTATATGTTATGGTAACATATGCAAAGGTGGTTCTACTGATTCCCCTCAACACTGATGAGCATATGTTATGGTAACATATGCAAAGGGGGTTCTACTGATTCCCCTCAACACTGATGAGTATATGTTATGGTAACATATGCAAAGGTGGTTCTACTGATTCCCCTCAACACTGATGAGTATATGTTATGATAACATATGCAAAGGAAGTTCTACTTATTCCCCTAAACACTGATGAGTATATGTTATGGTAACATATGCAAAGGGGGTTCTACTGATTCCCCTCAACACTGATGAGTATATGTTATGATAACATATGCAAAGGGGGTTCTACAGATTCCCCTCAACACTGATGAGTATATGTTATGGTAACATATGCAAAGGAAGTTCTACTTATTCCCCTAAACACTGATGAGTATATGTTATGGTAACATATGCAAAGGGGGTTCTACTGATTCCCCTCAACACTGATGAGTATATGTTATGGTAACATATGCAAAGGTGGTTCTACTGATTCCCCTCAACACTGATGAGTATATGTTATGATAACATATGCAAAGGAAGTTCTACTTATTCCCCTAAACACTGATGAGTATATGTTATGGTAACATATGCAAAGGGGGTTCTACTGATTCCCCTCAATACTGATGAGTATATGTTATGGTAACATATGCAAAGGTGGTTCTACTGATTCCCCTAAACACTGATGAGTATATGTTATGGTAACATATGCAAAGGGGTTCTACTGATTCCCCTCAACACTGATGAGTATATGTTATGGTAACATATGCAAAGGGGTTCTACTGATTCCCCTCAACACTGATGAGTATATGTTATGGTAACATATGCAAAGGAAGTTCTACTTATTCCCCTAAACACTGATGAGTATATGTTATGGTAACATATGCAAAGGGGTTCTACTGATTCCCCTCAACACTGATGAGTATATGTTATGGTAACATATGCAAAGGAAGTTCTACTTATTCCCCTAAACACTGATGAGTATATGTTATGGTAACATATGCAAAGGGGGTTCTACTGATTACCCTCAACACTGATGAGTATATGTTATGGTAACATATGCAAAGGGGGTTCTACAGATTCCACTCAACACCGATGAGTATATCTTATGGTTACATATGCAAAGGTGGTTCTACTGATTCCCCTCAACACTGATGAGTATATGTTATGATAACATATGCAAAGGAAGTTCTACTTATTCCCCTAAATACTGATGAATATATGTTATGGTAACATATGCAAAGGGGGTTCTACTGATTCCCCTCAACACTGATGAGTATATGTTATGGTAACATATGCAAAGGGAGTTCTTCTGATTCCCCTCAACACTGATGAGTATATGTTATGGTAACATATGCAAAGGGGGTTCTACTGATTCGCCTCAATACTGATGAGTATATGTTATGGTAACATATGCAAAGGAAGTTCTACTTATTCCCCTAAACACTGATGAGTATATGTTATGGTAACATATGCAAAGGTGGTTCTACTGATTCCCCTAAACACTGATGAGTATATGTTATGGTAACATATGCAAAGGGGTTCTACTGATTCCCCTCAACACTGATGAGTATATGTTATGGTAACATATGCAAAGGGGGTTCTACTGATTCGCCTCAATACTGATGAGTATATGTTATGGTAACATATGCAAAGGAAGTTCTACTTATTCCCCTAAACACTGATGAGTATATGTTATGGTAACATATGCAAAGGTGGTTCTACTGATTCCCCTAAACACTGATGAGTATATGTTATGGTAACATATGCAAAGGGGTTCTACTGATTCCCCTCAACACTGATGAGTATATGTTATGGTAACATATGCAAAGGAAGTTCTACTTATTCCCCTAAACACTGATGAGTATATGTTATGGTAACATATGCAAAGGGGTTCTACTGATTCCCCTCAACACTGATGAGTATATGTTATGGTAACATATGCAAAGGAAGTTCTACTTATTCCCCTAAACACTGATGAGTATATGTTATGGTAACATATGCAAAGGGGGTTCTACTGATTCCCCTCAACACTGATGAGTATATGTTATGGTAACATATGCAAAGGGGGTTCTACAGATTCCACTCAACACCGATGAGTATATCTTATGGTTACATATGCAAAGGTGGTTCTACTGATTCCCCTCAACACTGATGAGTATATGTTATGATAACATATGCAAAGGAAGTTCTACTTATTCCCCTAAACACTGATGAGTATATGTTATGGTAACATATGCAAAAGGGGTTCTACTGATTCCCCTCAACACTGATGAGTATATGTTATGGTAACATATGCAAAGGGGGTTCTACTGATTCCCCTCAATACTGATGAGTATATGTTATGGTAACATATGCAAAGGAAGTTCTACTTATTCCCCTAAACACTGATGAGTATATCTTATGGTAACATATGCAAAGGGGTTCTACTGATTCCCCTCAAAATGATGAGTATATGTTATGGTAACATATGCAAAGGTGGTTCTACTGATTCCCCTCAACACTGATGAGTATATGTTATGGTAACATATGCAAAGGTGGTTCTACTGATTCCCCTCAACACTGATGAGTATATCCTATGGTAACATATGCAAAGGGGGTTCTACTGATTCCCCTCAACACTGATGAGTATATGTTATGGTAACATATGCAAAGGGGTTCTACTGATTCCCCTCAACACTGATGAGTATATGTTATGGTAACATATGCAAAGGGGGTTCTACTGATTCCCCTCAACACTGATGAGCATATGTTATGGTAACATATGCAAAGGGGGTTTTACTGATTCCCCTCAACACTGATGAGCATATATTATGGTAACCTATGTAAAGGGGGTTATACAGATTCCCCTGGTACCTCTACAAATTCCCCTTCAACACTGATGAGTATATGTTATGATAACATATGCAAATGGAGTTCTACTGATTCCCCTGGTACCTCTGCAGGTTCCCCTCAACACAGATATATATCTATGCAAAGGTGGTTCTACAGATTCCCTTGGTACCTTTACAGATTCCCCTCAACACTGATGAGTATATGTTATGATAACATATGCAAATGGGGTTCTACTGATTCCCCTGGTACCTCTACAGATTCCCCTCAACACAGATAGGTATATGTTATGGTAACATATGCAAAGGGGTTTCTACAGATTTCCCTGGTACCTCTACAGGTTCCCCTCAATACAAATATATATATATGTTATGGTAACATATGCAAAGGGGGTTCTACTGATTCCCCTTAACATGATGAGTAGATGTTATGGTAACATATGCAAAGGTGGTTCTACTGATTCCCCTCAACACTGATGAGTAGATGTTATGGTAACATATGCAAAGGAGGTTCTACTGATTCCCCTCAACACTGATGAATATATGTTATGGTAACATTTGCAAAGGGGGTTCTACTGATTCCCCTCAACACTGATGAGTAGATGTTATGGTAACATATGCAAAGGTGGTTCTACTGATTCCCCTCAACACTGATGAGTAGATGTTATGGTAACATATGCAAAGGTGGTTCTACTGATTCCCCTCAACACTGATGAGTAGATGTTATGGTAACATATGCAAAGGAGGTTCTACTGATTCCCCTCAACACTGATGAATATATGTTATGGTAACATTTGCAAAGGGGGTTCTACTGATTCCCCTCAACACAGATAAATATATGTTATGGTAACATATGCAAAGGTGGTTTTACAGGTTCCCCTGGCACTTCTACAGATTCCCTATAACACATAAAGTAAAATAAGCTTATTGATGTAAGGTCTTGGTAATTGCTTGTAGAAAAGGATGTATGCTTTCCCAATCTCCATGCTTAGATTTTTGTCAGTCACCTTTGTTATCTACAAAATAGAAACATGGTTCTTATAAAAATTGCCTGTTGTTACATGTAATAGATTTATATGGTTTTAATTATTTTTGCTTGAAGTCAATATAAATATTTGTTTTAATTTTAAACTTATTTATTTTACTTCATTTGTGAAACAAGTTTTTACAATATAGGCAAATCATGCTCGAAGTCTTCCTGGTTGGAACCAGTACTAAGTATATGTCGAAATGTTTCTTGCTCAAGGAACCACACATACCATGGCGGAGGATTGAACCCACCAAAAATATTTGGTCTATAACATGATTGAAATACAAAGCTTCACTTAAATAATGTGTTCAACTGCTGTTTTTTGCTACTGAAAAATAACCAGTTTGTTTTGTCCCATAGTGGACAATTACACCGAACAATGAAGCATTGTCTTCAAGGACCTGTTTTTTTTTTCAAATATAAAGAATATAAACATTTTAATTACATTAGGGTCAATGCAACATTAAATATTAAATCATTGAAAACTGTTTCTTTTAAACTTTGTTTTACACCAATGGAACAACACAAATAATGTGAAGATGAGCACTTATTGAACTTGAAATTTTTTTAAAAAATGAAAGTAAAATACTTCCAAACTTTCTGAATGAAACAATATCACCAAAGGTGGTTGCAGAGTTAATTTCAATCCATTTAGTATGAATATATTTATGAAGTTTTGTCACTATCACACAAATAGTTTGTTGAGAAACAGAAACTGGAGGCCTATGGGCCTTAACGGTCACCGGATTACAGATTAAGTAAAGTAGTCCCCCCCCCCCTCCCCCACCCGGGGCCAAACATGCGACTCAGGGACATGAAATTCACAAATTTCATAAAGGTCATCAATAATTATGCTCACAATTTGTTTCCGAGTGCTTCCTACAATAAGAAGGTTTTTAAAGGTTACCTTTAATTTTTTTAGGCCCCCAACCCCAGGGCCAGACTGAGATCCAGAGAAATGCAAATCACAATTTTTATAAGGGACCCACATGTGTCCATAATCATGCTTACCATTTGTTTCACAGAGATAATTAAAAATGAAATTACGTTATTTTGTTTAACATATGGTCGCAGTCTAATTTGTTCTGAAATCAGCATTTATTTGTGTTCTTGTTACCAAGTTAATTGAACCTAAAATATTCAATGTCTTTACAATTTTATGTACGATTTTAAATGTTTAAAAATTACTTACATATGTCATTTATTAAGTATGTTAATTTTTTAAACAATTATTGGGGGAAATATATACAATGTTGTTTTTTTTTAAAATTAACATGACTTCTGTTTGTCTTGAAGTTACAAACTATTTTTCAGGTTTCATATGTCTCGAATTTAACATGGGAAAATCACAAGTGCATTATATGATGAAGCATTTAACTTAAATTCTATGTCAGATTAATATTATCAAACAACATTCAAAATATGTATGAATGATAAAACAAAGGGACCCTAGAGGGCCTGAGGATGCCCTACTGACTCATAGTGGCCATAGCACTTTTTGAAATTTCACAATATTTACCCTCTTTGGAGTTCTCTTAACATCTTATGGATAAATACCCCAACCACAACTTTACTGAACAAAAACTTATTGACAATGAAAAGGAAATACTTTAAATTCCCATACCATTCATCTGTAAAACAAATATAGTTCCCGTACAGAACCCTTACACAACCCAGCCCCTTGATTTACCAGAACTTCAATCACCCACTCTTAGGGATTTGTTATGAGCAGAAATGATTTAGATTTTAAAAAGACGTTTTTTTGCACACATGGATGTAAAAATGAAAATAATCAGTTTTCTCTATAATATTCCTATGTAAAAGTCACATTACAGTGCCCCAATATATCCCAGCCCCTTAATATGCAGAATCTTTAATCCTTGCTGATGTAAGGATAATTTATATCAATATGAACTAGTTAGACTGAAATGTTATTGAGAGAAATTTTTGAAAATTCCCAATTTTAACCTTAATGTCCGACCCACCCCCTGGCCACTTATGAAAATTCAATCCTCTTTATTGAACAAAATCAAATATATTGTTACTAGACAATGCTTAAAATCTAAAATTAAACAACATATTTACACAAATGGAAGAAAAAATGAGAATTTTCCATTTTCCCATAGTATTCCTATGTTAAACTCAAAGAACTCTTACAGGGCCTCTATACATCCCAGTGTTCCTTGACTTGTACAAACTTAGAACCCTTAATCACACCGATAATTATATCAAATATGAACAAATTTGACTGACAGGTCTTCCTATACTAAGTTTAAAGCTCAACTTATTATCTTAATTAATTATCTCAATTGCTCAACATAATATGTAATTAATAATTATTATGTGATATTGTACATATTAAATAGACATGTGTTGTGATGGCAAGATATAATATGTTGAGCCCTCGACATATTAAGTGAGGAGTTTAAAATAATGACGATTATTTCAATAACAATAACTCGCATTTATTTTTGCAAGCATATTGCTTGTTGTTAGTTTGAAGTATGAAGTCTACAGGAATACTTTTTTTTATCAGTACAACACGTGATAAAAACTCCTTCGGGTTGACCGATAGGTAACACATTTTTAAAAAATATATACAGTGTTTTAAATCCACCCACCACACCCCAAATTTGATTGTTGATTGTGCTGACATTTCATTTTACTGACCACATGTGTATATAAGATATATACTGTTTTATTTTAGTTGTAGAGTCTGTGTGACATGTTAGGCTCTGTTAAGTGCATTGATGCTGTGTCTCGTCTTTATGTTTTTCAGTTATCTTTCTGCACAAGTATGGGCAACAATATTGGTCTAAGAAATACATATGCACCACCATGACGTGATGGATGATCAGAGAAAATCCCACTTGCTGGTCGACGTTTAATACAATTGGAAGGTCATGTGATAACAACTTCTGTGGTGACCAAAAACTGGAAGCTTATTAACAGTGGTAAAATTGTTTGAACGAGGATGTTGGCAGATGTACATATATAATTACGTTGAAATAGATGCTTTATTTGACTGTTATCTTAATAGTACTGTTAGTCACTCATTAGATATGTATGTTCGGTATACAGGAACTACGGTTGTGTTAAGAAGTGTTAACGGTGTGTAAGTGATACTGCTGATGTATATTCGGTATACAGGAACTACGGTTGTGTTTAGAAGTGTAAATGGTGTGTAAGTGATACTGCTGATGGATATTCGGTATACAGGAACTACGATTGTGTTTAGAAGTGTTAACGGTGTGTAAGTGATACTGCTGATGTATATTCGGTATACAGGAACTACGGTTGTGTTTAGAAGTGTTAATGGTGTGTGAGTGATACTGCTGATGTATATTAAGTATACAGGAACTACGGTTGTGTTTAAAAGTGTTAACGGTGTGTAAGTGATACTGCTGATGGATATTCGGTATACAGGAACTACAGTTGTGTTTAGAAGTGTTAACGGTGTGTAAGTGATACTGCTGATGTATATTAAGTATACAGGAACTACGGTTGTGTTTAGAAGTGTTAACGGTGTGTAAGTGATACTGCTGATGTATATTAAGTTACAGGAACTACGGTTGTGTTTAGAAGTGTTAACGGTGTGTAAGTGATACTGCTGATGCATATTCGGTATACAGGAACTACGGTTGTGTTAAGAAGTGTTAACGGTGTGTAAGTGATACTGCTGATGCATATTCGGTATACAGGAACTACGGTTGTGTTTAGAAGTGTTAACGGTGTGTAAGTGATACTGCTGATGCATATTCGGTATACAGGAACTACGGTTGTGTTTAGAAGTGCTAATGGTGTGTAAGTGATACTGCTGATGCATATTAGGTATACAGGAACTACGGTTGTGTTAAGAAGTGTTAACGGTGTGTAAGTGATACTGCTGATGGATATTCGGTATACAGGAACTACTGTTGTGTTTAGAAGTGTAAACGGTGTGTAAGTGATACTGCTGATGTATATTAAGTATACAGGAACTACGGTTGTGTTTAGAAGTGTTAACGGTGTGTAAGTGATACTGCTGATGTATATTCGGTATACAGGAACTACGGTTGTGTTTAGAAGTGTAAATGGTGTGTAAGTGATACTGCTGATGGATATTTGGTATACAGGAACTACGGTTGTGTTTAGAAGTGTAAACGGTGTGTAAGTGATACTGCTGATGTATATTAAGTATACAGGAACTACAGTTGTGTTTAGAAGTGTTAACGGTGTGTAAGTGATACTGCTGATGGATATTCAGTATACAGGAACTACAGTTGTGTTTAGAAGTGTTAACGGTGTGTAAGTGATACTGCTGATGCATATTCGGTATACAGGAACTACGGTTGTGTTTAGAAGTGTTAACGGTGTGTAAGTGATACTGCTGATGCTTATTCGGTATACAGGAACTACGGTTGTGTTTAGAAGTGTTAACGGTGTGTAAGTGATACTGCTGATGGATATTAGGCAAACAGGAACTACGGTTGTGTTTAGAAGTGTTAACGGTGTGTAAGTGATAATGCTGATGTATATTAAGTATACAGGAACTACGGTTGTGTTTAGAAGTGTTAATGGTGTGTAAGTGATACTGCTGATGTATATTAAGTATACAGGAACTACGGTTGTGTTTAGAAGTGTTAACGGTGTGTAAGTGATACTGCTGATGCTTATTCGGTATACAGGAACTACGGTTGTGTTTAGAAGTGTTAACGGTGTGTAAGTGATACTGCTGATGGATATTAGGTAAACAGGAACTACGGTTGTGTTTAGAAGTGTTAACGGTGTGTAAGTGATAATGCTGATGTATATTAAGTATACAGGAACTACGGTTGTGTTTAGAACTGTTAATGGTGTGTAAGTGATACTGCTGATGTTTATTCGGTAAACAGGAACTACGGTTGTGTTTAGAAGTGTTAACGGTGTGTAAGTGATACTGCTGATGCATATTCGGTATACAGGAACTACGGTTGTGTTTAGAAGTGTTAACGGTGTGTAAGTGATACTGCTGATGGATATTCGGTATACAGGAACTACGGTTGTGTTTAGAAGTGTTAACGGTGTGTAAGTGATACTGCTGATGGATATTCGGTATACAGGAACTACGGTTGTGTTTAGAAGTGTTAACGGTGTGTAAGTGATACTGCTGATGGATATTGGGTATACAGGAACTACGGTTGTGTTTAGAAGTGTTAACGGTGTGTAAGTGATACTGCTGATGCATATTCGGTATACAGGAACTACGGTTGTGTTTAGAAGTGTTAATGGTGTGTAAGTGATACTGCTGATGTATATTAGGTATACAGGAACTACGGTTGTGTTTAAAAGTGTTAACGGTGTGTAAGTGATACTGCTGATGTATATTCGGTATACAGGAACTAGGGTTGTGTTTAGAAGTGTAAACGGTGTGTAAGTGATACTGCTGATGTATATTCGGTGTACAGTAAGTACGGTTGTGTTTAGAAGTGTTAACGGTGTGTAAGTGATACTGCTGATGGATATTAGGTATACAGGAACTACGGTTGTGTTTAGAAGTGTTAACGGTGTGTAAGTGATACTGCTGATGTATATTCGGTATACAGGAACTACGGTTGTGTTTAGAAGTGTAAACGGTGTGTAAGTGATACTGCTGATGTATATTAAGTATACAGGAACTATGGTTGTGTTTAGAAGTGTTAATGGTGTGTAAGTGATACTGCTGATGCATATTCGGTATACAGGAACTACGGTTGTGTTTAGAAGTGTTAATGGTGTGTAAGTGATACTGCTGATGTATATTCGGTATACAGGAACTACGATTGTGTTTAGAAGTGTTAATGGTGTGTAAGTGATACTGCTGATGGATATTCGGTATACAGGAACTACGGTTGTGTTTAGATGTGGTAACGGTGTGTAAGTGATACTGCTGATGTATATTCGGCATACTGCTGATGGATATTCAGTATACAGGAACTACGGTTGTGTTTAGAAGTGTTAATGGTGTGTTAGTGATACTGCTGATGTATATTCTGTTTACAGGAACTACGGTTGTGTTTAGAAGTGTTAATGGTGTGTAAGTGATAATGCTGATGTATATTCTGTATACAGGAACTACGGTTGTGTTTAGAAGTGTTAATGGTGTGTAAGTGATACTGCTGATGTTTATTCTGTATACAGGAACTACGGTTGTGTTTAGAAGTGTTAATGGTGTGTAAGTGATACTGTTGGTGGATATTCGTTAGGAAAAGGACTCGTCAGTTCTTCAGTGCCAGTGGTTTCAAATTATACTTATATACGGCTTCTGGTCAGTCTTCTTAGGATTGTTCATGTACTTATCTGTATTAATTTGTTAAGAAGTGCATATGACACATAATAAAGCATTGAGAAAGAGTCGCAAGCGGAATTTCTGGCGGCCGATCATGTACGCACTATACAATGTCACATCATGGTCTTAACTGTTATCTGTGGGTGACAGATTTAAAAATGCCAAGTAAAAAGAGCAATAACTGCCTCTTTATTTGGGGGAAAAATTGTTGCAGTTGTTTCCCTTGAATATGGTGCCCTTGAATTATCCATATCCAGGGTAATAACTGTGGCAATAAAACAAAGTCAGAAATAAGTATACTGCTAAGTACAGATAACTGATCATGAAGTTATAGGGAAGGTTGCGTAATGCTCGGAACACTTTACCAGGCGTTGCTCTCCTTCACTATAATTTACAATACATGTATTAAATATACAAACAATTTAATATGTAAATTATCAAATGTAAAAACTGTTATAATTATGACTAGTCACACATACATAAATCAGTAGAAAGAGATATAATGAAAGCAATATCTAACAATCCAGACTAAGTACTACCTCAAGGACACCACACTCAGCCATGGTGGAGGATAAAACCCATGACCTTCCTATCCTGGATCTAATGCTCTACCACAAGACCAAGCACTACCTCAAGGACACGACACACAGCCGTGGTGGAGGATCAAACCCATGACCCTCCAATCCTGGACCTGATGCACTACCACAAAACCAAGCACTACCTCAGGGACACCACACACAGCAGTGGTGGAGGATCAAACCCATGACCCTCAAATCCTGGATGTGATGCTCTACCACAAGACCAAGCACTACCTCAGGGACATCACACACAGTTGGGTGGAGAATCAAACCCATGAGCCTCAAATCCTGGATGTGATGCTCTACCACAAGACCAAGTACTACCTCAGGGACACCACACACAGCAGTGGTGGAGGATCAAACCCATGACCCTCCAATCCTGGATCTGATGCTCTACCACAAAACCAAGCACTACCTCAGGGACACCACACACAGCCATGGTGGAGGATTAACCCCATGACCCTTCAATCCTGGATCTGAAGCTCTTCCACCAGACTAATTACTACCTCAAGGACACCACACTCAAGCCATGGTGGAGGATAAAACCCATGACCCTTCTATCCTGGATCTGATGCTCTACCACAAGACCAAAAACTACCTCAGGGATACCACACACAGCTGTGGTGGAGGATCAAACCCATGACTCTCCAATCCTGGACCTGATGCTCTACCACAAGATCAAATTCTACCTCAAGGACACCACACACAGCTGTGGTGGAGGATCAAACCCATTACCCTTCAATCCTGGATCTGATGCTCTACCACAAGACCAAGCACTACTTTAGGGACACCACACACAGCCGTGGCGGAGGATCAAACCAATGACCCTCAAATCCTGGATCTGATGCTCTACCACAAGACCAAGTATTACCTCAGCGACACCACACACAGCCATGGTGGAGGATCAAACCCATGACTCTCCAATCCTGGATCTGATGCTCTACCACAAGACCAAGCACTACCTCTGGGACACCACACTTGACCATGGTGGAGGATCAAACCCATAACCCTTCAATCCTGGATCTGATGCTCTACCACAAGACCAAGCGCTACCTCAGGGACACCACACACAACCGTGGTGGAGGATCAAACCCATTACCCTCCAATCCTGGATCTGATGCTCATCCACAAGACCAAATTCTACCTCAAGGACACCACACACAGCTGTGGTGGAGGATCAAACCCATGACCCTCAAATCCTGGATCTGATGCTCTACCACAAGACCAAGCACTACCTCTGGGACACCACACTTGACCATGGTGGAGGATCAAACCCATTACCCTTCAATCCTGGATCTGATGCTCTACCACAAGACCAAGCGCTACCTCAGGGACACCACACACAACCGTGGTGGAGGATCAAACCCATTACCCTCCAATCCTGGATCTGATGCTCATCCACAAGACCAAATTCTACCTCAAGGACACCACACACAGCTGTGGTGGAGGATCAAACCCATGACCCTCAAATCCTGCATCTGATGCTCTACCACAGTATCATGCACTACCTCAGGGACACCACACACAGCTGTGGTGGAGGATCAAACCCATGACTCTCCAATCCTTGATCTGATGCTCATCCACAAGACCAAATTCTACCTCAAGGACACCACACACAGCTGTGGTGGAGGATCAAACCAATGACTCTCCAATCCTTGATCTGATGCACTACCACAAGACCAAGTATTACCTCAGGGACACCACACACAGCGGTGGTGGAGGATCAAACCCATGACCCTCCAATCCTGGATCTGATGCTCATCCACAAGACCAAATTCTACCTCAAGGACACCACACACAGCTGTGGTGGAGGATCAAACCCATGACACTCCAATCCTGGATCTGATGCTCTACCACAAGACCAAGCGCTACCTCAAGGACACTACACACAGCCGTGGTGGAGGATCAAACCCATGACTCTCCAATCCTTGATCTGATGCACTACCACAAGACCAAGTATTACCTCAGGGACACCACACACAGCAGTGGTGGAGGATCAAACCCATGACCCTCCAATCCTGGATCTGATGCTCATCCACAAGACCAAATTCTACCTCAAGGACACCACACACAGCTGTGGTGGAGGATCAAACCCATGACACTCCAATCCTGGATCTGATGCCACAAGACCAAGTACTACCTCAAGGACACCACACACAGCCGTGGTGGAGGATCAAACCCATGACCCTCCAATCCTTGATCTGATGCTCATCCACAAGACCAAATTCTACCTCAGGGACACCACACACAGCAGTGGTGGAGGATGAAACCCATGACCCTCCAATCCTGGATCTGATGCACTACCACAAGACCAAGTACTACCTCAGGGACACCACACACAGCCGTGGTGGAGGATCAAACCCATGACCCTCCAATCCTGGATCTGATGCCACAAGACCAAGTATTACCTCAAGGACACCACACACAGCCGTGGTGGAGGATCAAACCCATGACCCTCCAATCCAGGATCTGATGCTCTACCACAAGACCAAGCACTACCTCAAGGACACCACACACAGCTGTGGTGGAGGATCAAACCAATGACCCTCCAATCCTGGATCTGATGCTCTACCACAAGACCAAGTATTACCTCAGGGACACCACACACAGCCGTGGTGGAGGATCAAACCCATGACCCTCAAATCCAGGATCTGATGCTCTACCACAAGACCAAGCGCTACCTCAAGGACACCACACACAGCCGTGGTGGAGGATCAAACCAATGACCCTCCAATCCTGGATCTGATGCTCTACCACAAGACCAAGTATTACCTCAGGGACACCACACACAGCCGTGGTGGAGGATCAAACCAATGACCCTCCAATCCTGGATCTGATGCTCTACCACAAGACCAAGTATTACCTCAGGGACACCACACACAGCCGTGGTGGAGAATCAAACCAATGACCCTCCAATCCTGGATCTGATGCTCTACCATAAGACCAAGTATTACCTCAGGGACACCACACACAGCCGTGGTGGAGGATCAAACCCATGGCCCTCCAATCCTGGATCTGATGCTCTACCACAAGACCAAGTATTACCTCAGGGACACCACACACAGCCGTGGTGGAGGATCAAACCCATGACCCTCCAATCCTGGATCTGATGCACTACCACAAGACCAAGTATTACCTCAAGGACACCACACACAGCTGTGGTGAAGGATCAAACCCACGACCCTCCAATCCTGGATCTGATGCACTACCACAAGACCAAGAATAACCTCAGGGACACCACACACAGCTGTGGTGAAGGATCAAACCCACGACCCTCCAATCCTGGATCTGATGCACTACCACAAGACCAAGTATTACCTCAAGGACACCACACACAGCTGTGGTGAAGGATCAAACCCACGACCCTCCAATCCTGGATCTGATGCACTACCACAAGACCAAGTATAACCTCAGGGACACCACACACAGCCGTGGTGGAGGATCAAACCTATGACTCTCCAATCCTTGATCTGATGCACTACCACAAGACCAAGTATTACCTCAGGGACACCACACACAGCAGTGGTGGAGGATCAAACCCATGACCCTCCAATCCTGGATCTGATGCACTACCACAAGACCAAGTATAACCTCAGGGACACCACACACAGCCGTAGTGGAGGATCAAACCTATGACTCTCCAATCCTTGATCTGATGCACTACCACAAGACCAAGTATTACCTCAGGGACACCACACACATCAGTGGTGGAGGATCAAACCCATGACCCTCCAATTCTGGATCTGATGCCACAAGACCAAGTACTACCTCAAGGACACAACAAACAGCTGTGGTGGAGGATCAAACCCATGACCCTCTAATCCTGGATCTGATGCTCAAACTCAAGACCAAGTACTACCTCTAGGACACCACACACAGCCGTAGCCAAGGATCTGATTCCAAACCAAATAATTTATTGATATGGAGCACATGGTCCAGTGGTAGAGCACATGATCCAGTGGTAGAGCACATGGTCCAGTGGTAGAGCACATGGTCCAGTGGTAGAGCACATGGTCCAGTGGTAGCGCCCATGTCCAGTGGTAGAGCACTGAACCCAGGATTGGAGGATCCTCCCCCAGGCTGTGTGTGGTGTCCTTGAGCAAGACACTATTCGAATATTCGAATATCCTGAGATAATTTAGATAATTTTCATAGAATTAAACCAAGGACATTTGTTAGCTAGAAATGAATGCAGAAATTCAAATCACCTTGAAATAAAACTTATAATCAATACTTAGACAAAAGTTGTGTGGACCTGAAGTTTTATTCATTCAGTGTCTCTGTTATGAAGACAATAAATAGTCTCGTTAAAGGATTATAATTATACGAGAATAAACTGTAATCCGTCTGGTGACAAAAATCTTTAAGGTGATTTTCTAGTATTTAATTGAGATCGGATAACGAAAACAAAATGGCTACAGGTGAAAACTTCTCCAGGTCAGTGCAAGGAGGCTCTGATGAAATGGCTACAGGTAGAAACTTCTCCAGGTCAGTGCAAGGAGGCTCTGATGAAATGGCTACAAGTGGTAACTTCTCCAGGTCAGTGCAAGGAGGCTCTGATGAAATGGCTACAGGTGGTAACTTCTCCAGGTCTGTGCAAGGAGGCTCTGATGAAATGGCTACAGGTCGAAACTTCTCCAGGTCAGTGCAAGGAGGCTCTGATGAAATGGCTACAGGTGGAAACTTCTCCAGGTCTGTGCAAGGAGGCTCTGATGAAATGGCTACAGGTGGAAACTTCTTCAGGTCAGTGCAAGGAGGCTCTGATGAAATGGCTACAGGTGGAAACTTCTTCAGGTCAGTGCAAAGAGGCTCTGATGAAATGTTTGATTATATTTGTTCATCTTGTGAAACAAGAAATAACAAAACTGTTGAAGCAAAACATTATTGTACAGAGTGTGGAGATTTTTATTGTGATGGATGTCTTGACTTTGTTAAAACACTGCCTGCCTTGAAAAATCACAAAGTTCTGGGACGGAGAGAGGTGAAGAAATGGGGCCAACAGAAGAAGTCTGTTATAACAGAGCCATGTACGCGACATAGCGGGAAGGTCCTGGAGATGTTCTGTCCTAATCATGACGTCCTTTGTTGCCCCGTTTGTGTTGCTATGGAGCACAGGTAAAGATAACAATTTATTGCATACCAGAAAAGGATATTTATTTTTCATTTACAGGTATGAGATTTTAATAATCTTTCATGGGCTTGTGGTTCCGATTCTGTCCAATTCTGTCCAGATGGATAATTGTCTTGGCAGGAACGAGACTACCGAGATACCACAATAACGGATATTCCAAGCACGGTATTATCCAAACTGAAAAGGCCATGAATGATTCATTTTCTTACTTTATACATATGCATACACACGGAATAATCATTTTAATTCAATAAATCATATAAATTCTGAAAGATAACAACTTGATTTATATTAGTAAAATAATAAATCTAGTGTGGAAGAAATTTCTATATCACCCAATAGGACCAAGATAAAAATTTCATGCTATTTGAACTAGATGTGGTATCAAGAATAAAATATATATGCTATGTAAATGATTTAATTTAGATTAATAAAAGCCTGGTAAAAACAGAAATTCATCAATTAAATCAAAATTATTATTCAATGTGTTTGGTATGCAATAATAATTGATTGAATAATTAGCGTCATTTTTATGCCATCGAGGGCTAACAGACGATCAGTTAACCTAACCACTATTTCCTGGGATTAACCAGTACTCGAGCACACCCCATCTTCGCAAGTAACTGATAACTTTCCCACTTGCATCAGCGGTGAGAGACGAATGATAATGAGACACAATGTCGTTTATCAATCATCACGGAGACTGTTGCCGGACGGGGGAATCGAACTCACGACCCCTGGATTGATAGTCAGATGCATAACCGACTGAGCTAATCGTACCTCGACAGTACCAAGCTTGTTCCCCCCCCCCCCACCAAAACAAAAAGAGTTATCCCTCAGGACAGAAACCAGTTAATCCTTGGAATAGAAACCAGTTATCCCTCGAAACAGAAAACATTTATCCCTTGGGACAGAAAAAAGTTATCCTTCGGGGCAGAGAACAATTATCCCTTGGGACAGAAATCAGTTATCCATCGGGGCAGAAACCAGTTATCCATCGGGACAGAAAACAGTTATCCCACGGGACAAAAAACAGTTATCCCTCACGACAGAAAACATTTATCCCTCGGGACAGAAACCAGTTATCCCCATGGGGCAGAAACCAGTTAACCCTCACACAGAAAACAGTTATTCCTTGGGACAGAAAAAACAGTCTTTCCTCGGGGCAGAAAATAGTCATCCCTAGGACAGAAGACAGTTATCCCTCACAACAGAAAACAGATATCCCTAGGAACAGAAAACATTAATCCTTTGGGACAGAAAACATTCATCCCTTGGGACAGAAAACAGTTATCCCTCGGGACATAAACCAGTCATCCCTCGGGATAGAAAACAGTTATCCCTTGGGACAGCACCAGTTATCCCATCAGGACAGAAAACAGTCATCCCTCAGGACAGAAAACAGTCATCCCATGGGGCAGAAAACAGTTATCCCTCGGGACAGAAAACAGTTATCCCTCAGGACAGAAACTGAGTATCCCTCAGGACAGAAAAAAGTTATCACTCAAGACAGAAACCAGCTATTCCTCGGGGCAGAAACCAGTTTTACCTCGGGGTAGAAAACATTTATCCCTCAGGACAGAAACCAGTTATCCCACGGGGCAGAAACCAGTTATCCCTAATGACAGAAAACAGTTATCCCTCAGGATAGATAACAGTTATCCCTCAAGACAGAAACAAGTTACTCCTTGGGACAGAAACCAGCAATCCCTCTTATCCCTTGGTACAGAAAACAGTTATCCCTCGGGACAGAAACCAGTTATTCCACGGAACAGAAAACAGTTATCCCTCGGGACAGAAAAAAGTTATCCCTTGGGACAAAAAACAGTTATCCCTTTGAACAGAAACCAGGACAGAAACCAGTTATCCCTCTGGACAGAAAACAGTTATCCCTCTGGACAGAAACAAGTTATCCCTTGGGACAGAAACCAGTTATCCCTCTTGACAGAAACTAAGTATCCCTCGTGACAGAAACCAGTTATCCCTCGGGACAGAAACCAAGTATCCCTCGGGACAGAAACCAGTTATCCCTCAGGACAGCAACTTAGTAAGTTATCCCTAAGGACAGAAACCAGTTATCCCTAACAACAGAAAACAGTTATCCCTCAGGATAGAAAACAGTTATCTCTCGAGACAGAAACAAGTTACTCCTAGGAACAGAAAACATTAATCCTTTGGGACAGAAAACATTCATCCCTTGGGACAGAAAACAGTTATCCCTCGGGACATAAACCAGTCATCCCTCGGGATAGAAAACAGTTATCCCTTGGGACAGCACCAGTTATCCCATCAGGACAGAAAACAGTCATCCCTCAGGACAGAAAACAGTCATCCCATGGGGCAGAAAACAGTTATCCCTCGGGACAGAAAACAGTTATCCCTCAGGACAGAAACTGAGTATCCCTCAGGACAGAAAAAAGTTATCACTCAAGACAGAAACCAGCTATTCCTCGGGGCAGAAACCAGTTTTACCTCGGGGTAGAAAACATTTATCCCTCAGGACAGAAACCAGTTATCCCACGGGGCAGAAACCAGTTATCCCTAATGACAGAAAACAGTTATCCCTCAGGATAGATAACAGTTATCCCTCAAGACAGAAACAAGTTACTCCTTGGGACAGAAACCAGCAATCCCTCTTATCCCTTGGTACAGAAAACAGTTATCCCTCGGGACAGAAACCAGTTATTCCACGGAACAGAAAACAGTTATCCCTCGGGACAGAAAAAAGTTATCCCTTGGGACAAAAAACAGTTATCCCTTTGAACAGAAACCAGGACAGAAACCAGTTATCCCTCTGGACAGAAAACAGTTATCCCTCTGGACAGAAACAAGTTATCCCTTGGGACAGAAACCAGTTATCCCTCTTGACAGAAACTAAGTATCCCTCGTGACAGAAACCAGTTATCCCTCGGGACAGAAACCAAGTATCCCTCGGGACAGAAACCAGTTATCCCTCAGGACAGCAACTTAGTAAGTTATCCCTAAGGACAGAAACCAGTTATCCCTAACAACAGAAAACAGTTATCCCTCAGGATAGAAAACAGTTATCTCTCGAGACAGAAACAAGTTACTCCTTGGGACAGAAACCAGTAATCCCTCTTATCCCTTGGGACAGAAAACAGTTTTCCCTTGGTACAGAAACCAGTTATTCCACGGGACAGAAAACAGTTATCCCTCATGACAAAGAACAGTTATCCTTTTGGACAGAAACCAGGACAGAAACCAGTTATCCCCCTGGATAGAAAACAGTTATCCCTCGGGACAGAAACAAGTTATCCCTTGGGACAGAAACCAGTTATCCCTCTGGACAGAAACTATAGCGATGTACTTGCATAGATATGGATTTTATTAATTATGTTCACAAACTTCTGGATAACTCATCGTTATATCAGGATTTCTAAAAAATTTAAAATTGCCCTAAAAGCATTTTCTTCCAGTATATCATGCCTGTATATACTCATTGACACCATATAGCCAATGCAAAAATAGTATATTAAAAAATCTCAAAAGGGTTTCCTAACTTGGGCTACAGGCTTTGGTTAGACTAAAATAGATTTCCTACTTAAAATTGCAACGTATTTAGTTTAAACAAATGACTTTAGCTCGACTGCGATGAAAGTTCAGAGCTTATATGAACCGCTCTCGAGTCTGCTTCCTTGGTAGGGCCAGTATTCAGAGTGTTATATTATGATAAGCATCGGTTCAAGGTGGGGATCAAACCCACAACTTATGGTGTGAGGGGACAACACTCTATCCATTACACTACTACCCCCGCTTTTATTATAATTTGTGACATATTAAATAAATCATGTGATTTCATTTTGATTTTAATTTCATCTGTAATACAGGAAGTAAAAATTGTTTCATTTTAGAAAGGAGTCCAATGACATGAAGGTCATCAAGCAGTTTTTAAAGGGATTATATCGGCATATTACCGTCTATTCCCTGTCCTAAATACACACGCCAAGCATGAAGATACACTTATAAACTTAGAGATATCACGTCTAAAGTGTCTAATTGCATAACCTCTTTATTACAAACATCAGGTTTCTGAAGCCACGTTTTTGTTTTTGTTTACATTCGCCATTTTCAATGAACCGCTTTTGGGTTTCCGAACAATCATCGGATAACATCGTGAAGACTCGTTTCCGATCTCGTTTTCAAAGCTTTGTTCACGAAGTTTACAGAGTTCAATGTAAACATTGCGCAATACTTTATTGCGGGACGTATTAAAGTTTTGGCCAATGTTTCATTAATGTTAATTTGATAACTCTCAAGTAAATAAAGGTTATAAGTCGATACATAAGCATTATTTTGTGCACAGTGCATACAGGAAAAGTCTGGATTAACAGCCTGTTTGTGTTACTTGCCAATATAATCCCTTTAAGTGCTGTCTATTTTTAGCTCTACTGCCCAAAGGCCAGAAGTGCTTATGCAATGGCGCGTTGTCGGTTGTCTGTTGTCTGTTGGCAGCACTTTCTCTGAAACCACTATGTCAGTTAAACTGAAACTTCACATGGATGTTTCTGTTGCATAGGAGACTATACGGAAGATTTTTTTTTTATCTGAAATTCAAGATGGCTGCCATTACTAAAAATAGTCCAAAACTTAAAAAATCTTCTCATGAACGGCCCAACAGATTTTCAAAATGTTTATACAGTAATGATGACCAACTATAGTTTTGTTAGATTTGTTCAAATGGTGTCCCTATGGTTAAATATGACTTACAAATCTTAACCTCTTTCACCAAACAATGCTTTAGTGAAAATAAAGGCAAAATCATTTCCATTTAAAAAAAATAAATATTATATTGACATGTGTCCCCTAATTGAACTCTCGGGGCAGGGTAATTTTTAACCCTAGGGACACCATTTGAACAAATCTAACAGAACTATAGTTGGTCATCATTACTATATAAACATTTTGAAAATCTGGTGGGCTGTTCATGAAAAGAAGATTTTTTAAGTTTTGGACTATTTTTAGTAATGGCGGCCATCTTGAATTTCAGATCGAAAATAAACAAACTTCGGTATAATCTCCTATGCAATAGAAACACCCATGTGAAGATTCAGTTTGACTGGCCTAGTGGTTTCAGAACAGATGAAAGAAAAAAAGAACTATCTGTTTTCCCATAGTATCCCTATGTAAAATTCTAAGTCCCCTTACAGGGCCCCTATAAATTTTGGCCCCTAAATTCTTATCTGCAATCAAACCCCTACACATAGGGATAATTTATGCAAAATATGAACAAATCTGACATGCCGGTTCTTAAGAAAACGAATTTAGTAATTCCCAATTTTTACCCTTTTGGGGACCCTCCTGACCCCTTAAAACAGTGGAACCCAGTCATTTTTACAAATCTGAACCTCCTTCACCAAACAATGCTTCTGTGAAGATATAGGCAAAATCATTTCCATTTTAAAAAAAATAATAAAAAATATAATGACATGACTGTGTCCCCTAAATGAACCCTTGGGGCGGGGTCATATTTAACCCTAGGGACACCATTTAAGACATTATTACACACCAAGGATTACATTTAAGACATTATTACCCACCAAGGGTTATATAGACATTATTACCCACCAAGGATTACATTTAAGACATTATTACCCACCAAGGGTTATATTTAAGACATTATTACCCACCAAGGATTATATTTAAGACATTATTACCCACCAAGGGTTATATTTAAGACATTATTACCCACCAAGGATTATATTTAAGACATTATTACCCACCAAGGGTTATATTTAAGACATTATTACCCACCCATTTATAGAGTTTTTTCTCTGATAAATACTCCCTTAAACAACTAAAAAAGAATTTCATACCAACAGTTCAAATAGTCCAAATTCTACATCAATTCCCTTTTTTAACCCTTTACTCCATAGATATGAGTTTTCCCGCCCAATCACAGAAGGCCTTTGAAAAAAGTGCAGGAAGAGTTCAGATTGCTCATAACGAGCAGCAATCTGAACACTTCCTACACAGTTTTCCACTCTATCAGTTAATATAAACATAATTCACCCAATAATTCGAAAGCCTTCTATATTAGGTGTCCAAAGGCGTCTATATGAAGTAAAGGGTTAAAACAAGAGTTCAAATCAGTGCAGAATCAAGTTAAAAATGCAGCTTACACTTATTTTAATACACAAATCTGCATACGTTTAAATTTTATGAAGATAGGTATAGCCTTTTTGCACATCCAACGTGTTTGTTAATATTTTACATTTCCTCCATAAATTATTCTCATGGTCAATGATTTCAAATTATACTTCTATTCTTTACTATAAAGTATGTTAATCTTGCTACTTTAAAGTCTAGATAAGTACATCTGACAAGTTACAAGTGACATTCATTTATTGGTACAGAGAATATAATTATAACATAAGATCATATCAAAACTAGACCTATCACTGTAGTGATGAATACCCCCGAAAGCCGCCATGACAGAAAATGGTTAACCATTGTATAAAGTTTTATTAAATTATATCCAATAGTTTTAAAGTTATGCTCCAGACAAAAAAAATTCTTAATAAAAGAGAATGTTATGGATTGAGTTGTTTGTATAGTTAATTTTTTATGGTTTTGTTAAAATTAAAAACGGTCTTTTTAATTATTGTGCAGTGTACAAGCTTTCATGGCAATCAATAAATGTTATACTTTTTCAAGTTATGTTGAGGGACAACAATTATATGGATAAGAAACAAACAAGAGCACTAGGAATACAATATCGAACCTGCTTTGCTCGAACTCCATGTATTCATCAACTTGGTTCTTTCATGAACTTTTTTAAACTGTTATCAGTGATGGCTTTAAAAGTACTTTAAAAGGACTGCACCAGACAAGGGAAATATATCAAAGGGCAATAACTCTGTAATTAGCAAGAATAGAGTTATGTTTCATGTACACTGCACTTCCTGTCATTATATTCTACCATTGTATGAAGTTTGATGAAATTCCATCCAGTACTTTAAAAGTAATGCTCCGGACAAGGGAAATATATCAAAGGGCAATAACTCTGTAATTAGCAAGAATACAGTTATGTTTCCTGTACATTGCACTTCCTGTCATTATATTCTACCATTGTATCAAGTTTGATGAAATTCCATCCAGTACTTTAAAAGTAATGCTCCGGACAAGGGAAATATATCAAAGGGCAATAACTCTGTAATTAGCAAGAATAGAGTTATGTTTCCTGTATATTGCACTTCCTCTCATTATATTCTACCATTGTATGAAGCTTGATGAAATTCCATCAGGTACTTTTCAAGTTATGCACCGGACAAGAAAAAATATCAAAGGGCAATAACTCTGTAATTAGCAATAATAGAGTTATGTTTCTTGTACACTGCACTTCCTCTCATTATATTTTACCATTGTATGAAGTTTGATGAAATTCCATCCAGTACTTTAAAAGTAATGCTCCAGACAAGGGAAATATATCAAAGGGCAATAACTCTGTAATTAGCAATAATAGAGTTATGTTTCTTATACAATGCACTTGCTGTCATTATATTCTACCACTGTATGAAGTTTGATGAAATTCCATCCAGTACTTTAAAAGTAATGCTCCGGACAAGGGAAATATATCAAAGGGCAATAACTCTGTAATTAGCAAGAATAGAGTTATGTTTCCTGTACACTGCACTTCCTCTCATTATATTCTACCATTGTATGAAGCTTGATGAAATTCCATCCGGTACTTTTCAAGTTATGCTCCGGACAAGAAAAAATATCAAAGGGAAATATATCAAAGGGCACTTACTCTGTAATTAGCAAGAATAGAGTTATGTTTCCTATACACTGCACTTCCTCTCATTATATTCTACCATTGTATGAAGCTTGATGAAATTCCATCCGGTACTTTTCAAGTTATGCTCCGGACAAGAAAAAATATCATAGGGCAATAACTCTGTAACTAGCAAGAATAGAGTTATGTTTCTTGTACACTGCACTTCCTGTCATTATAATTTACCATTGTATGAAGTTTGATGAAATTCCATCCAGTACTTTTCAAGTGATGCTCCGGACAAGGAAAATTGCAAAGGACAGACCGACAGACCAACAGACCGACCTCAGGGTGACTCCAGTATACCCCCTCAAAACTTCTTTTGTCGGGGGTATAAAGACACGAAAATATAAACAATAGGGTTATTTTTTTATAGTATATCAAGATAAAACACTTTAAATGTTTTAAAAAATGAAATTATTTTCAAAATGGATGCGGAGTATCTCATTATCATTCATCAATAAAATCTGAATGGTTTGGCATGTCAAATTCACCAAAACATGACAAAATCAATGTACATGTATTTAAATTGGAGTGGTAAACACTCGTTTTATGGATGATGAAACAATATTTACTATGTTTTTACTCATGTGACTATCACTTAAGCATCACAAATATGTTAGTTTTAAGCGGGAAATCTTTATTATTCTAAACTAAGAGCACAGCCCAAATTGAAAATTAAACAAGAAATGTCACTGGCAAGTGTCGCAAGCACCCCAAATGGTCTGTGAATAAAGGATATATTTTATAATATGTAGCTATGTATCCATGAATATCAAAAGTCATGGTGTAACAAAGTCAGGAATCCAACATGGATTTATACGAATCATTCGGATTTCTATAGCAAGAATAGTTTGGATTTCTGTAGCAATACAGATTTATAAGGAAGAAATGAAAAATAAAAGCTTGCATAAAAAAATGCAGAATACATGGCAATTTGGACCGCCACCCACTTATTCTATTTATCAAACAACTCATTAGTCACGGAAAGGCGTATTCACATATATCGCTCCGCCATAGCAATTAACTAAAACAAAGAATCTGTCACAGCTAATGGTGGACATACGGACGCGTGATACACTTAGCTAAAAAAAGACGTAGGATGTAGGCACGACCAGCAATTAACAAGCAATTAGCAATTAATAAGGGTTGTTTTATTGTGATAACAACTTGACAGTCGTGCGAGGCTAACGATATATAAACGACCAAATTTACTAACAAGAGGAGTCAGTTTTCGAGATACTTTTTAGGCCACATCAGTTTTGACGGAACTAAATAAAAACTGCGCGCCGTGAACATTTAAGTTAAGTAATAAGAACTTGTAATTACTTTTAGAACTGAAACAACTTAGGAATTTGTAATGGTGATAACTTTAAAAATTAAACTTACAGTAACTTGAGAAAATGTGCTTGTGGAAACTTTGATTTAGACTTGTAATAAATTTAGATTGAACTTGCAATAAACATTTATAAGTTCAACTAAATTGTGAACTTATGTTTATACCTTCATTACGCAACAATGGACTGATGTTTCAGATTAGAGACACGCAATTTCATGTTTTTTGTTTTTTTTTTACATTAAAGTGTGACTTTGACTTTTGTGTAACCTTGACCATGACATCTAATGTAAAGGTCTGGGTATTTCTACAGGTAAATGCAGGTGACACATCATCAGGACATGTTGATCACTTGTGTCAAGCAATTTTAAAAACTCTCCCTTAAAACAAAGTTACAGACCAGACATGAACTATCAAACAAACTGAAAGTGTGACTTTGACCTTTGATCATTTGATAAATTAAGCCGATGGTTTTTGAAATCCATCCATGTATGATAAAGTACCAGACTGGACTTGAAATCTCAAACAGACTTCAAGTATTATAGAACAAACTCAAAGTGTGACCTTGACCTTTGATATACTTATCTGGGTCTTACATGCGACACATCTTTCATGTCATCTTGATCAACTGAGCCAATTTAAAGATAAAGTTACAGGCCAGACACGAAATATCAAAACAAGTTGGCTGCTTTGAAAAAGCATCCAATGGTTAGGTCTTATAAACGATGTGGCAAGTAAAGTGAATGAATGTGTAAGTTTGGTTCCTTGTACAAGGTACTAAATACAAGGGTGATACCAAATCCCGACAAGGTTCCAGTTGTCACAGCGAATTCCCAGCTGCAGGTGTGCCTGATAGTAACTTTGATGTTTAAATGTACTGATCTCAATCATTATGTATTGCTATTTGCATATTTAGAAAAAAACTTACCTTATATATTGTCTAACATACTTACTGCTATGTTCTATAAATTTACTACTGTGATAATAATATATTTTAAAATAATTTGTAATCATATTTTAAATCAATTTGTGGATATATCACTTTTAAAAACAACAGTTAAAAATTACTGTTTTTCAAAAACTTGTGCATTCGGCAATATATCTGATTCTCACGACGTGCTAAAAATATGTCACACCAGTAAACTATCTTTATATTTCTGTTGTGTCGAATAAAATAAACAACTGTAGCTGTTTAATTTTGTTAATATTTTCATTGTTATGGGCTCAGCATATCATAATAATTGAGTAAATATATCGCTATTTGAAAATTATTAACGTTAACTCGGTAGGAATCTATCAGAAACGGCAATAAATTGTCAAAAAAGATAAGTTTCAAGACCTCATTTACGCAAGGAATTTTAGAAAATTCCTTGATTTAAGGCATTATCATTTTTTTTCCTGATTAAATATGCAAAGAACAATTCATAGTTATCTCAATTAGTGCATTAAAACGTCACAATCAATTATTGCACACATCGCATTTGCTGTCGTCTGAAATGACTCAAACTCACTCTATGTCCTTATATTATTATTTTAATATACCAATGGGAATGTTATAAAAGTATTATGACTGAAATAAAATATTTATTTCAGACTGTGTAAAGGAATGGCCTATATACCCGAGGTGGCAATGGGGATCAACCAAAGATCAGAAATACAGAAGGTGAATCAGAATCTAGACAGAGTTAAATCTGAAATGGAAAAGCTGAAAAACACCAGACAAAACAGTAGAGCTACCCTGGACAAGTCTAGGGGTGATGTCTTGCATTGCATTAAAGATTTACGAAAACGTGCCAATGAAATATTTGACACTCTTGAGAAAAATGCAACAAATGATTTGAATAAACATTACAGATTTATAAACTGCAGTATCCACACAGACAATAAAACCTGTGATGACTATTTAGCCGAACTTCAACAAGTAAAACAGAACCTGCAGACTACAAGTCATGACGATGAGAGTCAGCTTTTTATTCAAGTAAAGAAATGTCAGAAGCAGATACAGGAAGGTCACCAGATGATACAAACTGTGTCAGCTACTGCTACAATTACCAGCTTCAAGTTTAACATCAATTCCGAGTTGGAGAAATTCCTGAACAGCATACAGAGCCTGGGTAAACTTGAAATGGAGACAACGAATCTAGTCAATCTTGTAAATAGACAAACACAACCATACAAACTACAAAACGAGAGAAAATATAAAGTCAAACTCAAAGGAGACAAAACTGTCTGTTATATATCAGGATGCTGCCAGATGCCAGATGGTTCCATACTGTTGGTAGACAACAGAAACATGCAACTAAAACAACTCAACTCCTCGTATCTGGTGACCAGTCACTGTCAACTACCAGCAATAAACGTCTGCTGTATCGGTCCACAGGAAGCTGCTGTATCTGATTCCAACCAGACCATACACTTCCTGTCTGTGGGGAGGTCCAAGATGACAGTAACACGCTCCATAAAGATGAAACATAAATGTTTGGATCTAGCATACAACAACGGTCACCTGTATATCTCTGATTGTGACAATAAAGTATACATCCATGACACATCAGGCACATGTCTGCGTACTCTCTACAAGGACAACAATGGTGTGGAGATGTTCTCTAACATCCGGCATATTGCTGTCAGTAATGATGGCAGTAAGATCTATGTGGCAGATGCAGACAAAGGCCTGGTGACACTGACCACTGATGGTCAACTACTGTCAACATTCCAAGACAAAGATCTAAACAAGGCATGTGGAGTATGTGTGGATGGGCAGGGTAGTGTGTTGGTGGGTAACTGTAACCCAGCAGTTATCATACAACTAGATGAGACAGGTACACAGAAGCTTCAGGTGACACCAGTCAGCACATTTACAAATAAATATGTAACATCAATCTGTGTGGACAGACATAACTCTACATTAATTGTTACAAGTTATAGTGGTAGTCTAGCTTGTAGTAACACTATCAGAGTGTATGACTTAGCATGACTTACTGTACAGAAACATTATCAGAGTGTGTGACTTAGCGTGAAGGAATGTATAGAAACATTATCAGAGTGTATGACTTAGCATGATTGACTGTACAGAAACACTATCAGAGTGTGTGACTTAGCATGAAGGAATATACAGAAACACTATCAGAGTGTGTGACTTAGCTTGAAGGAATGTACAGCAACATTATCAGAGTGTGTGACTTAGCATGAAGGAATGTACAGAAACATTATCAGAGTGTGTGACTTAGCGTGAAGGAATATACAGAAACACTATCAGAGTGTGTGACTTAGCTTGAAGGAATGTACAGAAACATTATTAGAGTGTGTGACTTAGCATGAAGGAATGTACAGAAACATTATCAGAGTGTGTGACTTAGCGTGAAGGAATGTACAGAAACATTATCAGAGTGTATGACTTAGCATGAAGGAATGTACAGAAACATTATCAGAGTGTATGACTTAGCGTAGCATGAAGGAATGGACAGAAACACTATCAGAGTGTATGACTTAGCGTGAAGGAATGTACAGAAACATTATCAGAGTGTATGACTTAGCATGAAGGAATGTACAGAAACATTATCAGAGTGTATGACTTAGCATGAAGGAATTTACTGAAACATTATCAGAGTGTATGACTTAGCTTGAAGGAATGTACAGAAACACTATCATAGTGTATGACTTAGAATGAAGGAATGTACAGAAACATTATCAGAGTGTGTGATTTAGCTTGAAGAAAACACAATCAGAGTGTATGACTTAGCATGAAGGAATGTACAGAAACATTATCAGAGTGTATGACTTAGCTTGAAGGAATGTACAGAAACACTATCATAGTGTATGACTTAGCATGAAGGAATGTACAGAAACATTATCAGAGTGTGTGACTTAGCATGAAGAAATGTACAGAAACATTATCAGAGTGTATGACTTAGCGTAGCATGAAGGAATGTACAGAAACACTATCAGAGTGTATGACTTAGTATGAAGGAATATACAGAAACATTACACATATAAACCTCATCTGTTAATTAATCCAACATTGTAACTTTCCTGCTAATTCATCCAACAATAAACAATAAGAATTTATTTGAATGTAAGTTATATTATATGCACTTCACATTGAACAAATAAGATGTTGGATTGTGTTTTTCATAAAAGCAATAATAGATTTGTATACAACTTAGAAATTAGTAATATTTTGTATTAGGACCACCTGGTTACAACATTTATAGACTTGTAATTATTACTTTGACATTAGGCCAAATGATAAAACTAGTTTTGTTTGTTTCCTGCGACTTGACTGAGTCAATATTTACCCCCACCCTCCAACCCCGACCCAACACCCCAAAGTCAGAATTTTTTCATTATTATTTTTTTTTTAAAATTTGGTCTAAATTTTTGAAATCATGAGAGAGAAGAGTAAAAAAAATCCTACCTACCGACCCGATTTTTTTTCATATATTTATATATAACTATGAAATAAATAGTATTTTGTACTGAGTTCACCTGATCACAATTAAAATTAATAGATTTGTATATAACTTGAAATTAGTAATATTTGAAATTAGTATTTTTTTGTATTGAGATCACCTGGTTTCAACATTAATAGATTTGTATATAGCATTGAAATTTGTAATATTTATCTAGACCAGGTTGCAACATTAATAGATATGTATATAATTAGTAAGTACTCTCTTTCTGAAAATTCCCAAGCGATTCAGTTTTAAATTTTGAAGAGTTCTGTTAACAATATTGTGTTTGATAAGTGTTTCACAAGTAATACATATAACAATTAGGTTCTCTTAACTAATAACACTTTAAAAAATAAACAAGTGATGTCAAAGGGACAGTGTGCTCGACTGCCGGTATTCGAATATTTGTCACAGAAGTACAAATTTGACTGAGACTGATGACAAACCCAAGCAAACAAACAAGAGTTATCTAACTTACTAAACTGAGTAGGCCTTATAACAGCAAAACAATCCAATACATTTAATAATGGACACAGGACGATCACAAAAGCTTACCTGTCAGTTGTCTGCACAGGTGAGATAACAACTACAATATGGAGTTAATATTGTTTACAAACAATACTGGTTGGAAGGAAACAAATATGTATAAATGTATAATAAAACAAATATGTATAAATGTATAAATGTATAATAAAACAAATATGTATAAATGTATAATAAAACAAATATGCAGAGCCCCAGTTAATTTTTTAAGCGGATGTGTAATTACTCATGACAGCTTCCATTTAAGAACATAAAATGTCCGTCAAAATAGCTCCCAATTTTATTTTTTTTTATATATCAAAAAACTGCAGTGTTTTTAATATATATGATAAGATTGCTATTATATAAGGTCAAAAACATGAAAATAAAAATAATAGCAGATGTAGTTTGAGTTTAAATCACATTTTAAATTTCATGTTGCTAACGTCATTATTTGACAGAATATTTGACAGATATTTTTAAGTTCACAACATTCAAAAGTTGGAAAAATTAAGTGTTCCCTTTATTATAATTAGCAACATTTTATCAAAGTAACAAAAGATTGAAAACTGTATGTAAAGGAAGTACTATCTCTGCAGAGAACATGTCAGATACTGATTTATTCATTTTGGATGATATTGCTAATGTCATTTTTTGACAGAACATATTGTTGCTAACATCATTTTTTGACGGAATAAATTGTTGCTAGCAATTTTTTGACAGAAACGTAGATTGTAAGATTTTAAACAATATTAGGCCAACAGTTTAGTAGTTTAGTTACACAAATATATATGCCACTATCTTTTTATCACTGTTGCATAATTTATTGTGCATTAATTAGCATGTGTGTAAGCTTGCAGCACTTGTATATATAATGTTTGTATTCTCCTGTTGTATGCCCCTATTGACTATTAACACCCCTCTGTAGAATGCTAACCTGCATAGAAACATATCTGCATGTGTGGTGGTCTCCTCATTACCATTTTAGTCATTATCCAGGCAACCAAAGAGGTTATTGGACCTGGGGGTTCAGGTTAGAAACAGGTAACAGCATGTGGAAGGTAATTGTGGCTTTGATTGTTATTGTACACAACAATATGCCATAATAAGTAATGGAAATGTTATATTTAGTTATCTGTAAAACTTTTATTATGTCAGCAAATAATGCATACACAGTAACTGGCTAAGATGCAACTTTATTAAATGCATACACAGTAACTGTAACTTAATGTGAAGCTTTATTAAACCACTGAACACTTAACAAACATTTTTTGTAAAATTTTAACCGAAAAACAGTCTAGTTTTCTTCAAATAGAAATATCTGTGTTACAACTTCTACGGATGTAGGTCAAAATCTCCTACAGACAAAATCCCCTAGGCATACACAAACAAAATCCCCTATATCCCTTTTCCACAACAGACAAAATCCCCTACATGCAAAAATCCACTACAGATAAATCCCCTACTTGATAAATGTTCCAATTCCCTACTATATACATGTGTTTATCTTAGAGAAACAGCACCAGACTGTTAAGCTCCTATAGTGGATTATTTTGATAGTACGTATGTTAAGCTTTAAGACTGTAAAGGGTGAAAATGGCCAACTAAGGTTTAGAAGGACTCCACCCAGATTTCCCCCATACACATGGAATGTGCATGCGGCAACGCTCCATGACCAAAGCTGAACCAATCAAAACATTAGTAGGCCATTCAAACCCAAGCCTGTGGTATGTAATAAATTGTATACAGAAAGACAATTGTTATGTAGAGACTGTCTACGGGCAAATCCACCAAGGACTCCCGCCAAAGCGTCGAAAAAAGGGAAAAAAACAGAAGCAGAAAAAGCGACTTAAATGTCTTTGCAGTCAGTATCTTAAGTAAGAAAAGACCCTTGATGAGTTTATGGATGCAATTGGTAATTGAGTGAGGCTGCACTGAAACTAAGGTGTAATTGAATGGCAATATTATTTATTTATTATGAATAGATTGGCTTTGTAGTGTGCTTTTTTGTGTGTTTGTTCAACCTGCTCTAATATATTATAATTATGTGCTAATTGGCTTTGTAGTGTGCTTTTTTGTGCATTTGTTCAACCTGCTACTTCTTTATTGTGAAATTAAAAATGTAAATAATATATTAAGTTTCTCTTTCTTTCACTGCCTGACCAATGAACAATTTAAACTAAGTAGGGGATTTTGTCTGTAGGGGATTTTTTACATTTTCTTGAAATGTACCTAGGGGATTTTGACCGTCCACCAACTTCTACATAAGCAGCATATTTTTTCACAATTTAGTACTTTTTTGCAATGGTTACAAGAAAACAAATCACACAACTTTTACAAGTAAAAGTTTTCAAAGAGCAAACAAGTAAAATATGTAAATTTACTTAGACATTATCCGAAATTAATAGTCAAAACACTGGCCATCATTCTGTTACATGGCACGCATGTCTAAAAGGTGACGTTATTGTTTGAAATGATGTCATGCACGTGCATAACCAACATGTTAAAGCGTGTGCCATGTAACAGTATACTGCATTCTTCCTGCATTTACAATAATAATCCTGTGTTTATGTTAGAATCTACATTTATGTGACATAAGTTAACCCAATTAAAATGATGACGGCAATGTAATAAATGAACTAGTTAAAATATGTACTGTTCAAGATCTGGTGGAATTTTCGAGTACTTGTCAGTTTTCACATCAGTTTCGGGTCTGTTTCTATTGATCTCCCAATTGTTCACGTAGAAAAAAATGCGTGTTGACAGTACATCATCTACTTCCAGATGACTGTGACAGTAATTATAAACATCTTCTGCACTGTTCAGTACTACTTTATTGCCAATAATAGCTCTATCCAAAGACCTATTCAGTACACCAATCGCACTCATTCTTGCCATGCTCTGAACCAAAAAAGTTTCTGTTTATTTCAGTTCTTTCATTGGCAATGTCTGCAAACAGTCCCTTCAACTTATATTGAGCACTGTACCCATCACTAAATATTATCCGTCTCTTTGGCTTTTCAATAATTTTTCTATGTGACTATTAACTATATGTGCAAAGGGATTTACAGCATGGTAATCATGGCAATTGTCCTCTGATATAATGACGCTTGAATTACATACCAAACCTACATCAGACTGAAAGTAGGTCACTACTGAATGCAACGTCACTTGCCGAGCAGTGAAAAAAGCTCCTTTGATTTCACTTTGGTATTTGATTTGCCGTTTTTTTTGCAAAATCCATCACTTGCAAGACTGAACCAGCTGGAACGTAAGCTTTAATTTGCTTGAATTTTTTGTTCTGCCACTGAGTGGTGAACATGTGCTGCAAGAAAGTGTACCCTTGTGCCGGCTTCTTAATGTCCTTTTCAACCATCTCTTGAATTAGTTTGTTTTTACTACCTTTCTCAGTTACTACCACTTTCTTGACCATACCATTACCACTATTTGTGTCATTTGTCCAACGGTTCCATGTAAGGATTTTGTCTTCAGGAATCTGGTTATAAAATTCCTTCAGTGTTTTCCCGTAATTAAAACACTGATTACAACCACCATTTATGCAATTTGCATCATGAAACTGTTCACTGTCAGCCTTTGGGCATAGCAATATGTCTACAATATCATTTTCATGTGTCTTTTTACAGTTCTGGTCAGGAGATGCTCTACTTAGTGTCAGGAGTTTAGTACAGTAGGGGCAGTAACAGTAATCCCTGTGACTTAGCGATAGCAGGCGTACATTTCGTTTTCTCAGTGCTGCGAACTTGCCGAGACTGACATTATTATGATTTTCAAAATTATACTTCGCATGAGCAGCCTTTACCGATACTTGCATTGCATAACCAGGACCTTCTCTGGTAGCAAATCTCTTTTGTGGAAGAATTCGTGATATGTCTTCCCGCAAGTAGAACATCTGAATGCCTCTTACGTCAACTCTGCTTTTGCGCTTTAACATGGCCCCCTTTGCAAGGTAAAGTCGTGCTGCAGGCTTTACTTAACTGTGTTGAATTTTAGTCCTTTTCTTTTCATTATTTTGCTGTTTTGGTGAATAAACTGTCTTCATATCTTCCTTCTTCTCAACCATTTTCTTTTTAGCAAAATCATCCTTCTTTAAATCATCTAATGCCTGCCTTTTTCTTGGGGTGGCCCTCTTTTCAATGTTATCTAGTAATTTTGCAAATTTTTTCGGTGTTTCAGGCACCATTGCCCTCACTTTACTTGTAATGTTCCATTCAGTTTTTTGGTCTTGAAAGGGCTTGTCGATTGACTTGCAGTACAAATGCTTGCCTTTTTACTCATTCTAGAATTAGCTTTTCTTTCCCTGTTTTTTTTCCTATTCCACATTTTTTTCTGGTACGACATCCTTGCTCTTTCTTCCCTTTTCTTTTCTCTGTTATAGTCCCTTTTGGCTTGTATGCTGTGTCTTGTTTCAACAGTTGGTTTTCTTACTGACTTTGGAGTATTGATACAACCATTCATCTCCGTCTTTTTTTCTCTAAATACCTTCTTTGTCTTTCTCTTTGCATCTGTAATTCATGTGCTTTTTTCTGCTTTGCCACTGGATTTGGATTTTTCTTTTGCAATTCTTTCTTTAGCTGCTCTCTTCTTTCCTTCGTTCATACCTTTTGCTTGTTCAAGTATTCTCTGTATCTTTCAGGATCCTGTTCCTTCATCTGGCTTCTGAAGGCTCCAGATCTGTCCATCTTTAAAAAGCCAATTAAACTGAAAATAATGAAAATATCTCTGTTCAAGCATTTAAGATATTTTCATGAGTAAAGGGCTCAGGACTAAGACTTTGAATTATCAATAGCTGATTATGGATTTCACAACTACTTTTTATAAGGATCATGTGTATCAAGTTTCTTATAGATCGATCAAAAACTGTAGGAGTAGTTTGCTGTGTACAAGATTCTATACTGTTTTGTATGTCTATAGTTAATGACAGTAAATTATATAATCTTGTCTTAATAACCCTAATAGAAGAAATATTTACCAGATCAAACCCCTGTAATGCGCATACGCATGTAAAATTGGTTTCAAACAGTGTTACGTGCTCACATGCAGTGTTTTTTTATGTTTTAGGGAATGGTGGCGGAGCCCGTAAGGAGAGGAAAATTGCGCCGTAACAACTAAATATAAAATAGGGGGGAAATTGCGTCCTGATGGAAGCAATTTTTTCCATTTATATAAATATGTTACACTAAAAAAGAAAAAGATGTAAAAGCACATTGTCTCATGTTTAAAATGGTACAGAGTTTGCATAATCATGTAGTTGGACAAAGGGTTTTGGTTAAGGAATGTAAAAAAAAAAAAAAAAAAAAAAAAAAAATTTCAGAAATAGGGGGGTAAAACATACTGTTTGGATAGGGAATATTGGGCTGAATTTCGGCTCCAAACAACAGCATCTCGAGCTCACTCCATCTCTCACATCTCCCTGATACTACTGACACTACATGTTTACATGTATTTATTCTGTCAAAACATTGACGATCATAACACAACAGTTGTCAAAATATGACGATCGCATCATTAGCAGCCGTCAAAGAATGACGATAGCACCAATTGTGTCTGTCTATATATGACATTGCAACAAGAATGTCCGTCAAAAAATGACATTCGCAACAGCTCCAAGCGTAAACAGTCATTGGTAGCAACAGTCGGTCGTGTATTCGTCAATTTCCTGCATACAACTCGATTTTAATATGTTTTCTCTTCTTTAAAATATATACAAACATCTATATGTACTTATTGTTGCCATCGTCAACAATTGCGAACGTTTAAATCACTTGACGGACACATACTTACACAAAATAATTTTGATCGTGTAAACAAAAATCTCAATTCGGCCATGTTTTTGCATTCGGATACTTACGGATTTTATCGCAGTTTCTTTTCACTACGCAAATAAGGGAAGTAAGCGCTGAAAACAGAGGAACAAATGTGCGAACGTCATTCACTAAGATTGACAGAAATTATGATCGCAACATTTTTAAATTCAATTTCTGGCTATGGCTTCAAAACTTATGAAACCACCTGTATAACCAGAAAGTACCAAGTTTAATACTATCTTTGAATCCCCACCCACCACATAATCACACAATAACCGAGTAGATGGACTGTTTTTTGCTAACGTTCATTTTTTTGACAGACGTTCATTGTTCTTCATCTACATAATTCTAATTCCTTTATTTTGCAAAATAATCGAAAAATAGAAAAAAACAAAGCAAAATGAATGCAAAGCAATACATACCCCAACAATAAATTCTCTTTGTTGGACATAAAACTTCGAATTATTCGAAATCGCGAGTATACGGTCCGACCTGGTGAAGAAGCTGGGAGTTTCGTCAAAAAGACGATGACTTCCTATCCAATTTTTAGTTATTTTGTTCATTTCAATGTAAAATAAAATCAGCAAAATTGATTTTTATTGATTTTATTGTTGTATTTTATTCAAATAAATGCATGTATTCTTCAGTGGAGCTAATTTAACCCAAATAAATCACATTTCATAAAATTGACGGACATTTGACGGAACTTTTACGTTCTTAAATGGAAGATGTCTCATCAAAACCAGAATAGAAAAGTATTCATGAGTTTTTCAGAATAGTGATGAGTATTGTGCATAATATGATATACAACCATACCTGTGTTAAGCTGCAACATCCAGTGGGGAGGTACTATAGAGAATATGGTTGTTGAATACAGACCAAGTTTGGCTGTAAATATAAAACTAACATGTTTGGCTTCTTAACACAAGAAAATGTCCAGTTACTTGCGGAAGGATGGTGGTTCTACTCAGTCTGAGGTCTTCCTCCACCAGCAAAACTGGACATGCCATATAATTATATTATAACTTGAAATGTGTTGAAAATGTGCGTAAAACCCCATTCAACAAAAAAAAAAATTACAGGTGTCTGCATAACAGAGGTAATTGCAAATTCCTCTTAAATTGCTATGGTATTTTGTGTTCAGCTGTTCAAATGGACATCAAACCTTCCATTTTGCCTTTTATCTTATATCAATTATTTTGCTGCTCAATATTTGGATTTCTTTTGGACCATTGCTGAGAAGTAACATTAGCAGAAACATTATCTTTTTTAGTGAAAAATGAAACAAGAGGCCCAAGAGGGTCTGAAGACGCTCTACTGACTCATAGTGTCCATAGCACTTTTTGAAATTTCACAATATTTACCCTCTTTTGGGGTCCTCTTTACAACTTATGGATAAATACCCCCACAACACCTTTACTTAACAAAAACTTAATTGCAATGAAAAGGATATACTTTAAATTCCCATACCATTCATCTGTAAAACAAATATAGTCCTTATACAGAACCCTTATACAACTCAGCCCCTTGATTTGTCAGAACTTCAATCACCCACTCTTAGGGATTTTTTATGAGCAGAAATGCTTTAGATTTTAAAAAAAAGACGTTTTTTTGTACATATGGATGCGAAAATGAAAATAATCAGTTTTCTCTATAATATTCCTATGTAAAAAAAAACAACACATTACAGGGCCCAAATATATCCCATCCCCTTGATATGCTGACTCTTCAATCCTTGCTGATTTATATCAAATATGAACTTAAAGTTTGACTGAATGGTTATTGAGAGGAAGCTTTGTGAAAATTCCCAATTTTAACCTTATTGCCCCACCCACCCCCTGGTCCCTTATGGAAATTCAATGCTCTTTATTGAACAAAATCAGATTTATTGTTACTAGACAATGCTTTAGATCTCAAATTAAATAACATATTTACACAAATAGAAGAAAAAAAAAGAGAATTTTCCATTTTCCCATAGTATTCCTATGTTAAACTCAAAGACCTCTTACAGGGCCTCTATACAACCCAGTGCTCCTTGACTTGTACAAACTTAGAACCCTTAATCACAGGGATAATTTATATCAAATATGAACAAATTTGACTGACCGGTTGTTGAGAATAAGATTTATGACAATGTTCAAATTTAACCATTTTGTGACCCCCACCCGGCCCCTTTTAGAAAGTCAATCCTTCGTATCAAACAAAATCATATTTGTTATGACTAGATGATGCTTCAAAACTCAAACTGAATAAAAAAAGTAATAAATGAATGAAAATGAGAATTTTCCATTTTCCAATAGTATTCCTATATAAAACTTAAAGCCACCTTACAGGTCCCCTATAAGTACAAGACCCTTGATTTGTATAAACTTTAAACCCATACTTATTGGGATAATCCATATCAAATATGAACAAATTTGACTGACTGGTTGTTGAGAAGATTTTTGAAAATTTTCTATTTTAACCCCTTTTTTTACCCATCCTGGCTCCTTATGGAAAGTCAATTCTCCTTATTGAGCCAAATATTACTTTCTATGAGAAGATGATACTTCAGAACTCAAATTGAATAATAATTTTGCCCAAATACATGAAAAAAAGAGAATTTTCTGTTTTCCCATAGTATCCCTATGTAAAATTCCAAGTCCCTTACAAGGCCCCTATAAATTTTGGCCCCTAAATTCTTATCTGCAATCAAACCCCTACACATAGTGATAATTTATGCCAAATATGAACAAATCTGACATACTGGTTCTTCAGAAAATAATTTTTGTAATTCCCAATTTTTACCCTTTTGGGGCCCCTCCTCATTTCTAACCCTAGGGACACCATTTGAACAAATCTAACAAAACTATAGTTGGTTATCATTATTACATGAACATTTTGAAAATCTGTTGGGTTGTTCATAAGAAGATTTTTATAAGTTTTGGACTATTTTTAATAATGGCGGCCATCATTTCAGAATGTATAGTCTCCAATGTAATAGAAACATCCATGTGAAGTTTCAGTTTAATTGGCCTAGTGGTTTCAGAGAAAGTGCTGCTAACGGATTAATGTTTAAAAAATACCTTTTTAGATCAACAACTAAGTATTTTGATATCGCACCCAAGGAAACTCTTTTCTGGATATCCACTTTTTCCATACATCTAAAAAAGAAATGTTTGAAATTTAAATACCATATGTTGTATTTGCTTTTATGAAGCCACTTAACACATGCTGTAAAGATGTGAATATATGAATTGACATATCAACAAAAACCTTTATATTACCAATATGTGTTCTGAATAAAACAGAAACCGACTGATTTCTAAAATAAATGTCATTTACAGAAATGAAAACCCTCTGTTCAGGGGTAGTTATTCAGTATTTCAAAAGTGCATTACCAGTACTTGACTTGGTACTAGAAGCTTCCTCGCTTGACGCTCAGTATTTAGAGGAGAGTTCTAGGTCTGGTCGGCCCGGTGTCAGTATAATGTGACTGGGTGGGGTATCATACCATGTGTCTGCGGCATGATACTCCAGTGTGACAGTGCTTAGAATACTGTCTCAAGTAGACACCGTCGCTATATGACTGAAAAAATTGTTGAAAGCGCCGCTAAACACCATACAACAACAACAACAAAAACAACAGTACTTGACTTAAAACTTTCCCTTGTACAATATAATTATTTCACAATTAACCACATTTAATCTTGAGGATAAGGTGATTTAAACATTTTGTGACACATTGTATTCAGAGACAAAACTAATTTCAATAAAACATTTTTAAGAGGATATCAAACAACATGGCAGAGTGGTCTAAGGTTATGTCATCTAATGACCACTTACTTTTCACTGCTGAGGTCATGGGTCTGAGACCTGTTTTGTTAAAAACATTTATGTGAAAAACATTTATGTGAGAAAGTTTGCCAGTTACTCTAGTAATATGTTACCATGAGCACTGGAAATCATTGATGGTCTCTTCAGCAAAGTAATTCGACAGTGCATGACAGTACAATAGTAGTTTATAAATAATATTTAGATAATAATTATCACTCAATGTATGATCATTAGAACCTGTATGTGTTGCAACGTATCAAACAAATTAATATCACATAACATTGCCAACCAATAAGTTGGGTAACTGCTTCAATTACAATAGTATCCACCCAAAAAGTAGGCACTTACATCAAATAAACAATTGACTGATAGGTAATTCAGGCACCTGCATCAAATAAACAATTGCCTGATAGGTAATTCTGGTACCTACATCAAACATACAATTGCCTGTTAGGTAACTCAGGCACCTACATCAAACATACAATTGCCTGATAGGTAAATCAGGCACCTGCGTCAAACATACAATTGCCTGATAGGTAATTCAGGCACCTGCATCAAACAAACAATTGCTGATAGGTAATTCAGGTACCTGCATCAAACAAACAAGGCACCTGCATTAAACAAACAATTGCCTGTTAGGTAATTCAGGCACCTGCATCAAATAAACAATTACCTATTAGGTAATTCAGATACCTGCATCAAATAATAATCATAATTTAGGATGTTACTGTTTTACTAGTCATCTGATACAAACAGTTGTATAACAAGAGTTGTCAGAAGACAACAAAGATTGCCCCTGGGTGTCTTAGTCCAAAAAGGGCCATAACTGTGCCAAAATGCAATCCAGTGTTATGGTTCTTGTCTGTGTGTGTTCCATTGATGATGGTGAACACACACGGGAAATTTCATTCACATCTAAAGAGTGGTTGCATAGATATCTTAACTTAAATGCAAAAGTTTAACCTGGGTGTCTACAGACAATGCTGACAACGATGACGCCGGGGTCATGGCAATAGTTCTCCTTCGACTTCGTCCCGGCAAGCTAAAAAGTACATATATGCAATGGCACTGACATAGATATGTATGTTCCTTTCTTGATTTTGATTGTAGGCAAATTATATACAGTAGAACTTCGATACCTCGAACTCGGTTGGCTGGAACACCACCGATCGCTCGAACAACTAACCCGGTCCCTGCAAAATTCCTATTTAGTTTCTATTGTTTTACCACCGATGGCTAGAACACTGATAGGTGGAACAGTCGAACTAGAAATTAGGTCCCGCCAACACACTTACCTTTGATTTTCACACCTTTTGGTCGAAAAGCTAATCAAAGATAAAGAAAATCGGAGAAGTTTGCCATGTTTATTCACACATTCAAAGGTGTGAAGTAATTTCTATACGTCATAATATTCCCACTGTCGTAACGAGTGAGAAGTTTGTTATGATAATTTGGCGAGTGTGTTTATAATTGGTTACAAGCTTGTTTAAATTGTATACCGCATGTTGCATTAATTAAGTTAATTTGATGTTTATTTGTAATTTAAGATGAAATAAAAAAAAAAATTTATATTGCAAACATTGAAAAGTAAAGAGTTTCACATACAATTTTGCCTATAAATCTTAGACATGGGAAGTTCAGTCTCATTGCACAATGTCGCATTTAACAACACATTTACCTGAAGAAGAAACCGCTGAGCAACTTAGTGACGGACCCGGTAACCAGGGGATAACTAAATCAGCCTCTTTGACGATTGCCGAGGAACTTGGTGACGGACCCGGTAAAACCGGAGTGTGATTATGTCATTAACATTCTCACGCACACCGAAAGCTAAATATAGCTATTTATACATGAGTATAAAAAATGATGATGATAAAAGGTAAATTAAGTAATTATAGTGTAATACAGTTCATTATATTTGGAAATGATCTTTTCTAGTATATTGGATTTTCTAAATAAACAAGAAAAACAAATCATTTACATCATCTATTGCACCTGTTCAAAGCGTACACATGGGATTCAATAACACGCTCACAAACGTACTTGTACACCATGGACATGTACGATGATTGTTGTACCAGGCTTGACTTGAACTACCGCTGACTCAAACTAATTTGTCCAGTCCTGTCGAGTTCGAGCGATCGAAGTTCTACTGTATGAAGTTTCATTGATATGGCTGGGAGTAACTGAAATATGAGCTTGCTAAAAAAATACCAACACCAATATCAGGGCAAATACAGTAGGCTTCCTTTCTCCAACAGTCGATTTAAAAAAAAATAAGCATTTTATTATCATAATCTTACATTTGTTATAGATATGCTCAGGCTTCTGAACAGCTCCACGGAGCAGGATGAATGTCAACATTTGGAGCACTTGACTGAAATAAATAATAAAACTACTTTATCGATCAAACATTATCAGTTTTCTCAAATATTTCTCAAGTTTTGAAATGGAAACAAAAAAATTATGTTGTACAAAAAACATTCAGCACTTTATATTTGGGTAAAACAATATATTAGTTTACATTAAAATATAGTAAATTAGTTTTCTAGTAACATTACTGCAATACAGTTCTCTGGCAATACCATACACACATTGCAATACAATGTACTGTCCAGAAATATGTTGTGCAATACAATTTATGGCAAAATATTTATATTGACAAATCAGTAAAAGTGTATTGCAATATATTCATATTGTATTTGAAGATTTAATTTTGTTAAAATAAAATATTTCAAGTAGAATTAAAAAAATCATACTTGTGCTCTCAAGTGTTCCATAGAAGGTACAATCAACTTCACTCTCACCAATGCTGTCAAGTTACAATCTTTTTTAATTTAATAACTGAAATCAGAATAAATGTGAAAATACAGATTCAAATTTTTTATACAAACTCATACAAAAATATTTTTACCTAACTCATACCAAAACTCATTGACTGGATAAAATCAGTTATAAAGCAGTCTTGTAATGGACATTTCCTCAAGTCCCAATGTGCAGAATGACATCCATTGTCAGATTCACCGTATAGAATGAATGAATAGGTTTTACGGCAATACCAATACATTATAGGTTATTCAACGCCAACAGGAAGGAAGATTCCAGGTTCACTCTACATATACAAAAACAACAAGTTAACATACAGATTAAAAAAAAATACATCAACAAATGAATATGCAGAATGAACCTAGAACCTTGATACCTGCAGAACTGCAGAGTTTCAGCAAATTCTAACGTATTACTCAATTTGTCGCTTCTTACGACATGCATAAGCCACAGTGATCCTATTCTTGCCATCACTCATGGCTCCCTGGAACCACACAGGGGTTGATAATTTAACCACAATAGTGAACATGACAAAAAATGATAAAATGAACATGACACCCATTCTGAGAATTCCTACCCCTCTGCAGAAATCGACAGTGATTCTATTCTTACCAGGAACCACACGGGCTTCACTGTATAGATATTAAAAGAAAACATGATAATTTGTTAATTATAGGAGCATTAGACAAGTTAACAAAATACACTATACACATGTTGTGCACTTGTCCATAACAACATGCAGAAACTCATGGGCATCTTCTTGTTGACTTAAGTGGTAGACTGGCTAAATATCTGAATTTAACACAATTATTGATATAATTCAGGAACAACACTCTAAACAAAGTTTTATTTCAATTACTGATGTCTGTAAGTAAAAGCCAACTTGATATTATGTATATATCACTTTATAACAAAGTGACACTTTTATCACGAAGAACATAAAAACCATTTATCAAAGATGCAATACCATAGCACCTTATGTGTCGGAATAAAAAAGTAATATGGCTGAAATAAATATTCTAGCATTATATTGTATAAATATAAAATGCTTTTGAGCCGAAAATAATATTGTCAACCTGAGGGAATTACTATTAACTGAGACGAAGTCGCCGGTCCTGATTAGCTCAGTCAGTTACGCGTCTGACTATGAATCCAGGGGTCGTGAGTTTGATTCCCCATCTGGCAACAGTCTCCATGACGACTTATATACAATTATTGTGTCTCAGTACTATCATTCGTCTCGCACCGCTGATTCAAGTGGGGGAAGTTATCAGTTTACTTGCAGAGATTGGGTATGCTCGAGTACTGGTTAACCTTTCAGGATCCCAGGAAACAGTGGTCAGGTTAACTGATCGTCTGTTAGCCCTCGATGGTATAAAAAATTACGCTAAATATTCAATCAATCTGAGACGAAGTCGAGGTCGAACTTTATTTTTCATAAGGTTGCGTGGTTGACAATGTAACAAAATTATATGAATTAATTTGTGGTTGTTTATGCCAATGAAACATAAGAGTTTTATGCAAATTGTCATGTTGAATGTTTAATAACAGAACTTACCTTGCAATCCATTGCATAGATCAATTGCTGATACAGGTCCTTCTTTAAAAAAGGTAAGTAGTGTACAAACAAAGCAAACTTCATCTAAAATATAACAAATGTATATATGAAAATGGTTTGCTTTGAAATAGAAAATATCTAATTAGTTACTGCAAAGTAAATTAATGAATTGTATGAATGACCCCTGATATTATAATGATATGTATTTATCATCTCGGCAGGCGTTATCTTTTGCAATAAAAATGTTTATTATGGCATTTGACCCATATTGAGAAACTTTTCTGTGATACATCTGAAGACAACATTCATAAAAATAACCTGGAAACATTTCAAAAGCTATGAAATGAGTAATAATGAAATTAGCTGCTCCTCAAAATGTTGTTTTTAAACAAAAAAGATGGATTGATGATAATAAAAATTAAGAAAATAAATTCTCACAATATCTAGCGTGATTCGTCAAGAGTTGACACATATCTGTTAACCTAAGGCATTTCAGTTGGCGAAACAAAGATTCATGTTTGCAGGGTTCAACAGACCTCTATAAGGCTGAAACACTAGAAAGTGTAATTCTCGAGTTGTCACCTGAATTTTTAACAAAATCTCTATTATAGATGTAAATTGAAACAGAATTCAGAAGAAAAGAAAAAATGTATTGATAAAGTGTCGTAAAGTTTGTACATGTATATTTTAAGAGCATTTGGTCAAGAATGATTCAATAAATTTGTATGGTTCTCGGTGTGTTCATTAAAAGGGGAGTGGTAGAGAAGACAACACTTCAAATTCTGACCTCAAGATTCATAAAAAAAGAATTATAACACAAGTTTGCCTTGATACCGAGATTCAGAGTATCACATAAAATCAGGCCTGGCTAGCTCAGGCATCATTGTCCTGTGTATCAACAAAAGAGGTCGCATTTTCTTATCCCCTCCTGGTATGATTGGCTTAGTATGAAACTTTGTTCTACAGCCATGAATGTTCCACCTTTGAATATGTGGGGGAAGCAGTCAGTGATTTGCAGAGATGAAAGTGTGTTAAGTACTGGTGAACCGCCTAGCTGATACCAAAATTAGGTGCACTGACTGCTGTTATACAACTGATATACTTCTGAAAAAAAATTAACAATGATTTACCTCACTGAGAGAATGGAACTCATGTGCTTCATGTTTCAAAAATTTAATGTAAATGCGATGCTCCTTAGTCAAAGACAGGTCCATTTGTTAAAGCATTCCTGACAGTGTCACTAAGTGCATTTCGTCTTATATATGATATAAATGATAAATTATAGCTTTAAAAATTACCTGAAAATTACTGCAGTTTTTATCATATAAGCTTGATGTACAAAGTCAAATAAATATTGTGCCTATATTAGTGATAGGAATTATTAGGAGTCTACTATTGGTTGATATGCAAACAAGCATAAAAGCACATCAATTTCTTACTGCAAGACGCTTCTGCACTCCAAATGTTCCTTTCATTATCCCTTTTCATATCTATACTTGCCAAAGACACATGCCCGCACATAGCTTGACATAATTTGGAAGGGAACGCAATCATACACATTTTCTCCTACATCCCGAAATCTAATGCGATTTTTTGGCCCAGATGAACAGGAATCATCTTATAGAATAGAAACATAAAAACTATATCATATATAATTAAACTGTAGTTAAATTCCAATACGGGTTCTAAATCTAAACCCTGTGAAAAAGGATTCTAAAAATGATTAATTATTTACTCCAGTTTATGGCAAGTTGAATATTGGGTTTCCTTATGTACATGGGAACATTTAACGATATTGGTTTGTGGTTGGGAGGGAATATGAATCCCATAACGGATGGTGCTTCTTGTGTTTTTTCCCTTGAATTTACAGGTAGGAGTAAATTCATGCAAAAGCATTCAAATACAAATACAAATACATGATATTTATATAGCGCAAAAATTATAAAATATTCTATTGCGCTTCACAATTACATAACACAGATTTAAAACATATACATTTAATATATTAACAGGATTCTAGAACTTAGATTTAGACATATATATATATATATATACATATAAATACACATATATATACATATATACACACATATCAATACCGTTTTATATTGCTACAAGTATTTTGTATTTAACCAGAGCACACTCATTGTTCATTAAACTGACTATACAAATGTGTTTTCAGTTTTGATCTAAAACTGGATTCAGATTGAATGTTTTTAAGATAACTCGGTAGATTATTCCAACAAAAGTCAAACGACATATTATGTGACATTGACTGGTAGGGTTAATGTATTGAACAAAAAGCAACAATAAACTCACCATTTTA